>RPOG01000253.1:0-522453 GCA_008086565.1 Thalassoma bifasciatum | reverse complement strand
ATAAAGTGAGAATTCTGGATGTTCATACTAAACTTGAGCTAATTTTCAAACTGCTTGATATTTATATGCAGTAAAAATATTTGAATCCGAAAGTTAGTTGCTCCAAATGGTCCATTTTAAAACAAGCATGGGATCTATTTGAGTCCGTTATAACGTAGGGAGCTTGTATTACATGACACATTAGAAGGATGGGCCACAAACACCAAGGACTGTGCATAGCTCTGCCACCAGTAAGCCTGGCTAATCAGAGGAAATGGGGTTTATGGAGTGATAAGTTTTAAGGAGACAGCAGCAAAAATAAAATATTTAAGACAGAGGCTGAAATAAGGGTTTTCTGAAACACCAGTGAAGGAAAAAGGGATTATTCAGAACTGTGGACCATCTAGAGCTACTACAGGGGTACCGGACAAAGAAAGCCACCAAAAAAGGAAAACATACCCCCTCTGTAACTATAATGAAACAGCCCAAAAAAAAGCAAGTTGTATGGAGGTATTCTTGAGTGTTGAAGCAAAAAGCAGCATTTAGAGGCAAAATAGCTTCTGTTTCTTCCTTCATTCTGCTTCTAAAAGTGGCGAACACATCTCTTTTCACTATTTTTTCATGTCACAAGTCATGATGCAATCATCAATCTTTAAAAATGGTCGGGAAATTTTCTAAGGGTGTCATATTTCAAAGACATAGTTACGTTACCATCCCTCTGCCAGACCCTGGATAGCGATGGGATAAACTAAAACTTCAGTTTCCTCTCTCCATTTCTCTCACTCCTTTCTTTCAATTTATGAAATGACGTAACTGCTGTTGCATCCAACTCAAACTTGCACAGTTTTGAAAAAGTGTTGGGTAGGACCTCTGTTGTGGCATCAAAAACTATCTCAGCCATCGTTGAGTTTGTCTTCATCTCACAAACCATGTCTTTTAACACCATCTATGCTGTACACACAGGATGAAAGGCTGAATTTTTCACCTTTGACCTTTAACCATTAACCCACTTTCTCAGCCTATAGTAAGAGTATGGGATTAAATGTTACAGACCTGATGTTACTGGAAATCACAAAGCTGTTTTCTGTTATTCTCCAGCTGTGTTAATGGATCATCTTTCTAATGATTGTGCTGAAATGAATGTCTGTAATACGATCTGGACTCATGTCCAGTTTTGACCTTAATCACCAATACTCAGCTTTGTGGATAGAAGAGCAATGAGACACTTTATATTTTGCGTCAGCGTGCACTGACCCTGTATACTCCCCCTGAAGCTGACTGAGCAGAATGGACAGACAAAGCATGACCTTCGACCCTGACTTTCCCCCCAACCTGCACTAACCATGACAACGCCTGAAAGAAGCCATCCACACTTCCTCGCCTTTTCTTTTTGACACTCTCCCTGCTTTTGGAGCTCATTGTTGCCATTGCAGTCACGTTTCCTTCCCCGCTAAAGGACAAACTAACCTTGTATTGTCAACAGGAAAGGCTTGCCATATATTTTACGTCAGTGCTGAGGGATTGTTCACTTGTGTTGCAGATTTTTTTTTGTTGTTGTTTTGGATTCAGACTCACAAGTCTCATCTTTACAACCTGACAAGCTATCAGGATATCACAGTGGTGATGTTTGAGTTTGACAACACTGACCTTTTTTCACACAAACACATGTACATGCACACACAGAAATTCCTGTACATAAAGACAAAAGTTCTTGGCTGAGAGGAGGTTGTAGCCTGCCAAATATAGGGGTTAGATTTAATTTTTTTAATCTATATAGCTTCTGAAAAGCAGAACTCCTGCAGTGAGGCATTGCAGGTACCGACAGGCTCTACACATGGCAGCAGAAAAACAGACTGAATTACTTAGGATGCAGAGAGGTAAGTGTTTTTGGCAGCAGTGCCTTAATGTTCTTATGGAAATTACTTGAACTGAATCTTTGGATAGGAATGGTGACACTTCTTTTCGTCAATCTGTCCAGTGTAAAACTCAAGGACAGTACAAAGTTGTTCGGACTAAAATCTCATATTCATAATTGACCAAAAACATCTGCTCCGTGTTCTTCAAGCTGTAGAGCTGGACCAAGAAAATGGCCTGGACAATATCAGCTCAGGAACAAAAATTAATGGAACCAAAACATTTCAGATTTTTCAAGGTAGCGTTCAAACTCAAAACATTCCCAGTCGTTCCTTCTCAGTCAAAGTTTTCAATTTTTTTTTTTTTTTTTGTCATTTGTTCATGGTTAAAATAAATAGCACTGATCAACTATCTGGCAACCAGGCAGATTATCAGCCTCTTTGGCTGCGATCAGTAACTTGCCTTTCCTCTGAAAAACAGCTGAATCCAAGTTGATCACACACAAGCAATGTGTTTTATGATACAGTACTTTTCCTTGAACATCTCATTAGCCTAGTGAGAGACTTGAATCATAAATAATCAGTATGTGAGTGTGAAATTGTGAAGTTGAAGCTTCTCTGTTTCTCTTGCATGATTTGTTTGAGTTACATTAAACAGCCAAGGGTTTAAGAAAATGGGAAACATGGCGATTGAATCAGAACGTCAACTTGATGCAGAAAATGTAACTTCTCAGAATAACAATTTCATGTAGTTTTAGTTATACTCAACTCACTGTATACATTAAACACCATATATCAAAAATCATGGCAAAAAACCACACATAGATAATAAAAAAGACTTTCATGCTTTAGGTTTCATGGGAATCTTTTCACATGATCTTTTAACTTCTGCTCTTGACCATTATCTCACACATAGCCATCTGATTTTTTAACCACACAGATGTTGATTTTATAGGTTTTGAAAACTTAATGATAGAGTATTGAACTTTTTTAGGCTCCGTACTGTCTCTCTGGTACCCCGCATTAGCTTCTCATGATTCACAGCTCAATAAAAGTCAATTTTGGAAAAACCTGCCCCTGTAATATGTCATACACTTTATATGATATAAAACAACCTTATATGATGATCTTATCACTTCTGTAAGTCTTGAAAAAATCTTGTGCTATTTTTAGAACAGACTGTGTGAGAAGTTTACAGACAGATTTAGGGATTTATACCGCATGTGAATACGCAGCAGTTCGAACATTTGCTCATCTAGTTTGGACATCCTGCATTGTTACTTGATACCCATGATCAAATGCTTGGAAAGTATACTACCACTCCTGTCACACTTGATCAAACTGTGTAGCACTAAGAGCTGTATTTGGCTGTTACAGTAGGACAGAAATTAGAAAAGCAAACTCACATGAGTTTACAAGACTTTACAATGCATTGTTGTTTTCTTCTGGCCGACCAAAATACATGAAAGTTTTCTCTGTGTTTTTACATTCAGTTATCCAATTTGACAACATTTTTGGTGCATTCAGTAGAACATGTTTAGTATTTCTAACCAACAGAGCTGAAACTCAACATGAATCATGCCGTGGTTTTGAGCCAGGCTAACGAATGATGCATCTCTTTGAATGCTGTACCAGTGCAGCCACATGTGGAAGTAAATCAAAGTCAAATGCCACATACCTCTTTTGGTCCTGAAACAATGACAACCACAAAGAAATGTTTACACTCAGCCATAAATTTCTTTAAGATCAAAACAGAAATGCTCTGAGTGAAATTCTAAAGGTCAATGAAAAAAGCCCTAACGCTTGAATTTGCCAGTCCATTGTTATATAAATATAGCCAGACCAGGACACAACATCCTGTTAAATCACGAGATTTTATGCAAGGAACAATGAAAAAAATCAGTTGTATGAGTTTAGTGATACAACAGAATTCCATGAAATTATTTTAATTAAGAATTTCTCTCATTACTCGGCTGCAAGGTCGTGTAAGAATTTGATGAGGAGACTGAAATCTGTCATTGTCTCCACACATGAATAGAATACAAGTGTGAGTGTGTGTGCATGTATTTGTTCCACTTGATGAATAGCTTTTCTATTCACATGCTAGTGGAACAAAGCTACTGCAGAGTTCTGACTAGTGCTGGATATCCTGTTGATATCACACAGGCCCATTCTTTGGACTGTGTGTGTTTGTGAGTTAATACACATAGCAGCCGTTGTGCTGTACTGCTGCATGGTTGTGGTTAATTACAGATTCCTTTTTTGTGCTGCTTACACTGCTGTGTGAGTACTATCTGTGTGTGTGTGTTCCTGCTCTTTTGTGGATGGCTCATTCCAGTAGTATCCAAGCTACTGTCCTGCAAATGTCATCTGTCATCACGCTGTAGACAGAGCACGGGACTGTCCTATTAGAGGCTGGAAAGATTTCTCTCTGCATTTCCTTAAGGATGCACAGTCTTAAGGATGTACATAGTTGTGTGCGTGTTCAATTTAAAGTTGCATTACACAAAATGTGCCAATTCTTTGTGTCCACAAGACCGCAAAATTTGACACTTACATATACTCTACCCCTAAGTTCATTCATGGGTTGTAATTACTTCTGACTCTTTGTTTGTTTGTGTGCATCTCCTCTGGATTTTGAGCTCAGGAGGAAGTGAAAGAGAGAAGAATGGGGGGAATTCTCTTGTACAAGTGTGAGAAGAGGGGAAGAGGACAGAAAGGCATGTGTCAACAGGGTCATCTATTTTTAGCTGTCACTGTCCTCTGCTGGCCTTCCTGCTTGGACGCAGACATGGAAATGCATAACCAAAAGTAGGAGATAGCAGTGACACCATAACATCATCTAGGCATCTTGCATCCTGGAGCCTGAGACAATGCAACTTCTTTTTTCTCACCAACTGCAAATCTGATACTGCATATTCAACATACTTCAGATGTCTTCAGCGCTTTCGTGTTGATTTTATCACATTAACAACAGACCTACGCAGCAATACCAAAGAGCGAAATGATGAGAGATGGAATGCTGAGTGAAGTGGGATAACAAGACATAAAATACACAATAATGTTTGAATAGAAGTGACGGGAACAAATATTTCTATGGCTGTCTGGAATAATAGTATTTGACTGCACCGTCTCTGAATCTGTGTATTGATGTGGGAACCATAAATGGTTAGCACTCCCTAACATGCTAGCCTCTGGACACTGTTCTTGTTGTGGCATGTAATTCTTTCTTTATTTTGCAGTAATTCATTTGTGTTGGCGAGAATCAGGAAACCATAGGCCAACAATGTGTTTCTGATTTAGAAACGCAGTTTGATTGAGTTGAAAGCCCCACTTTGGCCTGATGTGTGGGTGTGTACAGATGTGAACCAGTGTTTGTGTGTGTCCAAAACCTATCGATACACGGCTACAGGGAGCTATATGACATGCATGATGTATTTACATAAATGAGCCAGAAAAGACTCTTATGTGACCTCATCACTGTGTTTGCCAAAATGTAAAGCGAGACGTCCTCCAAGGGCGAGTCAGCTAAACAGAAGTGAAAGCTTGTAAGGTTATTTTCATCAGTTTTAGACACATTGTTTCTAAAACAGAGTCATACTTCACAGTCATCACAGTGTTTACATGAAGAGGGATGAACAAGGAAAGTGCCTGTGGCATTAAGTACAACTTGGATCTCGTTGAATATGAAAAACTCTTGTCTTGTTGTGTTGTTAGCAACACTGTCAAGCAACTGACAAACATCAATGCATTCATCATAGTTACTGCTCTCACAGGAATAAAATGTGACTAATTGTGCTGATCGCTTTTGCAATGACCTAAGCTCATGGTCCAGTAAATCTAAAATTTTCACATTATGACCCAGCTGTGCTAATAACCTGATTCTGATTGGACTATGTCCCATAAAAAAAGTGATAGATCCTCAACAGCAAAAGCGTCACTGGTGACAACCTGAGCTCACACATGGTCCAAAATAAATTCAGAAAATGTAGAGCAGACAATTTTAGCTACACCTGTCAACGATGTGGCAAAAATGTTGGTTTCTGCATTCAATACCCATAAGCTACAGAACATGGAGGATATTTTTACAGTAAGATCAAATAAGGGGTCGAAGTTATAGCAACTTAGATCAAATGGCAACATGGCCTGCCACAATTTTATAATCGCAGAAAGTGTAATGTTTCCTTAACAGGAAATGTGTCAGAATACCAGAGCCATCCTTTTTAATTTCTGTGACTTGTATCCCACATTTAACAGTCGCAGTTTTTCCACTGATGGTGTTTGACTACACCAATTCGGGGTTTTTTGAGTCGTTAAATCAAACTGACACTTTGACACCACAGTTTTACGCACCATAAAGAGGGCTGCTCACTTTTTTGTCTTTCAGAACACACAACCTCCTCATTCATGTGTTGCTTCCTAAAAGAAAATCTCTAATAATATCACTTTGAGGTGTTAATCTCTGCCATCACAGAATCAAGCTTTGGATAAGCTTAAGGTGCTAATCTGATTAAGGAAGAGGCTACAGTGACTACTGTAAGTTTTAATTCCCATCTAAAGAGATTGTTCTACATCTTCTTCTGGTCAGGTGCTTTCCCTGATGCAGAAGTAGGGGAATTTTGAAATCAGAAGAAATGGTTTCTAAAAAAAATCCCAGGAGGGCCAAAGCTCTCAGCTGAAGCAACAATTATACAACACGGGCGTAAGTGTCAATTAGAAACCTTTTTCCTTCATCTTTTGATCTTTTTTTGAAGACGACTCAAGATCTTCTGGTTCAAAGACATGATTTAACCACTTGGAGTTGAGTTGCTTTTCCACCTTTCTGCATGCAGAAACTTCTGTAGTACACATTTCTCTTAAACTAGTGCCTATAACAGTCTGAGTGTACCTGGGGCTAAAATGCCCTTCTGCTTTTCTCCTCTGTGGTCTGTGGTTGGTTTTGACGTTTATGAAGGAGAGCACGTAGAGTGTGGCAGGAGCCAGGGTGAAGAAATGAACATCGACAGGCATGTTTCACTCGTAAGGTGCTGAGAGGAACTGTCAGTGTCAGAAAGGAGAGCGAGAGGAGAGTGTGGCCAAAAATAAGAGAGCAGAAGAGCCAGTGGGAGGAGGGCAGTGTACGAGAGAAATATGGCTGTGCAGCTCAGTGGACATTATGACATCAGGCAAACTGAGGCCACCCGTGCTGCAAGGGATGCGTTCATGTGCTACCAGACAGAATCATTGACAGATGAATCATTGACATCATCTCAAAGATAAAGACCCAGAGGAACATGATAAAGTGTGCCACTCTGGTATTGCAGTATTACAAGTATTGTTTCAGCTCCTGCCCAGTACGTGAGGAACCGCAGGCTCAGACAATTGGTGTATGTGCCTGGCTGAGGAGCCAATGGTGCGAAGCTACCATCTGCGGGCATATGACTGAACTCCTCTAAGTCAGCATCCCACCTAGACGCTGTTGTTCTTGAGTAATCTCGATTGCAAAACCCTGGTTTATCCTTAACAGTCTAAGTATGGTCCCAATCTGGTCATGCTTTGGTTGTTTTGACGCTACAGAGACACTGTGACTCACTGCTGACTCTCTTCCTACGATGTCCTCTGACTCAGTCCCCAGTGAGATAGTTTATGACTGTGAGCTTAGTGTGCGCTGCTGGCAGCACTTGCAGAAGCTGTTCGTTTTATGTCACTGACTGGCAAGCTTCAGAGATTCTTTCCTAAATCGCACACGTACTGTACAGAAATGCTCGGAGGACTTGTGGTATTGACACAAACATGGCCAATTTCACTCTGTCTGTCTGTCTCCCCCCCTCAACACTCACTGTCCCTTCCCTGACTCCCATCTGTCTTTCTATTAGATTCTGGATCCAACTGCTTTCTCGCTATTTGTTTTCTACATCCTTGTCCTTGAGCTTGTGAATGTATTCTGTCTTCAACTTCAATTTTTACTTCTATTTTTTGACTGTTTTAAAAAGTATTGTTTCCCTGTGTCTGCCTTGGTCTCTCCAGAAACAGGAAATATATGTGAATGTGACCCTGCCTCAAGTGTAAAAAAGAATCAAAGCCAAACTGGCTGTGAGTGTCTGTCTCCTAGGAGCTCTTAGCGCCTCATGTATTATTTGAAAGGCATCCGTCTGTCTTGGCGCTTGGCTAATGTGCCCCAAGTTTAATGGAACTTTTTTGCACAATTCAGCACACACTCATATGCAAAAGTACACCACAGTGTATGAACTGTCAACCTTCATCACTAACACCACTGGGGATCTCCTCAAAGTATTTCTTTGTCTGCACTTTCTGCTGATTTCACCCACTCTTACATTCAGTGACAGCATAAAATAGAGTCTTCGGACTCTCTAGCAAGATTTTTTTACGTTCTTGCTTTGTATTGATTGTTAAATTTCAGTCATCATGAGTATACACATTACATTGAACTTTTCAAAAACTTATTTCTGAGTTTGTTCTCTATTGTCTCCTTTCTTTCAGGTTTGTCAACAGCCAAGAGGAAGTTTGCAGACTCTCTCAACGATTTTAAATTCCAGTGTATTGGAGATGCCGAGACAGATGATGAGATATGCATAGGTAAGCTCGCTGATATGAAATCCAATCTACAGTATTTGCTTTTCTGCCAGCAGAGGAAAGCATGGAAATAGATGCTGCTCTGTCATTTATAGTGCCTGAAATAGATCAGTTGTGTCAGCATGGATGCAAAGACCGGCTTGGTTTTCAGTGCTATTATTGAAGAAGCAATAAAAATAAGTTGTATGTCTCTACTTAATTTTTTGATATGAAGATTATTCTTTAAAGGGGGAAAAAAACTAAAATGTTACAAAACTCATACAAAAAAGAGAAAAGAATCCAGTCCATCTGCCACTCTTATCCTTTAACTGTGTGGAGAAAATCATCCAGAAGCAACAGTTTCACAGCCAGTAAGGACTTGGCTCGAGAACCAAAGGGTCACAGACTCAAGTCCTGGCACTCATTTAGGTAGGGAAAGGGGCCAGTTTTTCTTCCTGGGCACTGCAGAAGTGCCCTTGAGCAAGACACCAAGCCCCTAATGGCCTGAAGTGCTTGTTCATTCATGTTCAGCCTCTTCTTTCTGACATCTCTCCATCCAGGGGTTCCCGTTTTTGCATGCGTGTGTATCAAAACATTGGTATAAACTGTATTATGATGTGTAATGTAATACTTTATAAATGAATGGGCTATTCAAAGTAGTACTGTTAACAATGTATAATCTATTTATTTGTGCATTGGTACTCAAATTACTTTTTTATTATCTTAGGTTTTATTATTATACAGTAATGACAAAGTAAGAATCATCCCATTTCCAAGTTTGTACTCTAAGTTGTAGTGATCAACCAATATGGATTTTTTGGAGCCAATGCCAATTCCGATTTTTTTTTCTTTGGCTGATGACAAATACAGGCTGCTGATTTTCTTGGGCCAATGTTAGGGGTAGATACTGCTTTTGCTCCCTCAATTTACATAATAAAAATGACTTAAACAATAACAAATGTTACAGGTCTCAATTTTGAAATAATGAATAGTAATTGGATTATATTTGATATTACAGTAAAATGGAAAAGAGAGGTAGAATATATTGTAAACTTCTATTTTAGTTGATTCTCTCTGCAGTCTGCAAGTAGGGGAGGAGAAAGGCATGGTCTGCACATGGACTGTAGTGTCTCCTAGCAACAAAGATGCCTATATGTGAATCATGACAGGCTAAGATATATTCAGGAACCTGGCCTAATATTATACATCTGTTTATCATTACTTAATAGCATGAAGTCATATATAGTGATGTAAAGGATTATATAATAATGGTATGTACAGTAATTATGTGGATATATTTCTTGTAATGAACTCTTCGCAAATTTGGTCGATATAGACTGCAGCTATTCTGATCTACACCGTGCTGTCATCACTTTTCAAACCCTATAATGAAAGCATCATCCCCTCAATGCACAGTCATGCATACAGTGCTAAATCCAAACACAATTAAGGTTTCAACTTGAAGTGGCATGTTTCACAGCTCTTGCCAAAGACTTTTGACCCATTTTTTTTAAACTCCTGTTTTATTTTACCACTCCCTCCTTTCAGCCAGTGTTACAGTCTTCATGCCGATGCAAACCCAACACTGTGAACACGAGCCGATTGCATGACACTGTTTGTGAAATAAAGAAGTGTAAATAGTTGTAAATGATATGAAGTCATCCTAATCCTTCAGCTCTCCCTCTTGCAGCTGACACACCCTCTCCTGCTGCAGGGCTCTGTCTGTGCAGGCTGGGGCTCCTCACTGAGCTGACCCACCCACTCCTGTGTTGAACTAACCCTGGCTATCTTTCCTGAACAGCTTGCTGCTGAACTGGGCTGCACCTCTAACTGTTGTTTTTAGGGTATTGATAGTCATGCTTGTGTACAGCCTCTTTTGCGCTAATGGATCAACAGAATAACAGTTAAAAATAACTTAAAAGGAAAAACAAAGCTTTTTCCACACCTCACTTGAAAAAAGCTCTAAAAGTAGCTTCTCTCAGGTGAAAATATCTATCTCTGGATCAAGGCTTGACTGTGTTTGAAGATATTTATTGAATGACTGCTCTATTTTTCATTGCATTCCTTGCATAGTCCTGAAGTTCTGCTCCTTTAAAGTTTTATCGCACTTCCAGGAACTAAATCCTGTTTCTTGAACTCTGTTTAATGAAGAGAAAAGTTAGTCTGAGAGTTATAAAATTGAATGATTAACGCATAAAGTAAAGATTCCAACAAGCTGCACATGCTTAATTTTGTGTGTGCGCTCAGTGAAACATAAGTGTGACTGTGCATCTCTGTGAAGTGTTGGACAGCAACGGAGGCAATTGAAGTGGAAACTCTGACCCGAAACAATGTAGCCGTGCCTCTCTTGCCAGCAAGTGAGGAAACAAGCAGTGAGCTGTGCTCGCTGTGAACGCACCATAGAAACAAACCCTCCAAATTGTGGTTTCATTTCCAGTTAATTACTCTGCTGTGTCATGAGTTTAGAGACATTTGTGAGAGGTCCAAGAGTTCAGACAAAAGCCTCTTTCCTCCTGACTTGTGCCAGCTTTCTTCAAACACTCTCCCTGTTTCTGTGTGTCATCAGCACTTATGCAAATACCAACTTTCTTTTGTCTTCTCTCTCTCTTTTGACATGTCTGGTCTCAGCCAAGTCTCTCCAGGAGTTTGCAGCAGTGCTTCAGAACCTGGAGGATGAGCGGACACGCATGGTGAGAATAGTTAAAAGTTCAAATGTAAGAAGGGGAAACTGTTCATAACACCTGCAGGTTATGCAAGGAATATTACAACCAGGTCCAGACCGTAGATCAGTCATCAAGTGATGATGCATCGCTTACAAACAGTAGCAAAAATTCCTGCAAACCTTACATTGAAAGTTAAAGAATAAAAAAATACAAATGAACATAATTCTGCAGAAAATGATGGGAACAACTTTCCAGTTTTTGTCCAGATGTGTTCTTGTATGGTTGTAATGCCACAGTTTTTGTATGTGTCCCTCCACAGATTGAGAACGCTAACGACGTGCTGATTATGCCTCTTGAGCGCTTCAGGAAAGAACAGATCAGTGCAGCAAAGGTGAGGACACTCAAGTGCAAAACAACCAAACCGGTGGCTGAATTGTCTTCCGCTTCACGTGTGTTGTGCACCAGTATTGATATGTGTGTGCAGGAAAACATCAATCAGCAAATCAATAAAAATCCTTTTAGTGCTCCTGCAGTTGATGTGGACTCACCAGAAGACACAGTGCAAATCTAAAATGTACAGTTAATAACAAAAAACAGCAGAATCAGATTCTGTAATGTTAAAACTGTTACTGTTACATTGCAAGGGGAGAAAATGAAGCTTTGACACTTTAATGGAGGCCAGTGGGTGAAAAATGATGCTTTGTTTTTTATGCCAATGCAAGTGAGAAAAAAAAAATCAACCAATAAATTATTGATCAAAAAATGCAAAACAGAAAGGCTTTCAAAATGTGTCAGACTGAAAGTAATGCAAAATATCATCATTGTGACTAAAAATTTGAGATTAACAGAGTAAAGTTAGTTAAATTCTTAATATACAGTATGTCTCTGAGGCTAAAATCAGTACATCAACACATTATTTGCCTGCCCTCCAAAACTTTACATTTTAATGACACCATTAAACATTGAATTTATAGCAAAGTTCATCACTTTAGTCAGTTTTTTTTTTACTGAGAGACCTGGGGAAAGTCCCTTTGACACAAAGCTGTATTATGTTACACATACATAATATTTACTGCATGTCTCAGAGCCCCCCTCCCCATATGATGGTCTGTGAATGTCTATTCAGGTCTGAAATGCAGCTTCATGACCTGGATAGAAGATTAGAGGAAAACATAATCCTGAGATAAATCACTGGTTTCAGCTGTGGGGGGTCTCACAAGGCGAGCAGGGCTCCCTCATAGCACGTTTGTGTTGTTTTAGTGTTTCAGTGTGTGTAAATCTTGGTTGAACATACACGCAGGGTCTGAAAGAGGAAGTTAAACAGGGGGACGTTAACTCAAAAATACTGTCCAAATATTGTGATAAGTTAACCTTTTTATTTCCTTTCAAAACACATTCTGCAACACCCTGATGTTACTTCACTGTATGTTTCTGGTTGTCTTGAGCTCCATACATTATGTGTAATCTTCTTGCAGCAGGTCATCATTTGCAATAGGACCCAGATGATTCACCACAGGGGTCCAAGGACACATGCAGCATCAAGTCAATCATGTATATTCTGCTAATATGTCCCTTTACTGCAGGTCATTGTTTCTTTGTGCCATGATGGCTGGATTAAAGAAATGAGTGCATAATCTGTGCAGTAAGGTCAGCAAGAGTGATGTACTAATCCTAGTTTAGCCCCAAAAAATGGTGATCACATCTTCGCCTGGCACAGTTTCACCTTATGTTTCTCAACAGACAGAGGATGCAAAGTTCGAAAATATTTAAAGGAACAAAGATCAATGTTTCAATCTTATTCAGTATGAAGTTAGATAAAGAAGCTGTAGAAAAAGTATTGCAGAAGTTGTTCAGCTCTTCAGCATGCCCTTTTAATGCTAACATGATGATGGCAACCTTGCACAGTAAAGTACAAAGGGAAAATGAGTCCAATTTTCAAATTAAAAAAGAACACAAGAACTGAGAAGGAAAAACGACAGAAAAACATGCCTAAAAGACAAACTGCTGCAATTAAAAAAAAAAAAAAACCTGCTATAAAATAGATTGTTTATACTGGGTTAATAATAATAAAATGAAACATTTAGAACACATCTCTCCCCCTCTTAAGGATAGATGATATACTCAAGTGGGTCTGTGTTCTACTCCCTCAAAAATCCCAAACCATGTGCAGAAAGTTTACACAAAGAGGCTGGATGCTTCACACTGCATCACACTGCATCACCTCTCACAGGGACTTCCTTGTGACTGTAAACATGACGCTGCAGTGTTGTGTGTGGAGTCAAACTTAATTGTGTGTGATGAGTCAGAGTAGTGGCAGAGCTGGAAATAGTCCAAGAAGATGACCTGTGTGCAATCAAACTTGTAGGAGATCGCCATCTGCTGGCTATACATGGAAGTTCATATGAGTAAACAATTTAAAATGTTTGTTGTGTTTGGGGGAAATTATTTGCAGTAAATGATCCACAGCATGACAATGAATATTAAATGTGAGGAACAAAACCTTTTTAATGTTTTTGGAACTGCTTTTGGTACTTTTACTCAGTTTTATACTATTAAATCAGTAATGAGTGAACCAGCGGCTGTTCGTAGCACTTGTTTATCCAGACATTATTTCCCTAGTTAACATGAAAAAGTCAGAGAGAGAGAGAGAGAGACTTGGAACAGAGACCTTGTTGTTAAGAAGAACATTCATCCTCTGATGTATTTTGCAGCTGCTGTCTGCCTGTTCCTCCGCTGGCCCAAACGGCCGAGTCTTTCTTCAAACGGGCTTGGCAGTAGTGAAGCACCTGCGTCATGTAACAGAACCAGAAAGCAGAAAAACTTGATTAATCCCAGGGGGAAATTCATTGTTAATATGATACAGCAGTAAGAAAATAAATGGGATAGAGGTAATAAAAGAAGCAGTTGTATAAACAATGAGCACAAAGCAAACAGTAAGTACCAAGTAAGTACCTATGGTAAGGCAATATTTACATTATATACACAGGATGACCTGTGTAACTCTGTGGTACAACTTAGATTAGTTGCTAGCAAAACGATTAAGTCAAAAAGTACAAAAACAAACAGGAGCAGCAGTAACAGGCAGTGGTCAATGCATGTACACCAGAAGCAGCCTGACTTCACAGGCTTGTTGGAGTTCAGACTTGGAAGTCACATATCATGTCCAAGACAGGCTGGAAAAACAAATTTGTACCAGTGGAAAACATGATACAAAAACCAGGAGCCTTTGGCCATTTTTCTCCTGATACTGTGTGTTGGTGTGCACGCAACTGAGACTGTGAAACTGAAAATCCAAGTGGCATACTTTTATTGTTTATACTGATATAATTCCAACTTTGAATTTTTGAATGTGTCTGATAAGAAAAACTCTCACTCTCACAGATTTCTTATTTATCTCCATGAGTGAAGGAAGAACCAACATTGTATAAACATCATGTCTGATTGCTGACATGTTTACTCCCTAACAAATCTTAAAATTCTCCTTTCATAAACCTAACTTTATGTACTTTTCTTCAGCTCCATCCACACAATAGTTTTTGTCGCTGGGACCTATAAACAGATCTTTGGGCTTAAATAATCTATGGAGCACACTTTATCTCCAACATTGCCTTTGGAGAACTAAAAGCTCTGCTCAAATCTACATAACATGAAAATGCACCTGCTATTTTTCACTTTGTACTTGATTTCAAGTTTGTGATGTATTGTCAACCATGATCTGGGGTTTCATTAAATGGGTTGAAGTAACCAAAGAGGGAATAGAGGTATTTTGTAACTTTTTCAGCCCCCCTCACTCCTCAGCCCTAATTTGAAAATTAAACTCTACTTACTTCAAGTAGATTTACAGACTGGCACATTTTCACCAAAGTAACTATAGTTGTACCTCAATGGAAAGTCTAAGTCTCTTTCCACCCCCAACATTGGTATTATCACAAAAATGCACAATGATAAATGAATCACTTGGATATTTTACTGTCTAGAAAGTCAACAAACAAAAACTGAAAATTAGAGTTAGTTTATGTTTTAATGTGTAGAATGTAAAACTTAAGTGCCTGTATGTTGCATGAGCTTTCTTCTGAAGCTCCAGCCTGGTCTGGTTATGAGTTTGGGATAAAGAAATACAACAACACAAACAGATGAGGACACATGGACAGCAATAACACTCCAGGGCCCCTCCGACAGTGGGAGACCTTCCCTGATCGGCCCCTCCTCTGTTTATGTATTCACTCCTCTCCTCTTGTTTTGCTCTTGGTTTTTCTGTACACTAATATCAGTATTGTGCCTCTTTCACTGGATTGCGTTTCAAGATTTATGCTCCCAAAGAGACTAATGAGGACTGAACAGCCACAAGAAAGTGGTCAGAACAGATACAGCTGTTGTGCATTTTGTTTTTGTCTTTTATCTTCCTGGACATTTGGCAGTTGTTCTCAGGATGCTTGAGTCCAGAAATGTGAAGAACACGCCCTGATTTATCTGTTTGTGGATATCTTTCTGTCTCTGAAGCCAGTTACCTCAGAAGATGTGAGACAGTCTGTCATCTACTAAGCAGCTGTGCTCACTGGGGAACAGTTTTACTTCTGAGTCCCTGTAAAATAACAAAAGACGAAATCAAGTTTGCCTTTCTGTTTGCTCTATAAACCTGCTTCTCATACGTCCAGTTAGAGTGTTGATATGAATAAAATGAAAATTAAAGTTTTTGATCATCACATTTGCTGAAAAGATGCTTGATTTAGTCTCCTACTCAAAGTAATCAACTTTTCTTGTAATCATCTGTTACAGGAAGCGAGGAAAAAGTATGACAAAGAGACAGAGAAGTATTGCGCAGTGCTGGAGAAGCATCTCAGCCTGTCAGCGAGGAAGAAAGAGTCCCATCTACATGAGGTATGTCTGTGTTTGTCTCTCATCTGCTAAGAACTGATTTTCTCCAAAAGAAAAGAAAAATCCTCTGAAATATTTCTTTGTTGAATTTGTGAGCTTGATAATGTACAAAATGAACAGAACAGATCCTCAGAATATCAAAATCTCTGTTTAATTGTCTTATCCTATCTAAGTGCAATAACTCAATACTGGTACGAAAGAGTTTAAAATTAAAGATTAGAAGAGAGCAAAGAAAAAGCACAGGAAAAAAGAGGAGTACACTGATTCTTTTATTAGACTGGTGATCCTCAAAGTATTTCAGGGGATATCTCTCTTTTCCGGGCTGTTTTTTTTGCTGCCAAAAACCTTACAACAATTTTTTTGAAGTTCAAATAAATCATTATGAACTTAAGGTGGAGAAAGCACAAGCGGCTTTTTTTTTAGCATATTAATGCCTCCGTTAAAGGGGCAGAATAGTGTATCTGAAATGAACCAGCGCTTTTACTGTTTGGTATTTGATTGATTTGCATTCTCTCACTTGTCTTGATTTTTCTTCCCTGCTGTAGGCAGACAACCAGGTTGATAATGTCCGACAGCATTTCTACGAGGTCTCACTGGAGTACGTCTTCAAAGTGCAGGAAGTCCAAGAAAGGAAGATGTTTGACTTTGTGGAGCCTGTAAGAAAACATGTTTCCTCTTTTTAACTCTTTGTTTTCCTCAAAACTTGCTGTGACCACATCCTTTTAACAGGAATGGTTTAAAAACTATTTGACAAATCTGTCAAAAAGGAGCTGTTAAGAGCTAGACTTTTATACAGGGGGTGGGGAAAGCTTTATCAGGGTGTCCATATGTAAAGGAAATGATTACATTGTTCTAACCTGGTGCCGAAGCAGCACTCCTTCTTGACTACCTCCATAAACCGGATGCATCTTTCTTTGTGTCCCTTGTTTGCTTTCTCGCTCTAGTCTGATCATCATCATTGTTTGTAAGATATGAATCCCCCTCTTTAAATGAATAATATGGATCACAACGTAGAAAATGTTTAGCAAATAAAACTCAAGCATGCAAGAGATCAATGAGTGAAACAAACTTGAGAATTAATTTTACAAAAATGAGCGAGCGAGTGAGAGGCGTGCACATAGTGAAGAGAAACTGAAACATAAGTATCGATCTCAGCACACATGCACTGTGAATCATCTGGATGGCGCCTGAGGTGTCCAATCAGGTTTCAGAGGTGGTCAGTGCTACCTCTGCCACTGATTTTCATTACTGAGAAACTTTCTCTTGTTAATCTGCTCACTGAAATATTCCCCTTTTCACCTTTTTCCCTTCAAACCCTTATCTGCATCCTCTTTCTTTGTATGTTTTCCATTCAGTCTTCACCCTCAAGAGCTCTCCAGTGTTTCTTCCACTTTATATTCGCTCTGCACTTCTCCCTCCCTCATCCAAAGCTTCAGTGCTCCCTCCTGCTTCGCATTCTTTTATTTTTCCACTTGTCCTCTGCCTCTTTGTCCTCCCATCAATCCTTGTTCATTCCACATCTGCCTCACCTGCCCTCTTGTCTTTTCTTCTTTTTACTCCTATCAATCTTTTACATACCTCACTTTCTATCTGTGTTTGTCTCCCTCAGCTGTTGGCCTTTCTCCAAGGTCTGTTCACCTATTATCACCACGGCTACGAGCTGGCAAAGGACTTCAACCACTTCAAGACTGATCTCACCATCAGCATACAGAATGTAAGGTCACATACACTGAGCACGAGGTCACTCTGTGGGCATGATTAAAATCAAAAAAAGAACAAAGTTTTCAAGAGCAGAAGAACTGAGAAGGAAAAAAATCGCACAGCATTTCATACAGATGTTCAGATTTGATCACACTGCACAAACTGAAATATAAGCAAGTCATTACGTCTTATTTTTAGTAACATTTATCTTATTTTTCTTGATTTGAGCCACATATACCAGACCAGGTCATAAAAATGTATTATTTTAATTTTTTTAAAGACAAAAATGAGGTTTAAATTGCTTGTAACAAGTCAAAAAAAATCTGCCAATGGGATAAGAACAAGTTACTTGTATCAAGACATCTTTCTAATTTCAAGAAACTTTACAACAAATTTGTCTGATCCCATTGGCAGATTTTTTTTTACTTATTACAAGCAATTTACACCTCATTTTTGTCTTTAAAAACTTGAAATAAGACATTATTATGACCTAGTCTGGTGTATATGGTTCAAATCAAGAAAAATAAGATAAATGTTACTAAAAATGAGACGTAATGACTTGCTTAGATTTCAGTTTTTGCAGTGCAAAGTTTCAGGACTTAACCCAGAATGCTACCTTCACCACTTCACCAAAAACCTAAATCTAAGCAAGTGTTTATGTCTTATTTTAAGTCGGAACTGTCTTTTTAGTTCTGATCAAAGCAACATTCAACTAACAGGTCCAGAGACATGTCTTATTCCAAGATATTCAAAGATGAAAAAAGGTCTGAATTGCTTGTAATGAGTTAAAAGATCTGCTAATGGGGTAAGAAAATATCAGGTTTCTTGAAATAAGAAAATTGTCTTTGTACAAAAAACCTTTTTCTCACCCTATTAGCAGATTTTTTTTGCCTTGTTACAAGCAATTCAGACATCATTTTTGTCTTTGAATAACTTGAAAGAGAACATTTTTCTGGACTGGTCTGGTAAATATGGCTCCTATCAAGACTAACAGGACAATTTTGTTAAAATATGACACAAACACTTATTTAGATTCCATTTTTTTCTTTTTTTTTATGCTGTGCAAAAAAATGTGAAATAAACCCAGCTCATAGCCTTGGGTGTGATCCACCTTTGTCGATAAAAACTAATTTTGATGTTTCAGAATCTGTATGCTCTTTGTACTCCAAAAGTTATTTAGAGCAAGGTCCATTTTTACAAGAATGTCAATAAAATAAAATAAACATAAAAAATCAATATAGATATATTATCATAAAACCCTGGCAAATAGAGAATGGTAATAAAGACAGCTAATTCAAGGTTAAGCAGTGTTGCATTAAGGATCCACTGCAAAAACTGAAATCTAGGCAAGTCATTATGCCTTAATTTTAATGAAAATAGTCTTATTATTCTTGATTTGAGCCACATTCAATTGAAAAGTCTGTAAAAATCTCTTATTTTAAGTTATTGAAAGACAAGTTAACAAGCAACAAGTAAAAAAAGAATCTGAATATGGGATTAGAAAAAAGTTTTTTGTATTGAGACATCTTTTTAATTTCAAGAAACTTGAACAGCAGATTTTTCATAAAAAACATGTATTCCATTTTTAGAGTGCTTTGTTGTGGTTTCCAAGCAGACGGAGAAAGTGGGCAAAAGGCGTCCAAACTTGGAAAGAAGTCTAGGAATTTGGAGCACAATAGAAGACTTCTTAAGGCATCGACTGTAACTCAGTTAAAGATAAAAGATGTCGAGGCAGACTGTCGACTCTGTGCTTTGCTATCATTTACAGTCAGATTACCTCCGCCAGGTCAAAGCAGAGTTTGAGCTATTTGTCTGCTCACATTTTAAAAAAAAAGAAGAGATTTATAGAAGTGAATCCTCAACAGATGGTTGATGGGTTCATAAAAAGACTGAAATAAAACTAGAATGCTTTCAATTACGTAAAAAAGAGCTTGGAAAAATGGAAACTCTACAGCTTAAATACATGTTCATCTTTTATACTCTTTTGCAATCAACTACACTGCAAAAAGCCAGCCTTCAAAAACAAGAAAAAAATATGAAAAAGTTGAGGGTATTTGATTTAAACAAAGCAAAATTATCTGCCTACAGAACAAGAAAATTTCATTTGGTAAGACTTTTCAAAAAAAAGTAAATATCTAACCTCAACGAACCCAGAGATACCCTAAAGTTAAAGCACTCTCACTGATAAAAGGTGCATTTTTCTTGACACAAACAAGAAATATGATACATCTTTTCTCAATATGTTGAAGAATATTCTTGTGTTGAGTAAATGGTAGTGCCTTTATTTTGACAGAATGATACACTAGAGAAAAGCCACTCCAAAATTAGTAAAAAATATATTAATACTAAATACTTTTGCTTATAATAAGCAAAAAATTGGCCAATGGAACAAGTGAAAATTCTCTTAGTAAGATACCTGAAAATCTGACCTAAGAATTAAGCTTTACTAATAATGAGAGATCTTGAAAATAGCTGTTAAAACTCATTTTAGCTGTATTTTCTTGTTTTGAGAAGTTTTGTGCTTCATAATAAGCTGCAGATTTAAATAAAGCTTTGTTTACTTAATCCAAGCTGAGTCTGTGCTTCAAACAAGATGATTTATCTTTTACAAATAACTCAGCAGCTTCAAAACCTTATGACAAGTAATAACAGCTTGTTTCAACTGAGAAATGGCTTTAATTAAGATAATCCATGTAGAAACAAGTTTCATTATCTGACTGAAATGTTTCCCTTTAGGTAACTGTGTCTTGTATTGAGTGTGATGTGATATTTTGACAAGAAATTAGAAGAATATACTTGGTCAAATGTTGAGTTTTCTCAGTGTAAATATTTTTCATGCTCTCACGTTTTCAGACGAGGAACCGCTTTGAAAGCACGCGGTCAGAGGTGGAGAGTCTGATGAGGAAAATGAAGGAAAATCCACACGAGCACAAGAGTGTGAGCCAGCACACCATGGAGGGATATCTGTTCGTACAGGAGAAACGTATGTATGATTATAATGAGGGGTTTGTGTGTTAGAATAGTTTAATCACACACACATTACTCGCAGGTAAACAATGAAGCAGAAAAACAAGTCATGAACCCAGAGGTTGATGAAGTCGTTCCTGATCTGTGTGAGTTGTTGACAGCAGCTGGCCACATGTGGTTACCATGGCAGCATATTTCTCGAATCAAAGCAGACATGACTCAGGCTCGCGTAAACCTTGTGTGCTCTGTCTTTTTGTCTTTATTTTTTCTCTGACCATCACTGTCTGCCCTTTAGTCCTCTCTCTTCCTGTGTTATGTTTTTACTTTTCACTCGATTTTTCTCTTTTTCTTTCTCCCTCAGGCTCATTTGTATCTACCTGGGTGAAGTACTACTGCACATATCATCGTGAACCAAAGAGGATCACCATGGTTTTGTTTGACCCAAAATCAGGAGGGAAGATTGTGAGTGGTTTTTGCCTTTTGTACATGTAAAAGACACAGTGTCAAGAAGCAGTGGGATTTACAAATTTATAATAAAAGTTTAAAAACATGTGTAAAAACTCCCAAATATCCTACAAGGTTTCACCTAGAAAGCTGAAATTGACCTAGATGTAGATGTTAAGGTGTAGAAGTGACATGATGAATGTCTTATGTCTGGCATGAAGTATCTTGAAGTCACTGATTTTCAATATGGTTACAAAAACTGAAGAGAATAAAAAGTGTATCAGCTGCATTTAGCCTGGTGTGGACTTTAGCCACACATTAAAACATGACATTTTCCAAAACTAGAGAATTAAATCTTTCAAATGAGGTGTCACTGATACATTTTAACCTTATAGTTTTTCAGCCATAACTTTTGAAACATAGCATGGTATATATGCCAGAATTAGGTGTGGTTAAGCGGTTTAACCTGGACACAGTAAAATCAACATAAAACAGATGTACACTGACACGTTTCTGTCTATATCTGGGCTGTTTTTCATTTCTCTTTGACCCACTCTAGTTTCTACAGGGTTAAAAAGGTACCAAAGTGTGTTTTGGAAATATACTTTGAGTCCCCATATATATGTATATGTATGTATATATATAACAAAATGTCCATGGATATTTTCCATGGACATTTTTAAGAGCGGAAAACTGTTTGGCTATTTTAAATCCTCCACAGAAAATGTCAAGTTTTGCGTCATTCCTTTAGAATTCAGTGCAGGGAGCGTTTCTAAAGCTTGGTGCGGTTTCACACTCTTTCTCAGTCATACAGAGAGTGAAAAATAACCACTTCTCTCACAGCAGCAGCAGCCTCAATAGATGAGAGAGCAATAGTGCCAAACATGCTGTTAGTAAGCAGCATGACTCTGACTATTTTCTCGAAGTGTTATCTGTTATCACCCTCTCCACCTACACACTGAGAGACCCAGAGCTGAGGCGAGTCCCAGCCTGTTTTCTGAAGGATATATGAGCGGTTTAAGTGTAGTTAAAAGTTAAAGACAGTCTCCAAGGTCAGCTTAGCGAGACAGCACCAACATCTCAAGGTGGATGGAGGAGTCAAGATGACAGACTTTGGCCCAAGTTTCTGCTGTGGATGAATTAAACCTGCTTTAGATTCTTTGCTTTGTGCCTGCAGGGCAAGTATGAGGCAGGAGTCTTAAATCAATGCTCCATCAAACTATTATTATGTAAGCTGAGCTGAGGGGGCAAAGCTTGTGTTGATCGTCTCACTTATCAGTAATAAAGTGCATATTAAGCCTCTTTCAGGGAGGAAGAAAACAAAACCAAACAGGCCTATTGTTTGTAGCCTTTTCATCAAGTATTGATCCCAACAATCTAACTGAGTTATTGAAGTCAAGAGTAATAAAAAGTAGAGCATGACATTCCTGTGTGTGCATTAGGTGCATATAGTTGTGGGTGCGTCTGCCTGTTCATGCAAAGCTCCAGCATGCAGAAGCAGAAGAGAGTAGCTGTAGCTAAACACAGTAGAGAGTCAAGACAGTTTTTAAAATTATTTTGATGTAAACATTTAGTCTTTTGCATCCTGTATTATTATTATTATTATTATTATTCACGCCAATTTTTTATAGCAATCAACTGCCTCCATATTTCTAATTTGAAGTATTGTTAAAAACGAACTGCTGATGTTGGACTTTCAAGCATGTGTAGACAATTTTGAATATGAAGGGTTCAAGTAGAATTTACTGTGAAAGAACCAAAGCTTTAAATCCTTGAACGTTATTGCAAAAGTGCAAGATAGGACTATGTAATGAAAGAAATTGGTCAAATATATTATCAGTTAAGCTAGGTTGAACTTGTAAGAGAGAACTACTTTAAGACACCAGGTGGCCTACTTTATTCAAAAAAAAAACAAAAAACAACACACCAACATCATGTGATGGGTGAATTTGACTTATTTATATTTATATATATATTTAATTTGTATTTACATTAAGAAATCTAGGACCAAGTGACTATGTGCAAAGATATCTGCTTATATGTTTTCATTTAGGTCCAGGGGTATCCAAATACTTTGACCAATTTTATATTTATTACTGTAAACTCAATAAAATGTTGTTGACACAGAAAGCTTTAAAGCCTACTTTTTGTACACAGAAAATTTACCAGAGGAATTAAATAAAAATTTGGACTGGTAAGCAGAGTAGGTAAGGCTATTGGCATCAATTGAATATTATCAATACCCATTCCTAGATAAACTCAGTCTAGCTGAAAAAAACAACTATTGACCCTGATCTTGAATTTAATCAATGCTGGAGTTGATTCTCTGCAGATGTTGTATAAATATTACTTCCTAATGTTGGCACGTTTATTGCAAACCAGCACTGTATTTTGAACCCTCCACTAGCTGTTGATATGTACATCAAAGTAATCCACTTCTGTTGCTTTCACTTATTATTTCCTTGTCAGGGAGAAGAGGAGAGCTTCACTCTGAAGTCGTGCACAAGGAGGAAGACGGACTCAATAGAAAAGAGGTTCTGCTTTGATGTGGAGGCTGTGGACAGGTCAGTGAGTGTGTCACACTTTCCCATGAACCTTATGGAAATGTGCATCAGAAGAAAAAATATCTGAAAAATAAAAGAGGTAATTAATGACGCTAACCTTGCCTTTGTGAATGATACAGAAGAAACAAATATCCAGCTATGAGTGATTGTAGGTGTAATTGCAGCTTGCAGACACTCGGAGGTGCTCTGATGATTTCGACTTGAACACGGGACATGGTTGCTGTTTGTCGTTTGTCCTCATGGGGCTCTAGCCTATAAAATGCTTCACCCACTCATGTCCCCTCCTAACGCTGACTCGTCTTCAACTTCAATCTGCCCCCATCAAATCATCCCGTCCTGTTATCATCTCATCCTCTTGTTTCCACTTTGCCTTATTGTGTTTATTTATAACCTGTGCTGTATAATGTGCATCTGTTGCTGTGTGTCTCTGACGTGATGGAGGGGCATACCATAAATTGTGTCAGTACACCTTTAAGTTCTGCTGTGTGTGTGTGTGTGTGTGTGTGTGTGTGTGTGTGTGTGTGTGTGTGTTTTAGATGCAGTGACTGTAATTCAGATAGGGTTTTGGGGTTGAAGGACAGTAGGCTGGTGTATGTGCAGGCAGTAGTGTTGACAACTGAAGGTGAGCATACTGTTAGTGCATAGGTGCATTGGACCAATCAGAGACCCACAGAAGTGTACGTGCTACTTCAGGGTCACGCTGCATGTCGTTTGTTAAAATAGTCCTTGACGTTTGTTGAAATCTCGGCCCTGAATTCTTCGTCCTTATTCGAACCTTTTGTGTGGAAAGAGCTATTCATCTTGATACAGCTGTCATACTTCTGGCACCAGACGACTACTTGCCAAACATGGAGATGTGTGCGCAACGATCGCCCTGGCAGGACTTTTTATCTGAGGAGTGACAGCAAAGATTTTCTGGATCAACTTCACTAAAAAACCTCAAATCCCAGAAAAATTTGAGTCAAAATAATCATTTAAAGGTTGAGCTTTCTTTTGCCAAAAAACTTACTTTTGAAATGTGTGTCTATGGCAATAGCTTTTGTGTATCCTGGAGGATGACTCAAGCTTGACTGGTAGCCTTTAATTCTGATCTTTATACTTGAAAATCAAATTGTCTCTCTCCGTGTGTGTGTGTGTGTGTGTGTGTGTGTGTGTGTGTGTGTGTGTTCTTGTGTAATCGAAGGTCGGGCGTGATCACCATGCAGGCCCTTTCAGAAGAAGACCGCAGGCTGTGGATGGAAGCCATGGATGGGAGAGAACCAGTAGGTTACCATGGTTACTGTTTTTGTTCTTATGTGACAAGTGACAGACAGAGACAGACAGAGTTAGAGAGAAATATAGAGGGGAGAGAGAGAAACAACACAGCTCCCAAGAGCAAGACAGCAGCCCCATTATCAAAGATCATAATTGTGGCACTGGCTCAAGCTATACGCTGTCTGCATGACGCATAATTTTGCCCATTAACACAAAGCAATGGCTCCAAAGCTGGGGTTACGATGGGGCCAAGGACTCTTGAGATGAATATGTAATGATGGATCGATAAATGGAAGGTTGTTTGAATAGAACAGAAAGAGAAACCTGAGCACGGCCAGCTTTATATAATAATTACAAATACCATCAGGTAACAGTAACAGAGGAAGGATCGTAAATAATGTCCAACCGTCCACGTATGAAAGGAAGATAGTCAGAAATTTCTAGCATGAACCAACTCCCTTTTTCTCCAAAACATGCCACCTAAAAAAACTAAGGATATTTAAAAAAACAGAAATCTTTTTATAACCTTGAGTGATATGTTTAAATAGGGAATATTGTGCTTATTTTGAGGCTTTGTACTGTCTCTCTAGTACTGTTGTAGTACACTCCAATCATGTATCGCTCAAAGAATCACTATATTTCTTACATTAGTGTTTTAAAATACCCTTATTCTAGCCTGTCTGAAACGGTTATTTCAAGCTGCTGTCTCTTAAAAGGGACTATGTGAACTTTTTAAGGGACCTCATCTCTAGGTATATGCCCGGTCATAATTCCCCAAGTTAAAGTTTAGCAGTGAGAAGAGAGATCTGAGTTTTTCTCTGCTCTGTGATTGGTTTAGTAGTAAAAGTGGAAACAGGAGCTGGACTGTCTGACAGAAAACGGACAGAAGAGCCGAAGAAAGCTAAACAGGGAAGTGGTAGAGCGCAGGCAAAAGGCTAAAAAAAATGTTCCTTCTAACCCACACGCAGCAGTTATTCTCTAGTTTTCTGTTGAAGCTTGAGAGTCCAGTCCAAATGAAGAGCCAGCTCTTCTCTTTGCTTTGCTTGGTAGATGAGCACTGGTAGGACATAAATAGGATTCACCAACATTACATGGTACTGATATGTCTCAGAGCACTGAGCTGTGAGTCATGCTAACTGTAGCCGGCTATTGAACTATGGTACATTCTCACAAAATTTACCTGTGGTCATGTTTCAAACAACAGCATCACATAAATATTGATAACATTACCTTACCGAGTTGTACCTGATAAAAACAAAAACAAGTGGGGTTAAATCTACTTTCACTTTCACTTTCAAAACAAATACATCATGACAGTTTTGGCATGTCCTCAATTGAAGGGAGTCGCTGTAATCCACCACATGCAGATTCCTCTCACAGCCACTTTAAGGCTTCTCAATTCACTAACCCCTTTCCTCTGGTTGGCCAGTTTCCTCTTGTGGCCTGTAAGGAGCAGAGCTATGAGCAAACCTTGGATTGTGAGACTTGCCCCTCAAATGTGTCATGATCCAATTAGGAGATCTTTGTGAGATGATCTCATCATTTCAGTAAGTCGTGGGAAGATCTCATAAAGATCTCAAGCTGTTTTTTTTTTTTAATAGCGGTCTGTTACGGGAAGCTTACAATCAGATTCAAGGATTTGTGCGACATGAATACGTAGTGTTTGAAAATGTGTACAACTTTAGTATGGACACCCATCACTGTTACTTCATCCATGTTCAAAATATGGGAAAAAGTAACACCTCATCTTTAATTTGCACCTTTTTGTTACAATAACTGTTGGTCCCCTGAGTTTTAGGATCGTTATGACTAATCTTGGAGCTCTGAGACTTTACAACATGCTCTTGAAGTTAAAGTAACAGCAGACTTTTGTCAAATATTAGGTCATTTACTTACCTCAGGCCTCTGAGCATAGAGAAACAAGCAGACATTGCTTCATTGGCAGAGTCATGTGCCAAAAGGTTTGGAAACCACTGGAACGGAGCCATTATCCCTCCGATAATTTCAGTGTTTATGCTTCTAATTTAAAGTTGACTGACAGCCAGTTTCCTCCGCACTTGCTTTATGGCTTCCTAATGTACAGCTTTCAAACCCAGAGGCTGCAAGTCTGTTTTGGTGCTGCTTTACACATTGTTTTTACCGTAGTTCATGTCCCAACACTTTCCTCAGTTTGACGTCTACATTCAAATGTGTGGCAGTAACAAGCATCCATAAAACTGCCACAAGTTTCAGCCACCTCAGTCTGGGCTGTGATCTGTAGTGAAACCAGAGGTGTTTATGACATGTCACCTGCACTGGGGGTTAACCTCCATGTGTTTCTGTCTTAATACTTCTATCTTCCAAGGTTGCTACTGTACTTAAATTTCCAGAGCACAAAACAAGCACAAAGAATTGTGGAAGATTAAAGTGAACAAACTTTCTGTCACAAGAAGGTTGAATGTAATCAACCTGAAAAGGATTGGAGGGGTTGAAATCTGACCGTTGACTCCCAGGACTTTTCCAGGTGTTACGACAGGAAGTGAGGGTGGGCAGAATGCAAAAGATAGAACATTTTGACTTATCCCTCCGTGTTTCCCTCCCTTCCTTTTTGTTTTCTGCAGGTTTACAATCTAAACAAAGACAACCAAGCTGAAGGCAGTAAGTAGCTTTGTTTTCAGTACAGTTTGAAACTGAACTGCTACATTAAAATTCAAACTACATTTGCTTTGTTCAAAAGAAATTCTCAGTAACTTAAGTGGATCTTAGTAAAACCCCAGTGTAATGGCTGGCACTGACTCATGTGTCTTTCTCTCCATCAGTGGCTCAGCTGGATGTCATCGGGTTCAACGTGATGAAAAAATTCATCTATGCGGTAGATACTCGAGGTACAGTATAAATTCAGATTCATGATTTATTCTTTTTGCTGGATATATCTTTGCTTCTCTAGAAAAGAGATATATCTTCTTAATCTTTTTGATTTCAGCCACAACCAATGGATATAAATAATTCATTCATACACTGCAAAAACTGAAACCAAAACAATAACGTATTCCTAGACTTGACAGTTGGATGTGGCTCATATCAAGTGTAATAAGACAATTACTGAAAATTAAGACAAAGCCATGCTTAGGTTTCACTTTTTTGCAGTGTATTACTACATTAGTTTTGCTTGACTTGCAAGTTATGAAATTCTGTCAGTTAGACAAAGATAAGATTTATGTTTGTTGAGATTCATTCTTTTGTATTCATTCTGAGGTGTGCATGATTGAAATAGCTGATTTAACAGTTCAAAAAAGTCTAACACTGTATACTGTCCTTAGTTTAGGAACAAGTTAATGTGCATGATGCACCTGAATTGGTTAAAAAAAATTGGTGGGGTGATTTTGCTTTGCAACGGGTCAGTTGTTGCACTTGCTTTCCCCTTTTTTGCCTCTGCTTTTCCTGGTCACTTATTAAAGAACAGGGGTCAATGTAGATATCTGAGAGAAATATAGAAATATGCCAGGAGCAGTTGTTGCTAGTGACAGGCAGTGAATAGACAGTGCTTACAAATAGCGTGGGTGTAAGGTTGTTTTATTTTTCATAATGAAGGAGGACATTCTTGTACACTGACATGTAAAGACTTTTTATCGTGGAAAAATAACGATGTGCATCCATTCAGCTCTGTGTAAGTGATTAACAGGTACTACTTATGTAGCCATGCCCTCTGTCTTCTGAGCCCTTGGAGCACTTTTTCATTATGCATCTCATTCATACACTTGCACAAGTTTCATACACTGATGGCAGAGGCTGCTTTGTGTTAACTAATCATGTTCATTCATGCTGGAACAGCTACATAATGCCACAGAGAAGAGGTCTTCAATGTTTTTCAGACCAAGGATCCACTAACAAACAAAAAGATAGAGCAGGGACCCCCTACTATATATTTATAAATGTTTTTTTATCTTAACCTGAGCCTAGAACCAGGTAGAATATAGTTTGTTGTTGTTTATTCAATACAAAGCTATCCAGATAAAACCTAGGTTGGTTTGCGAGGTACATTGAGTAGAGTAGCCTTGGCATAGCCTTTTATAAACATACCCTTTCAACTGATACCACTTCCAATATCAACACTATCTGTCAATTAACTGCATGATATTCAAGCGTAGATGCTATTCAGATATCCTTTTTTATTTTAAACACAAATATACAAACAAAAGTGATGGCTTATTTGTAACAAACTAGTTATCAATTATATGATAAGACCTCTGCCCATGGACATCTCAGCATGTGAACCTGCGGACTGAGCCAAAGCAGCTGTGCAGTTCAGAGGCTTTTTCAAACAGGTGTCAAATGTCATCAGCTCTGTCCAAACCCTCCATCTTTTGAGTATTTTTACCTCTTACGCAACCAGAGGTTCTTCCCTCTAAAATCCCACTGTAAAGGCTCACATTTGCAAAATTAGAGTTTTCCTTTTATCCATTTCACTCAGAACACAATTTCAGCACGCTTTAGTGTGTTTCATTGTAAAGCTGACACTTCTTTGTATGAGTTTATGTAAGCAACATATGTACATGATTGTATGTTATGCACGCTTCGTATTATCATAATTGAGTAATGAAATACTGACATGAGGGCTAAAATTGCACTAACTGAAATTTACACTTGTGAAAAAGCTTTCTCTTTGCTCTTTTCTCTGAACATATTGAAAGTAAACTGAGTCTAAAAGTAGTTTTTAAAAAACTGCTGTAATCTGCTTTCATCTTTTAGTTACCATCCTGTTGTTGTTCTTAAAGATGTAACACCTGTGTGGCGACAAGCATTTATTTAACTCTGTAATTATACACAAATATGACAGGATTGCTCTAACACACTGCCATACATACTTTAAGTGTTAGAAAGTTTTAGAACTTTGAAGCTGCCTGTATTTTCTCCAGATACTGAAAAATAAATGATTCAACATTTCCAGGATAAATGTGATCATCTCTCCTCTCTTCCTCTGCAGGTATCAATGAGCAGGGCTTGTACAGAATAGTAGGTGTTAGTTCCAAAGTACAAAAACTACTGGGCCTCGCTATGGGTAAGCAAAAAAGAGAAAAGAAAAGAAAAGAAATCACCAAAAACTAGTTGAATTTGCTAGAGCTCTCCTCCTTTATGTTTCTAATATTTGTATCCTTGTCCATTAGATCCTAAGACGTGTGCAGACGTGGAGCTGGACAACCCAGAGTGGGAGATCAAGACTATCACAAGCGCTATCAAGCACTATCTCAGGTGTGTGTGTAAAGGTGAAATTATTCGACACAAAAGGTACAAAAACAAAACCTGTGACACAACCTCAACAAAATATTTGTGTGATTTGGCATTCAGACAACTAATATGTGCTTTAGCAAAGACCCAGTGGTAAACAATGAATTGCTCTTCACACAGATCCCAATTATTCCGTCCATTCTCAAACACTGACCTGCTCTTTTTATTTTTGTTATCATGATGAAAGTGTTTTTCCGTCTCTGAAGCTCCCTGACCTGAATTCCACTCAATAAATTGATTTATTTTCTCAAAATTGTAATGTATTTGCTCATCTGAAAACTCTGAGTTTATCTGTATTAGTTAAATGCAAGAAAAAAAGCAGTTTTTCACAGTTTCCAACCATAATGTGTTTTCAGTAGCTTTGTCCGTCAGTATCAGCAATAGTATCAATTAAAGGGGTAACTCTTATCTTTACAGGTCTGCAGATGTCATTGTAGTTAGATAACAGTTAGACAAAGTTTTTTGTGTCTTGAAATTACTCCTAAATCTTTTGACAATTGGGTGAAAATTAGCAGGTAACAACTTTAAAATGATGTCTGATTTTAATTCCAAGCAGGTCTCAACTGTTAAGTATCTGTTTTTTCCAATTTTTTAAAAATTCTTCCACATTTTAAGGTAAGGTGGTGAAAATAAGCAAATTTATTTTTTGATTCAATCACAATCCACAACAGAGTGTATGGCGAATTATCCCAACATCAATGGATAAATAGCTGCCAATTTCTTGAATAATAGTTATATGAGTACCATGAAGTTAGCTCCATATTTTCCTGTAATAATAATTACCTTGGGAATCTTAACTAAATAAATGTATTCAATTTCTAAATGAGCAGTTGATAATAAGCTATTTATTCAATGTAGTTTTACGAAGTTTGTTGATATGCATAATTGAGATCACAAGCAAATAACAGATGAATGATAGACCTTTATACGTAGGCTTATGATGTTTTACAATTGAACTTGGACATTATTTTGAAGAAGCTATATGCTAATTTTCACTCAATTGTCAAAAATGTAGGTATAATTCAACAAAATAAAAACAAAAGTTTTTTGTGATTGCTACCTAATTGATGAAGTAATAAACTGTTACCTTTAATGAGTATACACCTTTTCTTGAGAGCAGCTTACATCTTTTGAGGCATCAGAATTGACAACTGAATGGGAATAGGCAGTCAAATGGAAACAGAAAAGCATTGAAGGAAACTGAGGGAACAGTGGTTTTCAAGCTGTGCACAGCCTGCTGATACTGAATGAATATACCCAGACATACTTAAATGCACACGCACACACTTACACAGACATGCACTCATTAGCATATAAGCAGTCAGCTATCACACACCACAGACACACATTTACAGCATGAACACATCAGGACAGGCCTCGTTGAGAAGCATCAGGAGTCATTATGCTCCTCAGGAAGCATTTGTAAACCAATGTCTGACTGTGCAAAGCCAGCATGGCTGAGAGAAGAGACGAGCAGGGGAACATACTTATCGGAGTGACTGTCCAGAACTGTTCACATTCATTGACTGGTGCAGCTTGCTCTAGTTTTAAAAACTGACTCTGTATCATCCCATGTGTTCCCAGAATGCTTCCTGCACCTCTCATGACATACCAGTACCAGAGGAGCTTTATCAAAGCTGCAAGTAAGTGTTTTTCTTTAATGTCGTTCAGTGTTTGATTCTTCAGGTGTTTCCTGTTTCCGTCTTTGTCCTCATCTCCGCTTTTCTACATTAAAAAAAAGTTTAGAGAAACATTTTTGACTTTATTTGAAAAAATATGACCATTAATGATTTATGCTTTGAGAGGTCACGACTTGCTTTCACAGTCAGCTAACCCACTGAGAAACAAGTGCACCTACTGGGTCACCTCAACCACATCACACTCAGACCCCTGCTGTGCCACTTTGTGTTGTGAGTGGCAAACAGTATGTGTTCTGCTTCTGTGTTTACATATAATGTTAATTTCACATGAGGATTTAAGGTTTTTTGGGAGCAGATTTATTGAGGAAAACTAAGTCAAACTCTGTGTTTTGTTTTGTTGTGTTTATTGAATAAATACTCAGCTCTTCTCAAGCAGCTCCAGGTGTGGTTAAGTCCTTTCTTACAGGATGTCTCATTGACTTGTTTTCTTTTTCAATAGCCTAACCTTCAGAAAGTTGAGCGTACAAGGGAAGGAACTCAAGGAAATGAGTGTCTCTGGCAGTAGTAGCAGGAAATAGCTTCATATGAGGCCAACTGGAGAGGAAAGTGTGTTGAAGGATGTATCAGCAGAGAGGAATAAAGAGTGTGACATGAAAAGATGCCAACTTAGCTGGTTTGGATTACCTGCTTTGTAATAAATGGACTCATGGTTTTGAAATACTTCACAAAAAAAAGAGGTCTCGCTAATACATTGTTTGCAGATTGATTTTCCCCCATCCGTGAGGCTTATCTTCCACTAGGTCTCCCCCTGTCTCTCCCTCAACCATTCATCGGTCGCTGTTTGCATTTGCATGTCATGAATGACTCTGTGAATGCATGTGCGCCGGCTTGTGTGAGTTCACTTTTTGTTTCCCAAAGCACTATTTTGCAGACACAGCAGGGTGTTTTACGGACAGTGTCCTCACTTGAACTCAGGCTTTCAGCTCCTCCCTTCCTCCTCTTCTGGTCTCTCCCCAACTCCACCTTGCTCCTTCTCCTCCCTCTCCTCCTTTTCATTAGTTTCATCTTTCACCCAACTTTCCCCAACACATTTTGCTTGGGATTAAAGTATCAGGTTTAAACTAAGAGCTAAGTGTTTGGAGGTTTACTCAGAGAAATAACAGCTGCAAAAATCTCAGTTTTTTTTCCCCAAGCACCTGATGGGTGTGGTGTGTTGGGTCAGGAAGAGGAATTTACTTTCAAAATACACTCGGCTGTCTTAAAGATTGATTGCTTAAATCTTAACAGTCGTTTCAGTGTATTCTTGCTGAAATGATCCTCCTCACATGGCCATTAGATTACAAAGTAAAGTTTTGTCACACACACCAAATGATTAAGATCTAAAACTTGAAGAGAAAGGCGAGACAGCAAGGTTTTAGACTCGAAGAGTGGAAACAAATGTACAACAATTACTTGTGTCAAGTTTGTAGGTGTTGTTTACAGTTCTTCTTTCTCCTTCATTTCTTTTACTTTCCTCATATTTCTCATCTCTTGCATTTTTTTCCTTTCTGTTGCGGCTGAATTCCTTCCTTTCTCCTCTCTGAGTTGAAGGCAGTGCCTGAACTACTTGAAGGTTTTTTTGTAAAAGTAACCTCATGTCTGTTTTATTGATGAAGCACAACCTTGTTCATAAAGGAGAAGATGAAAGGATGGGTGACAATACGGAGATGAAAGATGGTGGCCATGAGCTGAGTTTGAAGTAAATGTACAGTTTGACATTGAGCTCAACCTGCATCATTGTGCTGCAGTCCACTGGCACTGAATACACTCATCATTCTGTCAAATAAAGCTCATGGAGGTTAAGTTGGAAAATTATGTCTATTATGTCTTGTATTAAAAGCAGCCCCAGTCTTTGTTTAAAAAATATTGATTGGTCTCATTGGCCCTATTATCAAGGATGTATTGCTTTCTTTACTGCTGTGCATCAATCAAAGATTTTCCTGTATCTTTGGACCAGTTGCATTCAGCATTCAGGTTTGTAAGATTAATGATGCCCCTCTTTAGTTTTCGTCACTTTTATAGACTCTTCAAGGCCCTGTAAGGACTTCCCTCATGAAAAAGTCTCACTTTTATTTATTTGACCGTTCATAATCCACAATTTATAATGAGATTTGTAGTGCCAGAATGTATTATTTATTAATACCTGTGGTCAGGCCAGACTTTCCCAGGTGCACACTATCCATTAATGGCACGTAAGCTGAAAGTCCCCTTGAGGAAACTTGATCAGCCAGAAAAGGTTAGCGGTGAGTTCACAAATCAAGAAAATTTGGAAGAAGATTGTCTCAGGGCACCTGGCTGTGAGTAATGCTAAACAGATATAGAGTGTTTGCATTGACTTTACTGTTTGGGTGGATGTGCTGCCATATTGGGGATATACTAATATATAAATATTGAATGGATAGAGATAGCAGGGCACACTCAAATATGATTTTAAGATGTCTCATCCTCTAATCAATGTTGAAAAATGCACAGAGCACACTAAAGACAGAAGCACAAAAAGGACACACATTGTGAGAGACCCACACGATTTAGCATCAGCTTCATGGAAACATGACATGATTCTACCAATAATAATCACAGCACATTTCATTCCAAAATATTTTCTGAATTGCCATGTTTTCTTGCAACTGCTCTCTTTTTGTTCTCATTACAAGAGGTTTCATTTGAATAAGCATGACACTTATTGTTGCTGAAACATTAAGCCTCAGACGTATCAATGTCAGCATAAGTACCTGAACTTCACTGAGTGACTTTTTCACAGGAAGGTAGAGACTGAGACATGTAAAGAGTGCTGGTAATATTCGGTATGTTGGTAGTCCGGTGAAAAACAACACTTTTTTTATCTTTATCCATTGGAGCATTTTGATTGTTAGATTAAGAAAAACGCCCAACATTATAGGGCAACTAAAATGTTCAGATTGTTAGATTCGAAGATGGTTTATCTTACCACTTATCTATGGTACAAACCTAGTTTACAAAGTTTGCCTATCGTCACTTTTCAAAAAGTAGGGCTACGTAACAATAAATAATTACAGTACCTCATCACTTTGCATTCTGCAAATGTTGTCTTGAAAAAAGAAAACTAGAGTTAACAGGAATATCTGCTCTCCATTCAGTTCCTTTGAGAACAAAAACACACCTTAGCAAGAGTCAAGTCCTCACTATAGTTTGTGATGGCGCTCATGGAGAAGTGGTGTCCCATAAAAACACTACAGATTCCGACCAAAGGTGTCACTGCTGTCAACACCAAGCAGCTAATCCTCACAGAGCCTTTGAAGGCAGTGGGAGGTGTTTTTCACTGATTTTCAAATAGTCTTCTGTAATTACTTACATAAAATAATAAGATTATATGTGTCAAGAGTGGTAATTTCTTCATACTGAGTTTTAGCGCCTGCAGATCTAATTTTCTTTGGAAAAAGCCAAGCAGGTAAAAAAAAATCGCAAATTAGTTATATCTTGTTCTCTGCTGGTGTGTGTCCTTCAGATGGCTGTGCATTAATTCTCTCTAATAAGAAAAATTGTACTAATCTAATTAATAGCCAATGAACTCTGTCATAATCATAACTTCACTGCTCACTTCTTTTTTTTTTAATCAAAGCCTTTTCTTGTATCCAGCTACAGTATGAATCAAGGCCAAATGGTAAAGGTTTCACTCCCTGTACTGCACAGTCGAAGTAATCAGTTATAAATAATGATTATTAAGAAAAAAGAAAGGTGGAGCTGATGGAGTTCATTGAAGAGCATACTATGGTCAACAGATGTGGCAAGCTTCTCAAAGTCACATTCGCTTCATCTACTGCATGTGGGTGTTTGTGTACGTTAGGATTCCTGCCATTCCTGAACCCATCTCATTAACAATGGCATTTAAAATGACCTGGGTGGCATGGCATAAACATAAAGGTTAATTGGACTTCCCCTCACAGGTGAGTCATTTGATTTACCTGTTTATTCCTGTCCAGAGGCAACAAAAAGGAGGAACCTGAAACATAATTTGTACTCCCTTTTTAAATTCCTCTGCCCAGTAAAATATTGCAGGATGCTCAATGATATCGAACCTGACTCTTGAAAACAAATCCAAGTGAACAGAACCTGACATGTATCATGTATGAGAATTGAAGGTAAGCATGAGCGTGCTTCAGCATAACATGAATAAAGTGGTGGGCATGATAGGAGCAGTGTGGAGTGTTTCGACTTTCGTGCGGTTGCATCTCTCTGCAGATATGTGCTGGATGTTTATCCCCAGAAGTATTTTACCCTGTTTATATGTGTGTTTCCTGCTCTTCTTCTTTTTGTGCGTGTGTCACAGCATGTTAATATTTGGTATATTTTTTCTCATGGTTTGGTGTGTATAAAATATAACTTGTCAGCTCTCTTAGTTAGTGGGAAATATGTGTGTGAGTCTGTGTAGATTTTCTACTAGTTGGAGATGTATTGACTGGCGCTGACAGCCAGGGCCTGGGGGTTGATCTAGTGTGAGTCTGCTGTCATCCCTCCATCGACTGGCTCTGCAGCCATGACTTATTATAGCTGTTCATCAGCACCAGGTCGCTCTACCCTGCCTGTCTCTCTGCCCTGCCTGTCTACCTGTTAATCACCTGGACGTAGAGCCCTTCTACTTTGCAGCACACTTCAACATCTAGTGGCTGGGACTCCCTCTCCATTTGCTCCGAATCCTTCAGTGTTTCATTTTTTTTTGTCTCATCTACATATTGTGGTGGTAGATGATCTTTGGGGCTGGTATTACAAAAACAAGTTTATTTTAGTTCAGCACTAACTCTCATTTAATCCTGCAAGTTAGTCCATCCCTGAAGAGTGCTGAATTTTTTCTATCCTTTATGTAGCAATGTGATACAAGCATGAGGGTTTTCTACCTACTGTGTGAAATTTTGGAAATGGATCAGGAAACAGTGGCTTTATTAAAGCAGTAACACTGTGGAACTGTTGTGTATTACAAAAGCAACCCAAAGAGTAATTATCTATTTGTTTGTTTGACCTTTCACTTTTAACCCTTGCTCTGCTCGGCCCAGTTTACCTCTTTGGTGTTTGTTTTGGTCCTCAATAAATATGAAAGGTGACCTCCAAGGTGGAGCTTTTATTTATTCCTCCATCCCCGTCTTTTTATCTTTCCATCTTCCAGAGTTAGACAACCCTGAAGCCAGAGTGACAGAGATCCACGCCTTGGTGCACCGACTGCCTGAAAAGAACAGACAGATGTTGGAGCTTCTGATTAAACACCTATCCAAGTAGGTGTAGACTTCACACACGCGTCCATATCTACAGTCATACACTGTTAGACTATATTAGACTCTGTGCTTCCCACAGAAGCTTCATTTTGAACTCTCTCCACTTGCTGTAATTCTCCTCAGCTTGATTATTGTTGTTGTTCATCCTCGAGGAGGATTAGAGAATCATGTAATCTCTTGACCACTTGCATTAAGGCCATGTGCGCCAAAAATAGAAACCCATCCAGCCGCCACAGGGACAAATCTATTTCCCAGGCTTATCCCATGAAGGGAGTGAGGGGTTAATAGTCAGGTAAGGGCCTTATGTGCATGACAGGGAATGTTTCAGCTACCTGGTCACAGCCCAATGAGGATTATTTCCAGGATTTATAGGACAAAGAGTAGCATCAGCTCTCAATTGAATCTGATTTTCGATTTTGTATTTTGATATTAGTCCACATTTCAGTTACAATACTTTTAATCTTAAACTTGATCAAGCTTGAGTGAATAAATTCTGGGTCTTAATCACAATACTGTACCCAAAGTTATTCCAACAGGGCAGATGACCATGAGCAACCCAGGTTATTAAGTTCAACAAATGTGATCCAAAACTACCACCCTGTTTTAACTAAATATAGAGAAAAAAGCTAACCAAATGCGAAGAATTTTAAACTTTCTGTTGATATTTTGGTACTGATGAGAACAGCTTTTGGAGTTGTGAACCTTACCAGATATACACATTTAGATCCAGAGAAACCAGAATCCTTTCTAGACGTAGTTTCTTCACTACATTGAAACCTCAATCACACAAGATGTGTTTTTTTAATGTTATTCTGAGCCTATATGGTGATTACCACGGCAGGGTCATTTCTGTTTTCAGCACAGTGCTATCAAAGACCTGAAAATCCAGAATTTTTTTTTTGGCCTTGTCCTTTTCAAAGAATTTTCAACAGATTCTAGACATTTTTAATGAATCTGTTTTCTACAGATGAAGGAATCCCAAAATGTGTTGTAGTTTTATACTGAGGAAAAGTATTATTAAATTTAACTTTGCTTTAGCAGTCTTGCAGAAAGTGGTGAACATTTTCCCAACAACACTTTTGAGACTCAAACAACCTGGATTGTTTTTTTTATACAATTTAGTTGGATATGTTCCTTGTACTATTTTGGTACAGTGCTGAGTACATCCAATCACATCAATACCCTGATAAGTGGGAAAAACTGCTTCTTAACCATCTACACAGTGAGAGGGAAAAAGATAGTGGTCTGACAACTGCACAAAGATATTTTACATCAGGCAAAATTGAGCAAAAAAGAAAAATAAATCCCTTTGTGTCCTTTTCCTTGAGTATGAATAAAGAAATCAGTATATGTCAGTAAAGTTGAATTATATGTAGAACTTCCTGCACTTGGACCTAAAAAGCATTATACAACTTTTTCAATGTTTTTGTACTTCTCCAGAGTTTTAAGACACAATTTTTTTCTGGCATCTAATGAAAAAAATAATTGATATATTTGTGAACAATTTCATTTTTCAGTTTTAATATTTTATGCATTGTCTTTGCACTATTTTCAATGAAATACAGTGTTAAATCAATTGGTAATTCATCAAATATCTCCTCCAAATCTGTTTTTATAAGCATTTTACACAACACCTTTAGAATTGGGATTGTGTAACTTTACACTGCTGCTGAGCAAAAGAATAAACAGGGCATTACACTGTTGGCTTGGGTCTATTATTTCCCAAATACCTGCGCCCTGCATTGTGTATTCACTCTTAACCCACATCTAAGCCCTGTGGCTTTATGGGGCTTTTCTTGAACGGCAGCTCCATGATATAAAGAGAGATAAATGAGACATCAGCCATGTTTGTACAGCATGAATGTAGGTATTCTGAGGACATGTACGTCTTAACCTGGGTTTAGCAGATTGCACCTGTCTTACATGTTCACTGCGTGGATTACAGTTTTAACACCTGAGTGTGACTTCAGTTTGGATCCCATCAGAAGGTTTATGGTGCCTGTGCCACATGAAAACAATATTACCAGGAGGACTGAAAGGTTCTATCATTAGATTATACACAGCTGTCAGTTTATTAGGTAAATCTCGCTAACCTGTTTGCTCTGTTACACAACCGTATAGCAGCAAGCGTTGTCTCTACAAAAGAGATGAAGTAAACCTCAGAGGCTCCCCCTCACTTATGAGAATTGAGTTTGTGAAACAAAAGGAACTCTGATCAGCTTACAAACCTCCACAAAAATTTAAACAGTCTGTTTCTGGGTACACGAGCAGGTTCAGAGTTGTAAAGAGGTGTCAGGTTATGTTCTGACTCTGACAGCTCAGTCACTTAAGGGAGTCCCGCATGGTTGTAACACTTTAGATTGAAGTGTCTGACTCTTTTTCATTTGGGATGAAACAGTCACACTGCTGCTTATAAGGGCAACTTGCTACTATACATGACTCATACAATGTCTATTTGTAGTAAGGCGGTGTTTGTTGAAATCTTTGAAATCTTGTGTGCAGGGGAACAGGTCGTAAACACAACACTAACACATGATCAACTTACAAAACTGAAATATTATAAAGGCGAGGTTGTAGGGGTCTTGTTAACAAGTCATAGCAACTCAATACTGAAATGTGCACTCGTGCCAGTTACTAATTTTAGCTATGTGCGAGGAAGACGAGTAGATCATAGTGGATTTATCAGAATTTTATGTACAGAATCATTTTGCCTGCTAATGGAAAAGGATATAAAAAACAGCTGGCCCATAAAAGCTTCAACTCTTTCCTGCTGCAAGGAACATACACTAATCTATCGAACGGTGGTACTCATGACACACATAGTTCATTGTTTATATGAGAAAAATTAATAGTGCTGCTCTAAAAGGGTCTGTGTACTTTTTTTTTAAGATTTGCAAAAAAAAAAATGAGGCCACTCACTTCTCCCTCTCCACCCCACCTCTCAACAGTGTGGCCAGTCACCACCAGCAAAACTTGATGACCATCGCCAACCTGGGTGTGGTCTTTGGGCCGACTCTGCTCCGCCCACAGGAGGAGACAGTGGCTGCCATCATGGACATCAAGTTTCAGAACATTGTCGTGGAGATCCTTATAGAGCACCACGAGAGGGTGAGAGACTGGAAGTGTGTATAAACTGAAAAAAACAACAAAAACCACATGGGACTTTGGTGACATGATGGGAATTTATTAACCCGTTGAGTTTGTCTTTGGGGATCTCTGTTGTCTTGGGTGCCTGAGGCGGTTTATCACACTATGCCAACAGTTTCACCAGAGCAACAGGGATACCAGCAAACCCCCTCTTTAAAACGAATGAAGCATTTTTTTTCATATATTAATATAAATGAAACACTTCAACAGCACATTAAACCGATGTGTTGTAGAGAGCTGTACTACAAAAACTAAAACCTAAGCAAGTGTGTCTCACTTTTCAGAGGAATGTCAAGATGCCTGAAGGTTTGTAAATATAAACAAAAATCTGCCAATACGGTTGAAAAATTCTTAAGTTTCTTGAAAATAGATGTATTACTTCATACAGGAAACTGCCTTTTTCAAGCAACTCTGCTGTCATTTTTGTCTTTTGAAATCCTGAGGCAGGACTAGAGATAGACATGGATTTTTTTCAAGGCCGATACTGATAATTAGCAGTCAAGGACCAATATTTGGCACCTATATTCATTTGCAAAGTAAAAATATTGGCATCAAAATTTTGAATTATAAAAACTTATAACACTTAATCATGTTTAAATGTCTTCAAGAATTTGTTTATTTTAGGGACTGAGGACTTTCCATGTGATCTTAAATATCTCACGTCTAGATGTATATGCTCGTTCATAATCCACAACTTAAAATAAAATCATCATCAAAGAGAAAAGGTTATTTCTAAATGCCATTTCTCAGCTTCTCGACCAGGTGGAGCAGGACCGAAATTATTTACAGCACATCAAAGTCTCTGTAAACACACCACGCTGACTGGGGTGTAAGAAACTCCCTCAATCTTTTGCCATTCATTTTTTGTTTGAGGTCAATATTTTTTACACTCCTGTCATATTTTAATTTCTTCAGGAAGTTACCTTAATTTAGATATAAGTGGGTTTGTATGGATCCATAATTCTTCATTATCCCTGACATGAACATGTCCTTCCCTTGTTTAAATAAGCACCTCTTCTATGTATATTTCAAAACCACAATTCCTCAGATCCATTCAGCTTGGTGACAGATAAAGCTGCTTACATATATCACCATGGCAACACTGAGTGAGACCCCTGCAATTCGCAGACATGCTATTGGACTCACAAAACATTATGCATATAATCTCTACATGAAATCATACGTGTTGATTTAAGCACAGGATGCGTGGGTGATATGAACAGTGTTTTCATCCTCTTAGTCACGCAGGCTTTCTTAAACAGCCAAAAAAAGTGAAGTGAGTTCAAGCAGAGCTAAATGCTTAAGAACAACTAATCATCACAGTTGTGTTGCTGTTTTGCTATGTGGCAGTGGAGTACTGACTGCCAGCCATTTATCCACACACAACTTTTTTTTTAAGCACATTTTAATTCAAAACAAGATGTTTTTTCAGTCATTTTACATAATGAATTAAATGTCATGTAAAAAGACAGGGTGACCTCTATTGATAAGCTCAAGTGGATCAATTTCTTCTTGCTTCACAAGCTTCCTCTCATGAACATTCTTATCATTTATGCAACCAAACACAACAAAGTGTTAAAGCTGAATCCTGTAGCATTGAAATCACATTTCCATGTGAAGCTTTTGGGTGGGAAGCTGGCTCAACTGTGAAAAAAGAAGCGATGATAGACAAATTGATGCTGTGCTGATGTTTTGTACGAGCACATGAGCCTTCACCATGGAAAAAAAAGAGAAACTCAATGAGGGGAAAAAACACTTGAATCCCACTGCCATGTATATTTTTATCTCAGCGTGTCTTGTGTTATTGTGCTAGGAAGAGGGAAAAAAAGAATAACTTTTAGCACTTCTACTATCACTGCCACAAATAGTGGACTGAGCTAACAATGTGCCCCGGTGTTAAGTTTCTGCATATGTGCTGTTAAAGGGTCTTTAACTCTGAATAACCAGCTTTGTCAGCTGAAGTAAAAACAGCATTATCTTTTCAAAGGATGTTGACCATTTACCAGAGGTGGGGAGCATCCTAAGAGCTAACTTAGGCAAAAATATTATTTTCCTGAAAAAGTGACATAGGCCATTAGTTCAAGGGGGCAATAATATGCAAAGAGAATGATCAATCCATCATATCTATATTCGTATCTACAGTCAATCAAAACTGAATATGCATACCATTGCCAGTCCCAACGCCAGGCTCTATTGTGTTAAAAAGAATGTTAGAATTTTTAACTGAGCATTAAGCAAACCAGGAAAGCTTCCAGTAACTAAGTAATGATATTTTGGTTGTATTTGCACTTACCGTGTGCCTTCTTTTTACAGATATTTAAGGAGGTGCCGAGCTCTGTTGGTGCTCCAACAAATATGCAGCTCAACCTTTCTAGACGGAGAAGTACAGAGAATAAAGCGCCATCCTGCAGTGAAAGGCCTCTTACGCTCTTTCACACACCAACACATTCTCAGAAAGGTAACTTGGACAAACCAACTGGTACAAGAATATCCTGATTTTTCCTCTTTTGAGGTTGCATGCCTGCTTTCTGTTGCCATATTATAAGCAGAAAGAGAATTTAAGTGGCTATGGCTGCAACTTTCAGTCAGAAAATTAATTACTGGAAGAACAGGAGAGGTTACTTGCAACAGTGTTTTAATGGTTAAAGGTTGCTGAAACTTTTCATTTCCCATTAGGTGACAAGCGGAATAGTGTCGTCAGCGCCAACATTCCTGAGCTGCAGCAGCCGCTGTCGTCCTCCACCAACTGTAACAGCAGCAGCAGCAGCAGCAGCAACAGCAACAGTGGCAGTCAGGGTCGGACCCCGAGGCACAGCCTGACCAGCAACGATGGAGACACACAGGACAACCGACAGATACGACCCAGCTCACTGTGAGTTGAAAATGTATATTATCTACATATTACTACATTTTATCTATTATTTTCAAAACTCGGTATGTTCTCAAAGCTACCTGGTTTGGTTTCTTATTCTTACACAGAACCTTCCTTTAAGTTTATTCAAATCAACCAAACACTTAAGAAAAATGGTATCTTTGAGGCAAGAATGAACAAAACATTACGCCCCTTGCTGTCACAATCCAGCTCAGACTTGACTTGCTATTATAAAGTGTGGGCAAAGAGAAACACTGTTGAAGTGATCCAAAAATTGAAGGGAAATTGTTTTAAGTGCAGTGACGCCTTGGATGCATTGTCAGAGGCATAAAAGCAACACATGCAAAAATGACAAACTGCACCCACACATTCTTACAAGCACATTTTTACTCTTGGGGGAAATCAAGAAGTCATACCCAAGCACGCACATATGATGCAGCTATGAGTTAGAATAAGAAGTTCTGTCTGCCAGGTAGTCAGATTAAATCCCAAAAGTATCCTGTTCTGGCCTTGATCCTATGAGTACAGTGGCGGTAGAAGACTTTCTGCTTTCAAGAACACAAAGCCTATTCACAGGCATATATACATAACCGTGTCATACAGGAGTCAAGTAATCACTCAAATTAAATTCTCCATACAAACTATAAAAAGCGCTTGTTATGTATATTTAGATCTATCTTACAAAGAACACCTGCGTCTGACCTGCAGTTCACTCGACTGAAACCAAAGACTTCATTCAAACACAAATATTTTTACAGGTTTGAACAAGCTGATTTCCTCCACATTAACACAGGACACACACACACACTCACACACACACACACATACACACACACACACACACACACACACACACACACACACACACACACACACACACACACACACACACACACACCCTTAGGATATTAACAGGTGCCTGTTAATATCCATATGCTTTAACAAAGAATTCAAAGTGGTGCAAGGCATGTGATTTGATGTTTTTTCATGTTGACATGTGGATACACAAACTGCAAACCCTAATTTGTCTTTTTCTTTTTTTCAATTATATCTCATATTCTCCAGTATCCTACATGTTGGATAGTTACATTAAACTTTAATTTATGTTCTGCTCCTTAACTCATCAATTCTGTTCCACTATGAATTTTTAGTTTCATTCCTGGCACATGTACCTGAAAGGGAATTTCCCTCCAGCACTTGGTGTCAAGTCATGATGTGATCATCTAAATCCACATGTCTGAACACTTTGCTCAGATGAGGATTGTTTCTAGAATATTCTCCAAGTCTAGACAGTGACAAAAACTGAGGAAACCATGCTTTGTTTCTCAAGGGGCTTTAGTTTTCTATAAGGTTATTCAAAAATGGCCTTTCAAAACTTTGATTATTGCTCAATTTTGCAGTTTGCTCTGAAAGATAAAACATGCAGTAAATACTTGTGCTTTTGTATATTCTTCCGTCAGTCTTTGTTCCAGTAGAAAAAAAACCACATTATATGTAATGTGTGAAATATCAAGCTGAGAAGTGAAGCACAAGAGAACTGACAGTAACCCTGTGCTGTTGTTTTTGCATATAGAAACGTGTAAAGCACCTGGTCATTACTTATGTCGGTGGTAGTTTCCCAAAACTCATGTGCACTAATTTAGTGCAATGCAAAGCTCATAAAACTCTGTGTTAAGTATTATTTGCAAAGGGTTAGTATTATGTGGCGACCTCTGGTAACTTAAGAGTAACCCTGAGATCAGATTTTAGTGTGGCGCATTTACACAGGATGAGTCGCTTATAAATCGCTTGGTACTGAGGATGAAAACGCTGCACAGACCTACCATGCTTTAGCAGCAACACCTCACTCAGCAGTTCACAGCCAGCCGAATGTTCTGATAATAGGTAAAGACGAGGATTCAGCTAAACAATACAAACTGAAAACTCCCAGACATGCAAAATAAATTTTATTATCTGAAAACTTACACGATATTCAACCATCAGTTGACCAGTGAGTTTGCAAAGCAACCAGAAGCACTGTGATCCTCAAGTATTGATAAAGGCAAAGTAGTTCACCTTTTACATTGCTCCTTTTTTTTGGTAAGAGAAAGCAAGAAATATAAGAGACGGAAAGTATAAAAAAAGACTCAAGTTTTTTTCTGTACATTGTTGGATAGTCCTTCACTTATGACTCAGAATAAAAAGGCATAAAGTGGCTGTGGTGAACTATTTGTTAAAGATCATGATCATGATACTGCTTTCAGTGGTTCATAAATGAAACGCTTGCCTGCTCCTGTCTTTACTTTCTGCCCTTTCTCTGCCAAAGTGATGCTTGAATGAAAAAAGCTTTCAAGTACTTTTTATACGTAGCTTTTCATAGTAGGTTTGTATTCTATGCGCATATACGTAGCCAAGGTGAAATAAATTTCTACTTTTCCATAGATAATTTACACCTGAGAATCTCATAAGTTCTGCACTGGAAAGTCTTTCAACATTAGCACGAGGCACATGGCTCATTTGATTTACATGCATTAGAAATATAATTTAGTTCAAACTCCACCATACTCACACAGCACAGGGTTTTATATCAGGTTCAGATATAGAGCTGTTAGGTAATTTTCAGCTACTCGACACTTACCACAATTTAAATGCTGCTCCCTGAAGGGAACAGAAAGTGGATTTCAAAGATATCTGGCTGGAGTAGTGCGTGAAGTGTGAATCTCAAAGGAGCTGCCAGGACCAGGATGAGTATGGAGGGACTGTCACGGTGGTGCCAGGTTGTCCTTTTAAAAGCTTCAGACTCATGTCGTAAAGGCGTGCATCTTAATCGGAGTCAGATAGCAAGAAATTTGAATCTGAAGAATTGAAAGGTTACTAATTTTAAGCTGAATATCCCAGACAATGAATGCTTGGAATTTAGATTGAATTTCTTCACTCAGATAGAAAAATTAAATTTGTGAAGTATGTCTTTGCTGCTCCATAGTGTTGATTGTTTCATGTAGTTAAGGATGAAAATCCAGAAATAAAAGTTCCCAATTGTATGCAAGTTTATCGCTGCCAAAACAGATTGTACTTGTTGTCACATAACCCATAGAGCTCAATAACAACAGGATCTTCCCATGTCTTAACCCAAGCACAAGTGGAATATAACCAAATCAGCGATATGAGTTTAAAAAAATAAGTTAGCACTTCTACACTATTGCAATTTTGTGCAGGAAAAAAAAATAGGGAACAGAAGTTGGAAGGAAATATTGTTGCCAAGATTATAATGTGTGTAACAACCATGACAATCCTTCCAATTGCTTTAAATAATGTTTTTTTTAATGTTAGGACACGGGAAAGGGGAAGGTTTTTCTTTAGAAATGACTCATTCCAGCAGTATTGTTGTCTGTGTCCAAAGGGCATGCTGCTCTAGCTTTTTAATGCAACATAGAGGGAAGGGTCATGTCTCATAAATGAATTGACGTTATATTGCTCTGTGTTTGTTACTGACGACAACCAGCTCACTTCCTCTGATTTCATCCAGACAACTGCTTGGTAGAGATATTTCCTGCCCCGAATGTTCTTTTGACTTTTTTTAGAAGCTCCATTTGACATTAACCCTGCCCAGGTCACAGCAAGGGACAATATAGAGCTGCATAATGACTAATGTTGATCTAACAGACAACAGGGACAAGCAGTGTGATTATTTTTGTTACACATTAAAGGGACTGTGAGAACTTTTTAAGTGATCTTGAAAGAGTCTCATATCTAGATATATACCTGATCATAACCCCCAATTTAAAATGAGATTATCAGCAGTAGAGTAGGTCATTTCTAAATGTTGGGTCGGGCTGGACCGGATCGATTTACTGCAAATCAAAGTCTCTTTGACAATGCCACGCCAGCTGATGAATCAGATGCGAGAAGAGAGATCTGTTTTTCTATGTTGAAAACTATTTCTGTGATTTGTCTATTAGTAATACTGAAAACGGGATGTTGACTCTCTGACAGGAAAGGGATAGAAGAGCCGAAGAAAGCTAAATAGGAGAGTGATAGAGCATGGGCTAAAGACTAAAACACAGGCTTAGCTGTTTGTTAAAATATCCATTCTAGCTTTCATGCAGAAGTAATACTGCAGTGAGCTGTTCAATCTTGAGAGTCTATAAAACAAAGAGCCAGGTTACATTAGCTCTGCTTGGTAGATGAGCACTGGTAGGACATAACCAGGGTTCACTAACATTGCACGGTTCGGATAGGTCTCAGATCACTGGGCTGTGAGTGGTGCCAAATGTAGGTGGAGACTAACCAATGGTACAAACTTTACAAGTTTGTTGTCATGTTTCAAATAACAGTTCTATATAACTGTTGACAAACACATTACCTTGTCACATTGTATCCTGTGAAAAGTTATACTGAACAAAGAAAATAGTGTGAACAATATCTGCTCTCCTTTCACTTTCACTTTCTAAAACAGATACTTCATGATAGAGTCCCCCGTCCGCTGCAGTCCACTTTATACAAATTCTTCTTACAGTCCCTTTCAGTATTAAATGAACTCAACAATTTATTTCTCAGTTAAACTAGTCACCACTGTGGAATTTACAGTGTCAGTCCCTCCTTATCAGTTTAAGGGAAAGTCCTCTTGGGAGCACAAGTGAAAACAGTTATATAATGTTTCTGAAGTGAAAAATATCATCCAAATGACATCATTGTGCTGTCATCAAAGTTGTCTCTTCTTGGGCTGATGGACAAACTGGGACTGTGAAATCTAAAGATGTGGATATTTCCAGGGTTGAAGGGGTTCGTATAAAGACTCTGTAGAATTGTTTAATTGATATTAAAGTCCCCTTTTCTTGGAAGTGTGTTGGATTTTCTCTGCTCTTCTTCTCTACTTATGTATTCTTTGAGGTCACACTGTTGGTTTATTTAAACCTGCATGGAAAGGTCTAATGCTGCTGTTTTTTGTAACATCTTTGGACAAAGTTTGTTCATTTTTTATTCACATAGACCTCTACCAAGGAAATATTTTTCAAATACTAAAGAGCAAAAAATCATGACTTTTAAGGAGTAGCCCTTTTTCTTAAGAGTAAAATGTACAAAGATCAAAGTCCCTGAGGAGGATATCATCTTCTTTACTGTCATTTGACTTGTAGTTAAGATGTCAGAGGTCTTTATTTTCTTTCTGGTCTTTTTCAGTTCCTTTGCAGCATCTTTTTTAAGCTCTCCTATAATCACACATCCTTGACCTTCCAGAAAAAAAAAGTTTAGAGTCTGGCCTCTGAGTCTGTAGTAAAACTTGCATTTTTTTATTCACGATTGGTGTTCCTTAGGGTTTAAACCAAGAGGTAATGCAAGAAAGCAGGAAGTATAAAAGGTAGAAAGTTCTTGTGTGTGTCCCTTGGAGAAGCAAATGATTTTTATTTATTCCTACTGTCTACTAGGTATTTTAAAGGAAAGTTGGAGAGCATCTGGTGGAAAAAGATTATGGAAAAACGCTATAAATTGCAATTACTTCTTTTCACTCAACAAGAAAGAGAAAATAAAATCTCCTGGGGGACAAGAATGTTGCAATAAAAAATATCTCTATCCCATAATATAACACACACATAAGAACACACATGTACACACACAATCACACACATACACAGTTATCAGTGAATATGTAACTGCTGTTTCTTTTACTGAAGATCTATTTTCTCCTATTTCCTGTTTTTCTTTCTTTGCCTCCAGCATCTGCGCTCAGCAGACTTGCGCTCTCACATCTTTAGATATTACGCAGAGCAATGTCAGTCTCTCATGAGGGGGATCAACTTCAGCTTTGAAATAGATCAAACATCAACCCTTGATTACAATGGATATTTATAAACTGCCTGAAGCATAAAAACTAGAGACAGGTTTTTTTTTTTTGGACTTCTAGTGAATTTCTGCTCTCTGGTATTCATCAAGAGTCCTTATCACATCTAACATTTCAAGGATGATTCTTGGAGTAAAAATCTTGGCAGCAGCAGTCAGATTCATTCATAAAAAGTATGTATGTGCTGAAATTTTTTTGGATGATCATGAGTAAGTGAGCTTTTTCAATTGAATAACTGACGCAGTTGTTTGCTTTCTTTGTCTTAATTCATTTGTCTTCAATATGGGATAAATCCACATTAGTACAAGAACCATCTAGTATATTTATTTATTTATTGATAAATCAATCAATCCTTTCATTATTCTTGAGTTATTTAACCTCTGAATCTTAAGCAGTTTCTGGTTGATTTTTGATTCTGTCACATTTTATTCACTGTGGTCTAATTTTTCTCTGCAAAATGAAGTTTTGCACCTCTGCAGATTCAGGAGACTGTGGCTATAAGCTGATGTAACTCCACTGTGTCTTCATGCAGCAAAACACAATTTAAAGCTTTTAATCATTAAAATACAAGAAAAAGAAAAAACAATTTTCTCAGATTTCATACTTTTAAAATTTTCAAAAATGAGGAATTAGTGTATATAACTAATTTTCAGGTACTCTCAACTTAAAGCAGCATAGAGTTTTGTGTTGTTTTTACATGATTTATTTCAAGGAAATCATTCATTTTCTTCAAATTTTCAAAAGAGAAATGAGAATCAAAGTTATGGCAATGAAACTCTCATGTCTTTTACGGCTAGTTTAGACATTTTACTGACATCACGAGGGATAAACTCAGGTACCATTGGAAACTGGAAAATCTGGAGGTGCCAATTTTTCAGTGTTTGGTTTGGACAAACGGTTTTTAAATACCAGTCATTTAAAATTAAGTGTGTTTCTGCTCCTACTGGCAGGTTTGGGATTAAGACTATTAATATGTTGCCACTTGTTCTGTTTTGGGGGGGATTGTTTGTGATACTTTTTTTTTTGAGAGTTTGACATTACAGTATGATACAATGCAAGAGGTGACTCAGTGCAAGTATGCTGTTATCACACACTCAAGTCACTATTTTTTTTAGTCAATCTTACCAAACAAAGTCCTCTCCTATTGTCAGTTTACTCTCCTTGTGGAACCAGAGACAGTGTCAGGTTCAGTGACATCTCTGTGAGAAGAGCAGCAACCACAATTTATGATGTCAATTATCAAAATATTCCAGAGCCCTTTACACCCGCGTGATTGTTTTGTTATCCCAACTTGATATTTGCAGGTTGTGCAGGTTTATGACAGCGGTGTCCTTTGGGCAGTAGGTTAAACAAAGTTCATGTTGAAAGAATATAGTAAAAACAGTAGTTAAAGTTTCTTGTTTTGTGTGTCAGCACTCTGAAATCTTCATTAATGACAAAACTGTACTGTCTGTGCACTTTAGATACATGCTGTCATCAGTGGCAGCTTTCTCATGTGTCTGAGAATTGATGACCTGTCAGGAGGAGGCCATCAGTTTAATTAAATCAGCTGTCAAGTGCTGTGAGAGTGTGATTAGAAGAATGCATCCTTCTCAAACATGTTAGTTTACTTTGAGAAGAGTCCTGTCTGATGTCTTTTGTCATCACTTTTGAAACACCCCTGAAAATGTCTTCACTTTGTAAATTCCTTGTTGAGAAAGTTTTTCTATAGCAGAGGAAAGAAACAATTTGTACTTAATCAGATTATCTTTTGAGTGTTAGCTATAAATGAGAGAAGAAGAGATAAAAGAAACTGGAACAAATAAAGCAGAAACGTGGTCTCACAATAACAAAACGCCATCTTCATACAACAATGCCTCAACAACACAGCACACCTGAGAGGGGCAGTGATGTTATCCCTGTGCATGAGCCTTTGTGGGCCTCAGATAACAGGTCCAAGGTCATGTCCAGACATGACCAAGGTGTAACAAAACAAGGGTAAGGTTCTTCCAATTTTCATAAAATTTCTGTATGAACCCAAACAGCCACAGAGTAGATCAAATGATTAAGATATCTCCAAAAAGTGCTGACTCCAACCATAAAACTGAACTTTTCACTCTCAGCTCATCACTCTGTCTGTGTTTGTCATTTAGCAACATGTAACTCCTGCAGAGTCAGAGCCAATATTATCTGCTGGAGTGCTTTGTTGGCATCAGCAGATAGACATCTTATAACATGTCTAAAGAGGAAACATTTATCACTTCTCTTTGTGTGACTGAGTGAGGGATTTTATTAGTGCTGGTTATTGAATTGGATGATGTTTTTGTTCGTACAGAAAGCCTGAACATGATTATCTTTTCCCCCAAGTTACAGCAAAATCACTATGACACGCAACTGACAGGAATAAAAGTAATATTGTGCTGTAATAACAAGTTACTGCCATGCCTTGGCATACACACCAGTGTAACACTAAATGTATCTTCTGCTCACTTTCTGTACACTAAACTCAGTTGTTTGAAATGTGTAAACAAGCAAACTTTGTAAGTTTGTACCATAATTTAGTAGCTGGCTACATTTAGTGCAACTCACAGCCCAGTGCTCTGACACATATCACTGTCATGTAACGTTTGTGAATCCTGGTTATGACCTGCTAGTGCTCATCTACCAAGTAGAACAAACGTAATCGGGCTCTTTGTTTTATTGATAGACTCAGGTTTAAACAGATCACTGCAGTGAAACTGCTGCATGTGGGTTTGAATGAACATTATCAAGAACGGATTAGCTCATTATTTAGCCTTTAGCTTGTGCTCTATCACTCCCCTGTTTAACTTTCTTCTGCTCTTCTATCTATTCTGTCAAACAGTTAGGCTCCAGTGTTCACCTTTGCCATAAAATAAATCACAAAAATTATTTCCAGCAGAGAAAACACAGATCCCTCTCCCACTGCTGAACTTTGTCTTCATGCGTGGCCATATTGTAGAGACTTCAACTCGCCGTGATTCAATCCAGTCCAGTCTGACCCAATCAAGAAGCTAGGAATTAAGCATTTTTTTAAAAAAAACACATTTTAGTGCTGATAATCTCATTTTTAATTGGGCATAGATATCTAGACCTTTGAAGTATCAGACTTTTTCAAGATCACCTATGAAGTCCTAATAGTCCCTAATAGCCCCAAAGGAGGTTTTAGATTGACAGTAGACAATACTGTTAGACACAGAAAACATAACACTTTCTATTCTGAAATTCTAGAGCTAGAACCAGATGGGACATTTCTATGTAGATAGAGATTTGGTAGGCACATAAATTATTTCCAGCGAAGCCTTCTTTTTCAAAAGTTGAGACATCCTTGAAACCCCTTGAAACTTTGTCAAGGATCTATTCTGTTGGCAATTTGGGCCTCATTGTGACTACAGCTGTGTAGCTCTGGATCTGTATTGTCTTCTTGCAAAGCATTTGTCTTCCACATCTACATTCAAACCTCTCTATGAACACAAATGATCCTTAGAACTATTACCTCAATGGCACCATTAAAGCCATTCTTACAGGAAAATGCCTCTGATTATAGAGGAGAGCTCTGTAGTGCTGTTGAGTTACTGCAGCCAACATACTGACCAAATGGGAGCAAAGGTAGGAAGCTTGTTGAATGTCTTTCATCTGTCTCCTTGGAGGACATTCAGGAAGACAAAGTTCAAGAAGCAGTTTGATGTGCTGTGTACTCAGCATTACTTATGATAATAATAACATGAATGTATTTTTCAGTTCATATGAGGCAAAGCAGTGGAAAAATTGGGGAGGAGAGGCGGCAGAAACATCCCCTTTGAGTCTGAGGGGTGTTGACAATCGTGATGCACAACAGCCCGGCTGCGTTTTGTCAGTGCTCCTGCGTAAATGCAGAGTGGTGGGCGTTGTGTTTCTTCATTTACTCTGCTGGCCTTGTTCATGACAGATTTCCCTGCATAGCTGCACAATAATCTGCATACATGTTAATCAGTAAAAACATACTTGTCAAAAATTATCCCAATGCCTGTAGCACAAACAGGCCTTGTGGTTACATAATTTAATTGGCTCCATGAATGAAATCATTTTCTTTGCTTTCTATTTTTATTGAACCGCAGCAGCTCTTCAGTGCTATTGCTACATTCTCAATTGGTATTTCACCATCCTTCATCATAGACCATTTTTCAGCCTAAAGAGCATTGCATGATGGATAGAAGTCTTGGTGAAAGTACAAACTTGAAAGATAAATTCACGTTAGGGTGGTTTTTTTTGGCTGGGTATAAGTTGTTGACTAAAGCATTAAGCTTGATTAGATAGAGGGATGAATGATGCTTTTGAGCTTCCTGTCAACCATCCATTTTGAAATTAAAGTACATCACTGAAGTTATTCTCTCCAGGGTGAAGTACCACCTTAAGTCTTTGCATGGGTGCCACAGGTTACACATTTTTCAGGGCCTGATTCACTAAAGGCTTGCTCGGCTTGTGAACCCGCTGAACCCACGCAAACGAGCCAAAAGACATTTGAATATTCACAGAACATGTGTAAAGAGTTAAATGCTTCACAGACTGCTCTGCTGAGTAAATAGCCTCACTGTGCGTCACCAGTGTTTGCATACATTCAAATGAACCATTATTAAAACAGGCCTTTTCCAAGCAAATGAGCCTCACCGCAAATAACTCTTCACTCACTAATACTAGCACTTACAGCTACACACAGTTGGTGTGAGATTTTTATACTCTGCTGAGAGCTGATAGTAGCTGTGAGGCAGTGTTTGTAAGCATTTATTCAAACCTTTTAGTGAGTAAAACAATTACAGCTCCAGGTGATCTAAAAATGAACATGCAGGAGCACAGATGGTCCAGTGGTCTAGTTTTTCGATCCATAAGGTTTGCCCCCGCACGCAGGAGGCCTGGTTTCAAATCAAGCCTGTGGCCTCTTTCATGCATGCCACTCCCCACTCTTGCCCTGTTTCCTGCTCTATCCACTGTCTTCTCTCCTATCAAATTAAAAACATAAAACCCCCCAAAATAACTTCAAAAATGTACCATACATATCTGTACATAAAGTCTGTTTTAACATTACTTTTACATTGCAATTACTATAATTATCTGGGATTGCTTGGCTCTCTGTGACTCAACCCCTGCACACTCACACACAGACAGCGCATAGTTATTTACTCCTTTTTTGAATTTAAATCTGAATAAGCTTTCTCTCTAGGTACTTAGTTACAAGCTGTGAAATGTGCGTCATGTCTTCTTTAAATCACTCCACAACAAAAACGGAAAAACTTCTCCCCTTAATGCCAATAGCTGCTGCATCCAATTTCAGTGAATTATCGACACAGAGTTGTTCATCTGTTACAAGATTCACTTTGTTACAATAAAAAAAGTTGCGAATTATTGATGAGATGAGCCTAAATGTTTGTTGATGACCCATTTTCCCTTGACAGCACAAAGGCAAGCTAAAAGTGTTCATGGTGAAGCACTGGCAATTCAAAATCCATGATATTCTCCATTCAGTGGGTTTAATCTTATAAAACACATGCATTTCATTCCTATAACAGGCCATATATAGTTAGCTGAGAGGCTCAGTGTTAGCTTGGTGACAAGTTCTCACCACCCCCTTGGGATGATCTCATTTACATTGTTGACTTTAACTGAGTTATCTTCATGACAAAGTTCTTTTTTAATAGATGTTTGATGTGCAGAGACAGTCAAATGCAACAACGAGATGATCACAATCCAGGGTTTTTCGGCCAAGTTGATCCACATTGGAGAGATCTGAACACACTGGTTGATTTGACTCTGTAAAATTTACAAGTTTGAAGTAACCAAGAACTACTTTTTATATTCGTTGAGTTTCAGTTTTGCCCTCAGTGTCAATCTCCAGTCTTAAAATATGAGACGATACAGAAGTGCTAAAATCTGCTGTTCGTTGCGTGAACACTTGAGGCGTCTCACACACACACACACACACACACACACACACACACACACACACACACACACACACACACACACACACACACACACACCAAGCCAAAGAAAAAGCAGTTTTGTCTAAATAGCTAATTTTGCCAAACTGTACAGGAGGCTATTTTTTTCTGATTCAACAGTTAAGAAGATATTAAGACTACTACCTCACCCAATTACAGGCATGGCTCAGCTCATAACTAACAGGCGCTCAATAGCTGTGAGTGTGGAGACTTGTCACCTTTCCAATATGGCCTCGCCAACAATTTTGCTTCAAAACTTAGTTTCAGAAACAGGTGGGTGAGAACACAGAACCTACATCTATTTGTTATACAGTCTGTTTTCTACTCACAGTCATGGAGGTTGGACTTTTTACACCTTTTTTCTTTTCCTTTGTGAACAAAGTTTAGAGGCCAAGTGCTCTGCCCTATGTGCTGGAAAGATTTTGCAAGGAGACATTACAGAGGAGAGAGCAAGAAGGAAAACCCCAGAGAAACATAACTTTCTTGAGGCATGACATCTGATTTATAACCGTACAGAGTTTTGAGTCTGTGTAAAACAAACAGAAACTGATGCGTCTTAATGACCAACAAAAACAAAACAAAACAAAAACAAAAACAAAACCATCAGCATTAATACCGAAAACGTCCATTCATCTTGGTTTTTAAATTTTGAAACTTCTGTGAGAGTCCAGGGTCCAAACATTTTAAAACTCCCAATGGGTGACACATTTCACTGCAAGAAAGCAGGATAAGAGTTATGAAGCCAAGAGAGGTCAAAATTGACACAAAGATCTTCACAGTACATTCCAGTGCATTTCTCTGACTTCCCTGATGTTCTCTTGCCTTTTTGTCTCCCAGGTTGAACCCAAAGAGTCGTGGCAGCATACCAGCCAGGTACGAAACACACATCCCCACTTCAAATCTCTAACATCTAAAATGTCCACAGCTTTCTACGTGTTCTTATTACCTTTTATTTGAATTAGTAATACTCTAATTTTCCATGCATGTCTCCTTCAGTGCGACCTCGCCCAGCCCCACCTCCCCTCGCTCTCCCTCTTGGCCAATGTTCTCAGCCCCATCAAGCCCGCAGCCGACGTCCTGCACCTCCAGTGACTCCTCCCCTGTGAGGTCTGTCCACATCCTTAACCTCAGCTTGAGCACATGCAATCATGAAAGGGTGGTAGCTGTAGTATTGTTAGTAGACTCTCTCTAAGCTGTAGCGTTTGTTAGCATTTGAGGGCAGTAAATTAAAAGGGGAGAACCTCTATTCTACAAATCCACTTTGGGAGGTTTTCAAAGGCTAAGACATTTGATTCAAGAATCCCTCAAGTGCTATTCAGTGAATTATTTGTTTGTCGTTAGCTGATGTGCTTCATTCTCTCCAGAGCTCATCATACCAGAAGTCTCATCTCTTAGTTTACTTCGATTCACGTTGAGCAGATGGTTCAGGGAAACTCTCTTTAACTGTAAGGCTTGCTGCTGTTTCCCTTCTGAGCAGGTCAATTACATGCTTCAAGGATCCTTCATGTGACTGAGCATGACCTCTGTCCTCTAGAGGTTCTTTAAAAGCTCTTGTACTTCTCTTTGGAGGAAGATGAAGTATTGTGGATCAATGTTGCACTCTTAACTGCTTTCCAGAGCCGCACTGCAGTCAGTTTTAAATAACTTGTATCAAACCTTATGCAATGAAACGCTCCAGTTCACCTTTAATAGACATCGAGTGTGTAACTTTATCCTGGCTGCTGCTGCTACAGTGGCAGGTTGTTGTCCTCATCTCTGCACTGCACCTTCAGGACTCACAGCTATATTTAGGCCACAACCCCCTGCATGAGTCATTGTGCTGGGATTGATACAACAAATGCTTGTAAAAAGGGAAAAACTGCTGCCTTAGACCCTAATGATTATACATACATGGGCCATTCTACCAAATTTCTTCAAATGGCTGTCCCCCAATGATTATCATATCTCAAAAAACAATCAAATGCTCAGACCTTGCATACACACACACAAATATCATGCTATGATCTATTAAACCACAAAACATTAATTGAGGTAACATTAAACTGAATGTATAAAAATCCTCTTTCAGTGTCTATGGGGGGGGGCAGTACCAACCTCCAACTCCCAGAGTAGAATGGCTCATATGGACACACCTGATCAAAGTCGAAAGACCAGTTAATAAAGTGCACAATTTTTTTAGTTATTTTTGGTTTCATTTTTAGTCATCAGTGGATAAAACTTTATTCCACCTTTCAGTGTACCATAATTGGTGCCAATATGAAAAGTCAGATTAAGCAATTTTGCAGCATTTAAGGAGACGAGGCCTTTGAAGAGGCATCTTGTTCTCAAAGTCTTTCGCTCTCAGATGCCGTCTGATGGTTATGAAGTTGCAGTCGACTCCAGTAACAGCCTAACTTAGAGTTTTACTATGTCTTGCTGAACAGCCAATCATATCCTCCAGCTTGGCACCAATGAAATTTTTTTTTGGGTTGCCCACTTGACTTTTTGCTCCAGGAACTTTGAAGAAATTCTGAACGACTGTCTTAATCTCACCTCAACCCCAGTAGCAATGACAAAAGGCAGCTCAAGATCTGACCACGTTCAAAGAGAGACAGGTTTCTTGTCTTTGCCACCAGGAAGTCATAGTAGTCAAGGTTTATTGGATGTTTGTGGTCTTCTCAGATCTACCAGGATCCCAGAACTGACCTGAACTTCCCCTGTTCGAAGGCCTGCTTAATGTATTGATATAAATATAGGTCTTTTCAGTTATTCAATTTTCTAGTCAAATAAAGAGTCAGACTGTTTATAAGAAGTTTACACTGTGCGGGGATGTTAGGACGTTTTGACCCTGTAGAGAAAAACAAAGCAGCACTGATAAATCTTTCCACTGAGCAGGAAGGCTGAGTTGTTTAATTTTGTTTCATGTTGATGATAATCACTAAATCCTTCAAACTTTAAATTTACATTTGGGGAAACCAACACAAACTTTTGATGAACAGGTAGATCCCTGGTAAAAGTACAGTCTGGATTATAAAGTTTCTCACCATCTTGTTTGTGTGATTTAAGGTATAACTCGAGGCTGAGTTATATTTCTGAATGTATCTTTGTTCTTTATGTTCTTCTCCTTAAACTGACCCGACATGCTGCCTGACTCCCTTGCACCCTCTCTCTGTCTCTCCCTCTCCTCAGTATGGTGGGCAGGAAGGCTCGAGCGTTGTATGCCTGCAAGGCAGAGCATGACTCTGAGCTGTCCTTCATCGCTGGGACCATCTTTGAGAATGGTGAGTCAGGCTCTGCCCTCATCAGCAGAGAGATATAAAAGGAAAAGAGAGTTGGCTTACGATTTAACTGAAACAAACAAAATAAAAAACCTGTCAGGAGGAAGAGTCTGCTCGTGGTGATTATTCTTCATTGCCTTGGTCTTAAATTTCCTTCCTGGGATTAAAATGTTTAAAACCAAATGATTTGTGAGGGAAAAAAATCACAGTGAGAGGCATTGTCTTTGCCATACTTATAATGTAATTAAAATGTTCCTTGTTCTTCTTTTAATTGTTTTTTTTTCTGAAATAATAAAGCATACTTGCTTTTCTTCGAGAAAGCAGTGTGCACTGCACATGTACAAAGAGCTTTTTAGTTGACACATGCAGTAAATTATTTGAACTTTGAATCCTTATGCTGCAGTAATTTAGTCTTCCCTTTGTTAAATGTGTTTTTGTCCAGCACCTGTTTTTTAAAAAGAGCTTAGATGTACATTTGTTGTTTTTACGGCCTTCTCAAGAGACAAATAAAAGCTGGCCAAGCAGATATCGTCGAGAACAATGCTTGCATTGCTTTTGCAGCCAATTCTGTAATATTTTTCAAATGTAAGCAATTATTCTCGCTGTTTTGTGTAAAAATGAGTAAGATGAAAAGGTAAGTGCACTCGTTGACTCAAGAAATGATTTCGGAAACTCTTGCAGGTATTTGATCTTTTTAATAGCTTCCTTTTCCGTCTCTATCTCCTCTCTCCTGCCTTTCCCGCTTCGTAATAGAACCATGATGTAGACATTTTTGTGGCCCTCTCACGCCTAATTTCAGCCGCTCCAACTTCAGACTGCCAGAACTGTAAATCACTTTGCCTCCCTGTAGTTTTCCTTGGCTCAAAAGTGCTAATGAAAACCAGATTTGCAAAAATTTAATGTTTATAAAATATTTATGCAGCCTCATTGGCTGTCAGGCAGAATAGCGGTTGAACTTGATGCTTTTCATGGTTTGTCTTCTTGAATTCATGTAACACAGAGTCAATAAGGATTCAGTTTTTTTTATTCATGCCCCTTGACAACACACTCTGTCAGACCCCCCAGGACCTCAATAGAGTTAACCGCTATACAGGCTGCTTTTTGTTATGTCATGCGTAGAATTATCATCAGAGCCATTTGGGTCAGAACGTGACCTTGTGAACGCGTAATCTCTGCAGAGGTATGTCAGCGAGCCAGTCTGCTCTGTGGCCAGCCAGAGATAAAGCATTCCAGCTGTCCCCACAGAGCTCCTAATACCTCTTAAGTTGTCATAAGGATACTACAGCAATATTTGATTGTGTTTATCTTTTGTTTTTGGCTGTTACACTGATTATAAGCAGTTTGATTCATACTGAAAGTAAAAAAAGGCACAGCCATAAAGATCAAAGGCAGTACTTCCCCCGGTTCATTCAGTTCATGTTCACTTTTTCTCTATTTGATGTAACTGTGGAGGAGTTTAGATTTACTGAAAGGACAAGATATAGAGAACACACAACTCATGTCTGTGTCTGCAGCGTCTTTATATCTTTTGACCAAGTTCAGGTAAATGTCTTCTTATCTGGTGGACGAGGTGTTGATAAAACTGACTTCCATTGCCTCTTTGATATCGCTCTGTTTTGATCAGTAGTTTTACAAAGGGTGGCCATATTTGACAAACCCCAAAAAGAGGACCCCCAACCGGCTTCTCGGAGATACTGCAAAAATACTCCAAGATACTCAAGGATGACAAAGTAGCTTCATAACCCAGAGGTTTATTTAAAACACTCCTTTTGTATTTGAAGTTAATTTTAAAAATATATGTATTGTCAAAAAGCCAAGTTTTCATTTTTTATTTGTAACTGGCAGAAACGGACTTCCATAAGAATGTCTCACCACATGCTTGCTTATATATATTCACTTGTTCATTCATTCATCCATTTATTTAAAATATCAATAGTGTGTAGGAAAAACTGGAAAAAAGCTGGACATTCTGGGGCATTTTAAATCTCCCCCAGACATAATTTTAAAATCAAGAAGGAGGACATGTCTGGCAAAAGAAGACATTTGGTCATCCTAGTATTACACTTGTGAGAGACGTGATCATCTTAACACCATGCATTTGCAGCACAAATGCTCCAGACTGTTAAGATTGATAAATTGATAAATAAAAAACTGACGTTATTTATTTATTCAAATATTTAAAAATACAGTAAGTATGAATCATTGAAAACTGTTTCTGAAGTAGTTTGCAAAAAGGAAAGTAGTACTACTGCAAAAACTTAGCATTAATTGAATAAATATAACAGTGGTTTCACATCCACATATTTTCCTGTTTAATTTGAAATGAGCTCTCACAGAAATGTGATTACTGGATGCCAAAATGTGGATGAAATATGTGTTAATCTAAACAAAACCAGATTGAGAATAGATACGCATATAGATGTTGTCGTGAATGTAGGTCACTGATTTAGCTCAGTGATTAATTTGTGCACCACATGTGCTGCATAGAGGCTATAGTCCTTTTAGGCACATGTCCTTCCCTCAGTCTCTCATTTAAAATATGAGAACATAAATTAAGGCCAAAAAATCAATTCAATTTATGAATTGTCTCCTGGGTGTTTTTGAAGAGAAAATTTTGCTTACAGTGTAGCTCTATCACGTTTCACCAGTGTCTCAAATTCTCCCTCTAAACTATAAAAACCATCCAAAGATCATATTCAGATCTTAATCTTGCTGCATAATATTTAATTGAAAACAGGTTTTTAAAATCAAATACACTCAAATTACTTCATTTGGCTTTGACTTTCACAATTACTGCTCTTAATCACAAGTATATGACACTGAATTACCGTAAAGTTTGAAATAGACGTGCCTCCAAATCAAAACAACCGATATTGCTGAACCAGCACAGAGACAAAGGCTAAGACATGGAAAAAATGAAAGAACATAACTACCAAATAAATGTAATATGGCTCCCCTGTGACTTAAAACAGCTCTTATCAGTGATATATTACCACTGATAAGCAACTGTTAGTGTGTGATGTTGCTGCCAGTGTTGTCCTTTTGACATAGTTTGATATGAAACATTAAGATAATGAACAACATGTGGAATTAAGCTTCCTGTTCCAAGTTATTTTTGTCGGACCTTCATTCCTCCTTCTCTCCCTCACACACTCTCTGCACATGTGCCTATGTAAATGTATGTCGACATACATAAGTGCCACATATGCATGAATTTGTTTCCCCTCCTTTTCAAGATGTTTGAACATTGGCCTTTTTCTCTCTCCAGTTCATACCTCCAGGGAGCCAGGCTGGCTTGAGGGGACGTTGGACGGCCGAACAGGACTGATACCAGAGAACTACGTGGAGTTTTTATAGTCCAGGAACAGGACTGGATCTGGATGATACTGTACTGGAGTGAACCAAACTAGAATTGGCTGCACATGACAGACTTTAAGAGATAGTATGCTATACTGAACCGGCCCACTGGTAAAGAAGCAGCTAGACGGGGACTTGAAAATAGACCAATTAAACCATTTTGATTTGATGTGCAGAAGCAAAGTGGATGGACTTTGGCGGGAGACTCATAATTGCACTGGAAAAAGATGCGTCCAACTGTGGTTCAGACTGTAACTGAACAAGCGTGAATGATTTCTCAAACCCTGGTGATGATGATGTGGTAATGAGCCTGAAATGTGTGTTTGGATGTGTGGGAGACAGGGTGTGAAGTGAGTGGGGTTTAGGTTTTTTAGCCCTTGCTGCACTGCAGCCTTCTTCTTTTAATCGGATATAAATTCAAAGATCCTTCCAGGGAGAGAATGGAGACAATAAGAAAGATTGAAGTCCAAAGCAAGTGACCCTCATCTTTGGATTTGCAAGTCCACCTTTTTTACTGTGAGTGTCTGAGTGAAAGCTAATCTCATTGGACAGGAGCTTCTCAAAGGTGATTTTAATGATTGGGTTTCGCTGTCGAGCAGTAAATGTGTTTTTGAGCACTTGCGAGCGGTCGGGTGATTCCCCAGGACAAGACTCAACCTGGCTAATGTTATAGAGCGCACAGTTCAGCAGCCAGAGCCTCAGGGCAGATCAGCACAGGGCGAGGTAGCCTTGAAAACAGTTCGCCTAAAGGTCAGTGTTTGGCTTAATGCCTCTCCCAGCAGAGCACTCATGAAAAATGTGGAAAAAATCCCAAACAAGCTCCACAAGCAGAGCAGTGGTTAATGATGGAAGATACAGGTAACATCTGGTTCCTGCTGGTAATGATAAGCCAAACCTAAAATTCTCCCTGAATTATGTCTGACAATACTGAGAATGGAGCTAAATCATGAATGCACTATTTCAATTTTGAACTCCTGTTCATCCAGGTGTTGTACATCATTTAATATTTTAACTTGGATCTTTTCACTCTAGTTTGAGTTATTATGTTGATTTGATAAGCTACTTGAATGTAGATATTTTAATCTTCCAAAGCACACCACACAACCAAAGTTAATTCAAAGCCAAAAGAAAAGAAAGTAAAAGACACAGTCGTCTGCATATTGATGAAGAAACTTTCCATCTGCAACAAAATTAAACATATTTTTCAATCACAAAGTTTCATGTAGAAAGCTGGTCTGCTCTGTGGCTCTGAGAAATCTCCTCTTTCATGACTCAACACTGAATTTCTCCTTGAACCCATCTAACACAATTTACCTTTAGTGACATATATCAGAAGACAGAGTAAGCGTTTGAAAATAAAACAGGAAAAAAAAAATCAAATGGGAGAGCAAAAGAAAAAACTGAAATGTGAAACAAGACTACTTTGTTCATATCTGAACCTCTTATTTATGAAAGTTTCTGATAGGTGTAATCCTGAACTGTATGCATTCTGAGGTGTTTTATTGACATTGTAAATACATACGCAGCATTTGATAAGGTATAATTTTTTTTTAAGTATGAAATTTTATATTTTGTATTTTTAGCCTACTAACTTAATTATTTGATTCCATTTTTGTTGACCAGATTTTTCTATCATTTTAAGTCTATCTGCAGCCTTAAATATTCTTTCAGGTGTTTTTGGTGAATTGACAAGATTGTTGCATTATTAAAGATAAATGTTTGAAAACTGGATTTGCTGAGACTGAATGTTAATTCTGTGACACTTGACACAAAAACATGCAACACGGGTTGTTTTCTAAGCATTTAACATTTAAAAAATTAACAAATCAGTAAGATAACGGCACAAACCTGGACCTGGATCCTCAAACGAGTTCCACTTTGTTGTGCTCCACATAAGCAAAGACTAAGTTCACAGCTAAAATTCAACAAAAAACACAAGACTGAGCACAGTAACATTTATCATATTTAACCATGAATATCTATTGCCTTGAATTAATTCCCTGTCATGGTGTTTTGGTCCATGAATGCCTTTATCGAGGGTTAAATAAATGCTTCCTCAAAGCCCTCAGAAAAGGAACAGAAAACTTAACATGCTGCCTGTAAAATTCACACAAACATAAAATGTAAAAGAAAAGGATTTGTTGCTGCAAATTTCCAGAAAATCATTGTATTTCTGTGCTCATCACCTCTATCTAGTTTTTCTACTGGTTGCTAGGCAACCGTATGAAGCCAACAGGACTCTGGGAAATTACTGAGCAATGCTGATGTTTTCCTAGAAATAGGTCCTGCACATCATGTCACATGGGACAGACGATTTAGTTTTCACAATTTTGTTTGTGAACAAAATAACCGATAAGGACAGGGATAAGATTTTGGGATTATGATTGTACCATTTGGAAATTTGAGCTGTAATTTCTTGAGAAAGACGTCATAATTACAGCTTATAGACAAAAGTGCTATGAGTATGAGTGCTGAAATGAAGCAGTCTCCTGCTGTAAAATGAAGTCTGTGGATCATGTTGTCAAGATAAATTTAACAGCCAACAGAAGTGACCAAATTGAGCACAAGCGGTTTGTAAGCTTCTCGTCTTTAAAACAGGGTCAGTCTCAGAAATCTGATTCTATTCCCCAGAATAATGAACAATGAAGAATGGAAATGATAATTAAATAATTATTATTAAAAAAATGAGTGTTCAGCTTTCATGAGATAAGTTGATTTTAGATGTTATTTCTCAAGATCTCTACTTTTTTCTTGTTATCTTGGGGAAAGGCTCTGTGTTGGTTTTCCAGGATTAAAACATCTTTTCTAGCAATCTAAAATTCAAATCACATGATTGAGGCAAGTGAAGCCTTTTTTTGTATTTCTTAACACTTTCAGTGGTGATCGCAGTGATCAACCTATGGTACGACTTTTAGATAACAAGAATATCATGTTCTGTGGAGAAAATGGGCATAGTTTTCTTGAGATTAAAAAAAATCATTTCAGGGCATTCATCCCAATTAACTAAAGATAATCTTTATTTAACTTTATCCCCCTTGTATTACAACATCATCATGATAATATTATAAACTTTTCTAGTATCACAACCTAATTTTGTTTTTCTTGGTACAATTTATACCTTTAATTTTTTCTTTATACAACTTAATTCATTCTTACAGTTGTCTTAATTCTAATTCTTTGTTGTATATGGGCTTTAAGAGCTATTTTAGGTCAAAATGTTCAGGTTGAACAAACCAAGCACACCTTATTACCCCAGCTTCCAATCATTATTTTAGTCTACTTAACTATTTCTCTGTTTCTGAAGTGATACCAGTAAAGCATGATAAATCTAAACAAGAAATCATGTTGGTTAAAGAGCCATTTCACTCAACAGTACCCAGGATGACAAACACTTTAAGGTGGTGGTCAATAACTAATGTCAGAGGGCAAAAATCAAACATTTGAACTGTGTGTTGAAAAACAGGAAACTTTATTGTGTAAGATGAACTAAGGAGAAATCTGTACTTCTAAAATTTCCACTTTCCACTTTCCACCTGCGATGATGAAAAACATTATCCAAGTTGTTACCAACACAATGCCATATCATATGGCAAAGAACAACACAGATAACTTAATTCAACATTTAATCAAATAGGTGAAAATATCGACACTGACTACAGAAGAGGTGTATTACAGAAGTAAAGCAAACTATTATTTTTTGAAACAAACATTTTATGCTTCTGTTTGTTTTTACATTGGATTACATTTACATAACTGAAATACGAACAAAACGGACTTCAATGAAAGCCATAGCCATATGTACCAGTGAAACATGATCTGCCCTTAATCTTTAAAGATAATATTTGCATGTATTTTATACAAAATAGACTTTATCAACCAATATGAGGGTAGTGCAATTCTGTCAGGCTCTGGTAGGTTTACTTTCACGTCGAGATATTTGTTTCGCTTTTCTACTATGTGACCAGTAAATCCTCACAGCAATATACATGGGAACATCTGGACCTTTACAAAAGATACCTTTCAAAATAAAATAAGAAGTACTAGAAGTTGGATAGTAAGTGCTACTTAAACTGTAACTGCTTGAATACTTCTGTTTGTTAAATCTGTAATTTTTTTTCCTCCTCTGCTTTGGTCACTCTCACTTAACACAAAAACCTCCTCCCAGTCTGTTTCGCCTCCCCTCCCCTCGTTTCCTTATAAATCTAAAACACAGTGAGCTTTCATGACTTTCCCAAAGAATTTACATTTACTTCACAAGACAAACATGTTTAACACTTCCTAATGTATTCAACACGTCTACCTTTATCAAACACAAACGGAAAAAAAAAAAAAAAAACTTTCTCGACTTAATCAATGTACAAAAAGGATTGGGTAAAATAATTCATATCAAAGAGGATCAAGCGGATGTATTCAAAATCACAGAAAATATTTTCTTTTTTTCTTTTTTACAATAGATCATTCTCCAAAAGTACTGATATTTGTTAAGGGTTTATCTATTTCCTGATTTGAAATCTCATTTCTATGGCTCTCTGTCTCCCTTTCACAAGGCCTTTAATCGAACATGTAGCTGAAAGGTAAAAGAGAAAAAATGTATAGGAGTATAGAGGTTATGTCTATGTAAAAATAGTTTGTAATAAGAGACACTGTTTACATTGCACTGGATATGTCGGCGCTGCTATATACACCTATGGCCGTTTAGAAACGAGCTGGGGTAAAGGTTACATCAACACGTTAAAGCTGGTTTTCTGAAGCACCACCACCGGGAAACGACTGTAATACTGTATGCAAAAGTTACCAAAACAAATAGACAGTTTAGTCAAATCTTCCCCAGAATAATTAACAATGAAGTGAGCGGCGTGGTTATTTTTACAGCACAAGGCCACAAGAGCGAGTGAAGCGGGATAAAAGCTGAAAGCCTGGACTGTACATGAAATCAGGCGTGCTGCAAGGGACCGTTCTTTGGTGGAACAGCTGATTAACAACATGATGGCTCTGATTGAAAACTGGCTCGTATGCATCTAGAGCCTGCTGTTCTGTTAGCTTTAAGTAACACACAAATGAGTGGTCCCTATGGCAACCTGCTACCCGATCTGTTGACTGCCATTCAGGGTTCTATGTGATGAGGACAAGTACCATTCAGCAGAAACAGCTATAAGGTCGACATTTTAGGCATAGAGGCAGCTACAAGAAACACAGAGGGAAAAAGAACCACGTCTGCTGAGAAAGGGAGGGATTGTGTTTGTACAACCGTGCTGTCGACATGTTTCTGTTTGGCCCTCACATCAGCTGGTACGCGCGCTTTTCAGTTACAGATGTACCAAGAGCTGACCACCACGTGTCTGACAGCAGCAGCAGCAGATAATCCTGCTTACCTCGCAATCTCCAAAATACAACGTGTTTGTGCATCTAAATGAAAAGTCTATTATTCACATATTTATCTCTGATGATCACAATCAGTATGTTTAAGCTGGTGTAGGTGTGATACTGAAATAAAGGAGCACTCTGAAGCTAGGTATAAATATAACGTTATTTTGAATTCCATCTGAGTTCTCTCACCTTCACATCTCCAGGAAAAAAGACATAAAATATCTCTAATACATTTGGCACTAGTGTATCACATGAGGGTGATAGAGTCTCTCACAGCCTGAGCTTTGATTCATAAATTATTTGGACCAAACTGCATCTTCTTCCAGAAAGAAAAATAAATTTAGAGTTAAAATCCTGCATCGGGAACAGAAATTAAATCTTCTGAGGGTGTCTCTATTTTTACATCTCATAAACAAAATAAATAGAACTGTTTCATTTTCTTTAAAGCCATGTTGGGCTGGTTAACTGATACCTCAGTTCATGTTTGTGCAAACACATAAACCTGATTATATGTAGTGTTGATTTCATCCAAAATGCCTTATTTCAGTGACGTGCAGTACATGGGTGACAAACTTTCAGGAGGACTACATGGGGATGACGAAAGTTAACGAACAAAAGAATATGTTCATATCATTCCAATCAACAATTAACTGATTATTCCAGGTTGAGTAAGAACGAACGGTACAAAAAATTGATGGAATTCCAGTGGTGTCCATTTAGCACAAGCTGAGAGCAGCTAGAATCATTTCTTAAATAATCTTAATTATAGATTTATTTCTTTTATAAAAAGTTCATCTAGGAAGTCTAAAATTACACATCACTGATTAAGAAATCCAGTTGTTCATCAAATATACTTCACATGAGTAAAGGGCACACGCATGACGTGTGATTTGGGACATGTAAAACATCTCGTCATTCATTTTCTGTCTATTACATGTAATTTTCTGACAATTTCAAACTCATGTAGAAATGTTCATATTTGTACCATATGCTGTTTTCCTTTCATGCACATACGAGATTCAGAACAGAGAGTTGCCCACATTAAAAACACCAAAAAACGGCTGCTCAGATAGAAAACAGAGATTGCCAGCGTGGAGAAACTAAAGCAGGAAACGATATGCGGAAAGATGTCAATGTTTGATTCTTTTGCAAAATAACAACGGTTTATAAAGGATGGCTATGTAGAGCTTCAAAAGCTAAAAGGCACTGTTTTTTTCCCTTCTCAGATACATCCTGTGTAAACATTTCGCTGAGTGACTGTGTCTGTGTATACATTTTGTATGTTAGTGTGCGCAAGCGTGTATTCAGAAATGCATAACATAAATGAATATTCTCCTAGATGTGTTTCTCTTCCACTGGTACGGTATATAAATCAGATCACTACGGAGAAGAAAGGAGAACAGTTCATCCTTGAAACATCCAAAAAGACTCTCATGTGTCAGAGTGAGTTTCTAACTTTGCTGTTTATCTCGTCAGTTCTCTGGAAACCAAACTGGTGAGCGCTCACATTCTGTGTGCAGTGGAGCTGGGAGGGGCGAACGCAGACGAGCGAGGCAGGTGAGGGTAGGAACGGAGGCTTCAGCTTCAACGGGCTGAGTTGGACAGTATGTTGGGCATCACTTTAAGGGGGTCTGAGGTTTTTTGTGTGTCAGTGAAACAGTAATAAACACAGGTGGCAGGAGAGAGGAAAGAGGCAGGAGGCCACTGAAAGAAACAGTGGGTGATCCTGAGGACAGGGCTGTGGACGGAGAGGGGTGAAGAGGGGCCTCTTGCCCACAAGACAGCTGACATATTTCCTCAGGGGGACAGAATTCTTCCTGGTTAGTGTAGAAGAAAGGTCGGCAGTAAGTTTCCATTGCAAAGTTTAGCTAAAAATGAGGACAGGATTAAGAGGTGGAGGTATTGTGCTCCCAGATTAGGCTGAATGGCTGAGTCCTGGAGAGGGCGTGGCAGAATTCCTAGAGGAGGCCTGGGAAAACAGGAGAAATCGAATCAGAGTGATGGGGGAGGCGGTAGAAGCAAAGGCGCAGGGCTCGGGGGCAAGCGTGGGGCCCTGGAGAGGTACGCAGGGAGGGCAGAATTTAAGGCATTGCTTCACAGTTTAAGGCAGTCATTTCTGATGAAACAGCAGAGGCTTGACGCTCCCATCTTTGAATTTTGGTATCTGGTTACTGATGATCTCTGCCAGCATCTCAGGGAATTCCACACTGAGGGTTTTATTCACAAAGGTGTAGAAACAGATCTGGAGAAGACCCTCGACCATCTGGAGGAGAAAGAGAGGATGATTAGACGATTACACAATCAAAACCTTTTTATTGATTTGGAGGATTATCTTGAAATGAGCCCTAGGTCTTTTTTATGAACATTCTTTAATTCTGTAGTAAAGAGGCTTTATGAAGACTGTGTAACAGATCAAATTAAACATAATGCACCAAATAGTATCTTTAACGTTAATCAGCATGGTATAGAGAACTTGAGAGTCTGACTACACCACATGTAAAAAAAGAGAGCAGAGGACCCTGAAAAATACACTCTTTGTTTTTATAAGTTACAGTTTTATGGTTACATAAAGTCTTCTGATTTTAGTCATTTCATCTCTACTTTCTTACATCTGAAACTATAAATTCAGAGTCTGGTATTCTGTTTTTTTTTTTCTCTTTTCTACACTTGAAGTTCATTTTCTGCTTGTTTTGCACATGTTTTTTGATGTTTATCATCTAAGCATTTCCTCATTTTTCCAAATGAAGCTCATTCTTGCCTTCTTTTCCCTTCTCTGTCCAAAGAAGCAAGACATAAGGAATGAAGGCATACATCTGTGAAAAACCTGGATTCTTGGGCTGATCTGACTGTGATTTGACCCTCCAACAATCAACGGGAAAATCTGGTCCAGGACCAATGTGGGCCCTGATGTTTGGCCTAGATTATCTTCGAGTATGAGCGGTTCACGGATTGATTTTAAACCCTGTTAGAGCCCGATTTGTAACAACAACCCAAAATGTAATTTAAAAAAATGTGATAAAACCTGGGATGCAATAACTGGGTAAGAATGTAACAAAAGAGGTTTTAGTGTCACAGATTCTGAGCCCCAAACATTATAACTTTTAGCGTAAAATATGACCTAATATTTAACTTGAACTCCCAGACCAGTGGCTTCTGACCATCCAAAGGTCAAGGTTGAAGCTCAGGGGTGACCAAGCTTTCTCAGCAGCAGCACCAAAGGCCTGAAACACTCTTCATGTTAGATTGTCCCCCTCGCTGCTTGTCTATCAATTAAGCCTAAAAACACACTTTTACACCCTGGCTTCCAGCTATGCTTGAGAATGTGCCTTTTAAACTTTTCAGTTCCAATTTATGCAGTTATGTCCTCAAGTTTTTACCCTTGCTCTGGGTCTATGTTTCATTGATTTTTAAGTTTTTATTTTGTTTCAGCATTTGGTTATTGTGTTATTAGTCATTTGTTTGTGATTGTGCTTTGTAAAACTGGATTCGGTTGAAAGATCATAACCCTTTAGATGCCAGCAGCGCCACACTCGTCTCCTTTTTTTGTTCTTTTGTTTAAATTTTGCTTCCACGAGAGATGACGTACCATCAAGTGATGCGTCACTCTCTGTGGCCCGATTATCGTGATGAATTTTTTTATTGTGAGCATGTTTAAGATTTAAGAGAAGATAATCTGTGAGGATTCTCTTTGTGTGCGATACAACCTGATTTCTGGATCTTTCAAGAACTTTTTAGAGTTCTGTAGTGTGAGTCAGACTTCAGTGAGTGAGCATGTGTGATTAACTCACCTCCTGCATGGAGTCCAGTAGCTTAGTTAGCTGGTAAAAGCGCTGCCAGTTCTGACTAGCATTCTCCTCTCTCTTGACGATAGCTTTGCCCAGCTCCTTGATGTACGTCATTCGGATCTCGTCAAACACTGGCTGGCTTTTCAGGCCATCTTTTGGTACTATACAAACACAGATACCCACAGACAAACAGATAGGATTAGTTTGAAAGTCAAAATCAGCATAAAACATCAACATGAATGCTACCATGGCAGCTCAGGATCTCTTCTGCTGTTGGTTCAACAAGAAAAACAACACAACACTGTATCCCTGATAATGCAGACATGTAATGTGCATAATGATACATCTCTCTATATATACTTAGCCATCTGTTCAGCACATCATGCACATTGAAACATCTGTCTCAAACAGCAAATCCATCCGCACTGTTGCTATTTGTCCTAGCTCCATCCTGTTCTCTGTTGCAACTAACAGCAGTTGACATTCAAACTTCATTAAATCTCATTGTTTAAGACTCTAACAAGGACCCGCAGGAGACGCAGGCTAAGTACACTCAGATGCATGCACACACCTCCAAACCAGAGTGTGGTAGGTAGTGGAAAATATGCTAAACTAATGCTTACATCATTAGCAACCAGGGAGTATCTTCTAGTGAGAGGAGAGGCCAAGATAAATAAATGCACTTAACAAGAGGAGTAGACATTTGGTCCACAGATCAGAAAATAATAAAAGTGTTTCAAAATGAGGTTAAAAGGTAGCTGAAACAGACATCAGCTATGTAGTAGTCACAACTGTGTCAACTCAGGGCAGACTTCGTGCCAGTCTGGTGTCTGGCATCAAGCCCAGGAAAAGCCACAGTAACTGGCACAGGGATTGTGCAAAGCCACAGAGGGCAGGATTAGGGTGAATAACAGTCTGATGTACACAACCAGATAAGCAGGAGATGCCACAGTGCAAGCGATATTCGGCCCTTAAATATGCCATGGATCAATTTATCTGCACTGGACTATGAATCCAAACAATCCTAAAGATGCCAATAAATTTCACTCCGATGGTGAGTAATAATTAAAGCAGCTCAAATCAGTTGTGCTGACCTGAAAACATTTCCATCACTCAGGGGAACAGATGGAAATAGCTCCCAGGTACTAAAATGCAACCAAGGCTTGGGATGGAAATGTCATTTCCTCCACATAACGAGCAGATCACCACTAAAGTGCATCCTTTCCCCTGCCATTCAATGAGACAGAGGAGGGAAGATGGATGTTTTCCTTTGCAGGGAAGAGCAAAATCTACATATATGGGAAACATTTGGTTCTATAGCACTGTTCTTGTGCGGTGTGCGGTCTTTTTGAGGTTTGACTGTTTCCTCTGACGATGTGTCTTTTCTCAGGGGAAAAGCAACTGCTCCTTGACATTTTATTTTTGTTTTTCCTCTGCTAGTCATCTTTTATTCTCCTTTTAATGTGATCCAAGCAAAACAAAATTCATTTGAGATAAATTTGGAACGATAATTTCAGAGAGAGAAAAAATGATGCTTTCCGAACACAATTTGCAGAAAATCAAATCATCAAAAATTATGAGAAAGGTTTTATTGTAATGACTTTTCATTATGCAATTACACTAAACAATGAGCTGCAATCAAACTCTAAATGAGAAATTGAAAGTTTTGTCAAAATACAGTCAAATTGGAAATGTTATGATTTTTAATCAAACTCTAAAAGGCTATCCTCAGTTACATAACAAGGCTGCACCCGTCCTTGTGAATGAGGCGGGAAAAAAGTGCTTTGCACACATTTGTCAAACACTTAAACAACTCTTCAACTGAGACAGTAACCACAGGAGATGAACAGCCAGTTCCCACACTGAGAAGAGGCTTCGTAGAAAGCTTCCAAAACTAGACGAAGTGATAAGTTGTTATGAAAGACCTTTAAAGCAAAAGTCTTTCTTTCGACATTCTTGCAGTGTTGTACATCATCATGTTTTTTTTAAAGTGTAGCAAAAACAAACACTCTTTTTATCTAGCACTTTGATGGAAACAGCAAAAAACTGAAAATCTTTGCTTGTCAATAAAGTTTTGTTCTGTTCTGATGTCTGGACTGTCTTTGAAGATAAATATTTGATGTGTGATTAATTTGGTTCAGAAAGACATGTCTTAGAAGAAATCTGAGCTTTAAAAACTGCAGGTGGAGAAAGAAAGACATCATTCAATCCAACAAGAGACTCATTGCTTAGTGAATGAAAACTGTGGTGTGAAACACTCTTTTACTGAGATGTGAACTGAAAGGAACTTCTAGGGAAACGCACCGATAATTTATTTTATGCAGCTTTTTCATCTGATTTCTCATCTGATGAAACGTAATGTGTCATGAATTAAACATCTGATAGTATTACATCAATTTTCAACTAAACTTCCCACAAAACTGTAGATGGCTACTATAACAACTTGCAGTTTATAAGGTAAGTGTGAAAATGTGCTGTTTTGTGATCAAGCAGCAAAATCGAGCCAATGCAGACGTGTGAAGAAAAGCGCAGTTCCAGGAGTGGCCTCTTGTGTGAATGGAACTTTTTTGGACTCATTTTTAATGTGAAAAATCAGTAATAACCATGATTTGACAGACACGCAGTTGAGACTCAAAAGTCCACCTCAGCTCCAGGTGTCTGCATATTTCTTGGACAAAAATAAAAAATAAATTCCATGTGCTCACAGGAAACTTCCTGGTGCGCACGAGAAACATATAATTTCAATTTTTCCACCTATGTCCTCTTAAGGGCTTTGTAGTAACACAGTAAATGCACAGAATCGCTTCATTAAGTATTTCAAGAATTATTCACTGGTGAATGACACAGGCTGATAAGTAAAAGAAAAAAAAGCAGACTTAGAGAAATCGCTAAATGTTCCCAATGTTTCCTGATATTCCTGAGCGCTTTGTGGATCCAGTGAAACATTGGCGTCACATATTCATTCATTCATTCCCTCCTTTGACCAGTCACACCTACACAATTATGAGTGACAAACATGTCTGCAGATGTAGTCACTCATCTTTCATTTGCACCAAGACTGCTGTAGAGCAAATTTGCATGCATGTGTCCCCATTTCCCCCACTGTGTCACAATCCTTCTTGGAAAGTTTGGGAGTCCTTGACATTGTGATGAAAAGGCTGTGACAGCATATGATGGCTGATATATCATTGAAATTGCCTTCCCCTGCAGTTTACAAACCCTGCTTTTATTTTTCAAAAAGAAATGTTATCCATTACCTGTGCTGAGCAGTAACAGCACCTTCATGCACAGGTACTCATCATAGGACACCTGCAGCCGCACAAACTCATCACAGATCTTCAGCATCTGCTCGCACTGGTCGGTCATGAAGGGCAGCTTCATACGATCTCTGAAAGGAGGAGAATGAAGGAGACAGGGAGAGAGAAATGATAGAGGAGAACAGGTAGAGACAGGTGAGGGAGGACAGACAGGCAGATGGATTAGACTTAAAGGTCTTTCACTTATCCTATTATTCACTTCTCCATGAACAGTCTCAGCAAGGGAGCATTATAAACTGGCCGGAGAAACCAGACGGTTATACGAGGATTGATGGCTTTCCACACCTTACCTCCACTCACACAGCGAACATCACCTCCTGCCTCTAAAATCAATCCAAAGTATTCTGGAGAAACAGCATGGAAACTTGGTTTTAAGTTTTTTTTGTCGACTTATTTAACCGACTGCAGTGTTACTGGCACTGACTTCTTGACCCTTCAGATTTATTTTTACCCCTCTCTGAGTTTCATGTGTCCACTCGTGGTGACTTCTCACAGCACAGCCCCCTTTTTTTGAAGAGCTTTCAAATACAGAGGATAACATGTCATCTCTTGGCCATGTAACATTTCTATTCAGTACTGGTTCATTTACACCATATTTGGTCTACTTGTGGTCTGAAACTGCAACTTTGAGGTAGTAAACAGGCTTATTTTGAAATATAGTGTTAACTTTCAGCACTTTTTTACTCATTAACACTAACACGAATACAAAAATAAAAATAGGCACATGTGCAAAACGATCAATAGGTGTCTGCTGGTGGACAGTTAGCTGAAAATCATTTTGATCACTCACTCTTCAGGTTTTCCAAATTAGTTGCACGCTCTGTTTTAAACAGGAGATGCAACTAGCAATAACCTGCCAACCTGAAGACATCACTTCGATCAACGTCAAAGGTCAGTGGTGATTAGGACACTCCTTAATGAAGCTTTTTTAACCAGTCTGATCAGCTGAATCCGCATGATTAGCTCATAAGTGGTGACTCAAAATCTATTTCTACCTTGAGATTTGTCATTCAAGAGCGCAGGTGTAGTTATTTCTCAACAAAGGCAAGTGTTGGGAATGCATTGGATGCTCACTCCTGGCCCAACTTACATTGTGATTGACGCATCAAAGCTAACAGCCCTACTAAAAACAGAATACACCCTGGGGAATTTTAATTCTGACCTTCTCCAAAAGGTAAAAAGATCTACAAGATCAGACAAGCTAACAATAGATTAGCCTTTACATAATCTGTTGTCTCTTGAGACTACAAAGACTTTGGTAGGACACTTTGGTACTGTCAGTTTCAAAGACGAAGATTGTTTAAGTAATTAGCCTTCCTAATTAACATACTGTTGTCTAACCTGAGGCCCCCAGGCAGCACAGAGGGGTATTTACTACACTGCTTAGTATGTAATTAATGAACTCTCATCTCAATCTCTTTCTCTCTCTGAGAAATGTGAATTTGAGATTGTTTTTCATTTGTGTGTTACGAAACATGCAGATGTTTTCTTTTTTCAGCATAAATATAACAGATCACCATGGTACTCTTATGATAAGATTATCAGGGCATATTTTGATGCTTTTAAAACATTTCATAAGTGTGGAGTTGTGCGACTGGGTTGTGTTGCAAAATGTGGATACTTAATTTTTTTTCTCTCAATGTAATTTATTTTAAAAATTATGCTCAACATTTTCAGAATTCCAGAAGCAATTAGCTCAGCTTTGCATGGAAACTAGAAGGATGGACGAAGAAAACAGTCATTAAAGGAAGTAATTGTCAAGATGCTGGGTAAATTTTTAACACACTTACGCTAAGTGAAAATCCACAAATATGGCTCTTGAGCACATAAACAGGAGAGAGGATAACAGCCACTCAAAAGAGGTTTGGAGGAAGACAAGAAAAAATTCTGACTTACAGAAACATAATGTTCTGAATCAGAACTCAGAGAATAACTACAAAAACCTGAGAAAGTAACATTAAAATTCAAACGTTAATCTGGGCATCCATACAAAACATCAGAGTCCCGCAAACTCAGTGTTTTTGAGCACCCTTAGAAGCACTTGATAAATCTAATTACCTATTATTATTATTATTATTATTATTATTATTATTATTATTATTATTATTATTTGTATAATTATTATTATCATCACTAAAGCCTGAACTTTGTGAAAGAGACATAATCTTTACAGTTTTAAAAAATCTTGACTTTATCTTCAGAATTCTGAGATTAGAGGATTATTGAAACTTTCCCAGAATTTTGAAATTCTGAAAAAAATAAAATAAAATCGGAACCTTTTTTTAAAATGTCTTTGACTACGGTAGAGCTTAAAGGTTCTTCTGAGCATATTTTTCCATAATCATGTTGGCATTTCCCTTCTATTTTCCAGATGTCAAGCTAAGTTCTGTTAACACAGAGAAAATGGGTCAGACCCTAGCTGAATTGAACTTTATTTTGAGGTCTTTGTCTACCACCCCCTCCTCAAAATGCTCAATTCCATCTGCGCCACTGTCTCCGTCTCTGATATGTCCTTGTTAGCCTGGGAGGGTGCTGTCTGCCATGTGTTTTCTCTGATAAACAAGGTGTCGCCTGCTGCTTCTTTCCACCTGATTTAACATCTCCACATGCAGAAACTGCCAAATTTCACAACGTTACGCTGTCAGATGAGTGACTGTGTAAGCCAAGTGATAAGAAACCAATGGAGACTGACACATTCAAACAGGCAAACACAAAACAAAATCGGATGACAAAATGTTCGGTATAAATAAAGTGGAGCTGGCTTTGGTACGCACTTGTTGATGACAAGATCAGGGGCGAAGCAGAGCATGCTGCCGTTACACTGCTCATAGGACCTCCAACCCAGGCTGAAGGACATGAGGAAGAGCCAGGAGCACTGCAGCAACGTCATCTGGTCATCCAGGTGCAGGTTGCGGAAGCCTAAAGTCAAAGGAAAGAAACAGGCAAAACTTGTTATCTGAAAAGATTAAAAAAAAAAAAAAAAAACAGCTGGTGATGTGAATTTCAAAATGCATAAGAGCTACAAACATCAACGACCTTAAATGTAAACTCAAGACCTATTTCTTCAGTTTGGTTGTATATGTAGATTTTTTAATCACTTTATAACTTTAGTGCTCTGTTTAATTCATTCTTTTAATGTCTCATTTCTTTTATCTATTGTACAATTTTAGCAGCTGAGTACTTTCTAGTTTCTTTTTTTTGTATTTATACTCAACTCTCATTCTTACCCTTTTTTATTTATTCAATTCACCTCTTTTATTTTGAGTATTTACAGTATTATTTCCATCAAATATCTTAGTTTATTATTACTTTTAACTTTTAAACTGCTTTTATACATATATTGTAGTGGCACACATCAGTCTCTCCTACAAAATCTGTCCTTAGAAGCAGTTTTGCCCTGATTCTGTTTAACATTATTCTGTTTTCTGTGTATCAAGTGAATTTTTGTTTGATTACTGTAAAGCGCTTTGAACTGCGTTTCGTTTGTATGAAAGGTGTTATATAAATAAAAGATGACTGATTGATGAACTGTGCTAGGATGACAACATATTAGACTATGGTGCTTTTGCAGTTGAAAAATTATACATTTGATTTTGCAGCCTGTGAAAGTATTGACTTATTCTGGTTTATCCAAATGCACAACATATTGCGTGTTTTCGAAACACTGCATAAAAGAAAACACAATTGTCCAGTGCGTCATTAAAACTCAATTACAAGCTGGGCAACAAAACAAAATAGGATCTAGTTAATCCAATGTCCAAACCCAAGTTGAATTGCAGTTCAGCCATTTCCACACTGTCAAAACTATAAAGTGGAACTGCACATGAAAAAAGTCTTTTCACATTACATTTGTTTGAAACCATGGCCTTTGTTATGTAAAAGCCCCCTCACCCCAAACCAAAGGAGCTTTCCCTCACTATCAAATTGGCAGGCCGCCAGTAGTGAACAATGCTCGCACAAGATGTGAGCCAAACTTGTCCCCTCATTATACGGATGCACACACAGCCACACACAGCAAACTCTTAATTTTCTGTTGCTTTATGGTTTCACAAACAGATTTTCCTTTGAGAATCTGACCATCCATCTTTAGTGGGAAAAACAGAAACAGTAAGAGTGAGGAGGGAAAATCTTCAAACAAATATTTGAGGTGATTATGAAGTCATGTGCCTCCTTTCGCGTGTTAATAAACCAGCATGAATAGTTTAAATTCCAGACTCTTTGTGTCAGACTTCTCACCCACTCATCAAACACCTTTTGTTGTTTATGATATCACTCACAGTTTTATTTAGAATATAAGTTTGATCTTTTTATTAACAATATCCAAAGGCATTTGGTCTTCAGGTCTTTTTGGACAGAAACACTGGGCATACAACTACAGCTACCGTATCATTACGTTTATTGACATGACATACTCCTGGCTGCTGTTGTTGTTGTTTGTCTGTGACTCATTGTATGGTCCAAGGCCTTTTGGGATAAATAAAGCTGCATGAACTGAGTGAACTGGAGATAAATGCACTGAGAACAATACATTGAGACAACCAATAATCTTTTGTTTAGACACAAGAAAACGTTGGGGAAAAATTGCAGTTGGGAAAGTTCTGAATTGGAGTTGATTTTCATCAATCAAAAGTCAATTTCTTTATCAGAGATGACACTAAGTGGATGGAAAAGCTGATCAATCTTGTTCAGAACCACCTGAGTTTTTCCAAGTGAATCACTCTTTCATAAACCATCATTACACTCCTCTCTCTGTAATCAGAGATTGACTTTTTTCTAGGGTCGCACTTTCGTTAACAAGGTTGCTTAACCTGTTATTTACCACCACTGATGTCAGGAGGAGTCACAAGAAGAAAAAGAAAAAGTGTTTTTAGAACCTTTTTTTTTTTAGTTATGTGTTCAAGAAAAAGAAATGTTTAAAATAGCCACCAAGTAACTCACAGGACACCACACCAACATGATTACATCAGCCAACTGATAAAACTCACACATCAGTTTCATTCTCACTTCTCATCAACCCTATGAATTCTGGTGATGAGCAGGCTAAATCCCCAGGGCCCAATTTCTTCTTCAATTTGACTAAAATAATGTACCAATACTCAGCCATCAGTCTCAGAGTAATTCACAGAGATTTTAAAGATATGAAAAGATGGTTTCTATACTTATCGCAGTTTATGTCCTAAGCCATCATAAAGGCCAAAAGAGGTCAACTGTTTATTGCAAAATATCAACCAGACTTCAAAGGTTGCATAAGACAAGCAAAAAAAAATCTCCTATTTGATCTAGAAAGTTGTTCCTCAAAAACTTCTCCATCCGTGACTTGATCTCATCAGTCTCCACTGCAAACTAGAAGGACCACCAGTGACACTTTGCTTTGGCAGTGTGGGTGTAAAACAAGGCAAACACAAAGTTTTATTTGAAGGGTTTTTCCATTACCTGGCAGTGACTTAGCCCACTTGACTGCAGAAATGACTTGCTGTCCTCCCAGTCTGTTCAGAGTGGTCATGAGCCGTGATGAGGTGTCGGGCAGAGTGCTGTCATATCCCGAATAGAGGACCTCAGGCTCAATGGCCTTGAGCACAGATAGCATGGTGGGAACAAGTTGGGGCATGCACCTGGGGATGACTGGAACAGGTATGTTGCTGAGAGGCTCTGATGGTCCAGGGGGCCGCTGTGCTTTCATCTTGATCAGCTTCTTGTTTTTCCTCGCTGAGAGACACAGAGTGCATAGAAAAGAAGGAAGAAGACACAAGAGAGATATAAGGTAAGAGATGAAATTTAGGCAAGGTGGGCCGTGACCATGTAACTGAAAAGACTTATATTGTGATGTTATTGTACTGTATCATAATGTACTGTATCATAAATTATACCTAACATAACTTGTCGTATCACACCATGAGTTGTAATGTATTTGATTTATTGCATCTTTGAGAATAGTATCATATTGAATCGTATTGTACTGTATCATTCAGTATCATATTATCATATCCTATCATGTCATATCATACCATATTGTAACATGCTGTATCATATGAAATGTAATTTATCATACATTTTATTTAAGTATTGTGTCTTTCAGTATGGTTTTATATTAGTATAGTATTGTACTGTAATGAAGCGTAAGTTGTTTTTAACATAATATCTAATTCTTTCAGTTTCGAATCCTATCAGTTATGATTGTATCGTACAGTATGATACAGTTAAACATACCTATTGTATATTTAATGTGTTGTACCGCATCTTGTTGAATCGTATCTTGTGGTACTGTGTCTAACATTTTTGTCTGGATTTGTATGACATCTCGTCTTGTCTTTGCTAATTGTATTAAACAGATATGTATCAACTAAATAGTCCTGAAACATTGGTGTCATGTCATATTTTGTAAATTGAACCTATGAGACACAACCAGCGATCAGTACGTTTTTGAGGTTTAGGAGACTGACAGTTGTCATTTTGAGATAATTTCATCATTTAATGGCTGTAATTATCTTTCATTAAATTTTCATTTTCAATAAATTTGTTATCTGATTGATTCATAATTCATATGACGTGTACAATTAACATCAGAGACCAAAAGGTTCTAAAATCAAAGATGAGCTATTTGATAACAAAACAAAAAAGAGAGAAATGTTACAGCATTTGAATTACAACCAATGTAACTGTTGTCTATCTCATTATAAACTGATCACTGTCTTGATAAGCACATCAATTCAAGTATACATTTACAAACCTTTATGTTGCAAACTCAACAATGAGACATCAATCAAAGATAACAAAACACAGGTGTGGATATGAAATAGGCCAGATGTGTGAAAATATGAGCAATCTAGAGATAATTTTAACCAGAGCATGCAAATATATTTAACATGCATTTCTGATAAAGAAAACGCTTACTCTGATTGGCAGTGTTTGAATCTAATCTGACAATGTCAAAGTGAGCCATCAACCTGATATTAGCCATCTTATCAGAATAAATCATATTGCATAATGACAGGATCTTTTTATGCAACATTTGTTAACATGAGTTTGCATATCAAATTCAAGTAGACTATGTCTTATCTGCTTTAAAATGGAATAATTTACATAATTATGATGAAGTACCTGTTAATAAATTGTGGTCTTCTGCTCTAATTTAGAATGCCAATGTATAAAAAAGCAAAAGTAAAAAGATAAAGATATAGGACAACAGACTATCTAAAAAGATAAAAAATGAGATGTGACAGTGCTACAAAAGTGAAGCAAAAACATTTGGCTTTCCCTCTACAGGTGGGCCAGAGTACAGGTCATACACCCTGCCTCCTCTTTTATAACAGTTGGGTAATGAGTTAAACTACAAAATCAAAACAACAATTCCTTTTTCAAAAGGGTTTCTGTTGTGATGTCATGAGAAAAAACTTAAATTGCTTGACACAACTTATATTCGCAATACAAGATGTCAGCACCCATCAGTGAAAGTTTATATCGGTATGACTTTTGTTCAGCACGATGAGATGGTGAAAAATCCTCTGTTTCTTCATACAGTATGTCTATAGCTGACATTTGCTTGTGCTCAGTGATAAAAAAGAAAACACATTTCTCTGGCATGTTTCAACTTTAGCTTCTCTGAAGTACAAAACCAGAGATGTTAAACTGCTGTGTTTCTGCACACTATGTAGTTGGTTTGGGCATCATTTAGCCATTTTCTACCTCCAAATATAAAAAACATTGGCAGGAGTTGAGAGGTTATCATGAAAAAACATGTTTTTTTCCCCCCACTCTCTACCTTTTTTAATTTCCGCCCCTGGCGTTTCTATGGCAACTAAGAGCCTTCATGGTGTGTCTGCTGATGCGCCGGCATCCATCACTTCCCTCTCTCTCTTTCTGTTTCTCCCTCTCTGGACGTGAAAATGCTTTCACCTCTGTATGGCACAAGACTAACATGTAATCTTTCTCAACACTGATTTGAATCAACCACTGGACACCATTTCACAGAAAAGCACCCTGACCACGACTGAACCACTTTAGTAGCTGTTGTGTTTCACCTGTTACTTCCCCTGTGAGTCAACACAATGAAATCCTTCCAGTTTTATTTGGTTCTTAGACATCTTTCCCCTTAAGAATCATTTAATAGATCCAAAGCTGTCTGTAGAGTGGACTATTTACTGATCGATGAGTTTGAGGACGCAGCACTCTCTCATTCTGGGTAGTCTGCACATTAAAGCACTACAGACAAAGACACACAGGCATACAAAGATAAATGTTAGCCTGTTAGCTCTGAGCAAAAAGGTGGGATAGCGTCACTGAAGATTCTCTACATTCTCCTGAGAATTTTGTTTCCATACTTTTTTCAAGGTGGCTGTGACAAACTTTCCTGACAGTTATGTGTTATTGTTTTGAGATTTGACCGAGCAGCAACCCCATTTTTTAAGAATATGATGCCTATGTCAAAGTGCTTTAAACTGCAATTTTTTTTTATACACCAAAAAAGAAAAAGAAAAAGGAGGAAGCTTTCGGTGTAAGACAACTTCGCAACATAGTAAGTAAAATGTTTCAGTGATTTAATTTACTTAACACGAGTCAACATGACAGGAAGCATGGACACAGAGTGGGTATATAGACTGAGTATTGTGCGGTGAATTAATGTGATAAAATGTACCAGTATGCATTATGGTCTTGTGATGTGTCATCTGTATTTTCAAAGAACACTACTGCCTTTATGAATCCATATTCATGAAGACAGAAGGCAAAAACAATATCTGAAATTACCTACTTAAAAATACAGTTTAATGTTTTTGAATATCTTATTTTCATTCTTTCCTTTTTTGTTCTTTTTTCATTATATATACCATAAAAATATACGTAAAAGTTCTACAAAGAGAACTTGTTTTTAAAACATCAGCAAAGGGTTTTTAGATGGTGACGACACAGACTATTATCTATACTGACGCACCCATTTGACCTGCTAATGCTAAGCAGGCTATCTGAAAAAAATTAATGACATTTTATAAAGTCCGTGAACCCTGCCTTCGAAAGAACATGGATGATTTCTCTGGGGAAAATGTTAATTATGCATGTACAGGACAAAATCAGACAGAAGATAAGAGGTGCCAAAACTGACATAAACCAAACTTTGCGAACAGGAGTATTAGCTCCAAGTATGACTTAAATACAATCATTCCAATGGTTGCATGGCTTATTCAAATGGTCAAATACCATCATTTAAGCTAAAGGTTTGGTGATATGAGGCCTTATTACCTACTGATTTGTGATAAAGTGATGAAAGGGTGAATAACTTTACATGAACTACAGAGAAGTTTAAAAAGGTTAGTTTTAAAAGCAAAGTTAAGTTGGAGAGGGTTTAATCCTGGGTCCCTGTCTTTGGTAATCTTTTGAGAATGCACAAACAATTGTGCTGAAAAAGTTACTAAAACCTGAAAAAGCTGTTTGTGCTCATGTATTCAATCAAGTGTGTGATCCACTCACAGCATATGATGGTATGTCACAAGTCTCGATGTATAAAATGTTAATGCTTAGAGGTTGTGATGGTTCAAAACATGTTCATGACTCTATAAATTTGCTTTCCAATAATTGCATTGGGCAAGAATGCTTTTGAAGCCAGGTCCTATCATGTTTTTGATAGAGAAAGTGAATGCCTCGAGAAGCTGTTGCACTAAATATTTCCACAGCCCTCACACTATTCTGTGTCAGCTGAAAATACCTCACACGCCAGTCTCAATTAGAGACAGGTCACACTATTTACCTTCCAAGTTCATTCCGGCTTGAAGACATTTCCTGAAGCGGCAGGCGGGGCAGTTCTTCCTCCGGATCTTATCAATGATGCAGTCATTTCTCCCTGCACACAGGTAGTTGTGCTGGCCTGGACAGAGAGAAGGAAAGGGAAGGATTAGCTTGAGCAGGGTGCATTATGACCACAATAACCACCTGTTGACTCCACTGTAAGCCTGACAAGCCTGTGGCATCCTGATGGTGTTTACAGCTTCACTTCCTCAAGTCTGTAATTAGAACACTAAGCATAATCCACAACTGTTTAAAGAGCTATTTCAGCCAAACAATCAAATACTGTCAACATGGTCCACATTTAAATTGTGGCTTGTGTTGTCCCACTGGGAAACTCTAGTTAACTGATCAAGAGAGCTCTCTCAATATATCTCCTTTCTTATTTGAACAATGCGCAACTGACTGATCTAGGCATGGGAAAATAAAAAATTTCAAAAAGGGAAACAACTACGCTAACACTAAGTAGAAAAAAAGTTCAAAGCTTGCAACATGTACCATCTTGACCTCTATGTTATCAGTAGGAGCCTTAAACTTGGTTGCCGTACTATTTCTGCACACCACTCTTACGATTCCTTTTCATGTCTGTTTTGGCCATCAGACTTTGATGCTGTCGACATCACAAGCCCAGTTTTTTTGTCGGGATGTTATTTTATCATTTCAGAAGTATTAGCTCTGGCTACAGAGCACATTTCTTTATCTTATCACATATTTGGGTGATAGAGCCCGTAGGCCGTCACATGAATCCCATCTCCCATGAATCAACTCATTCTTTTGAGTTCAAACTGAGGCATTACACCCTCCTAATAGATGTAATAGACAAGAGGATGTCTCAGGACATGATGCAATGAGTAGCAAGGCCATTTGTTCATTGAAGTTTCACTATGACAGCTGGGGTTAAGTGCCATGAGTAACTGGAATCCATTTGCATACACCTGATGAGTCACTAAACCAACAAAAGTTCTCACTTGGGCTGCTGAGCTCATGTTCCAAGAAGGGAAAGAGGTGGTCAGGGACTAAGATGTGACAGTTAATTAATGTTAGATAGTTAGTATCTTTCTTGTTAGCTTTGTCACATCCTTTTCCAGCCACAAATAAAAAAAAGCAAACCACAGAGTCAAACAGAGAGTCAAAAAGTCTTGACTGAATGTCATACAAACATGATTTTTTTCCCACACATCAAGCACAATAAAAGCTGCCAACGTTCTAGTCTTGTATAGATTGTTGTTTGCTGTTTACCTCTGATTCAGTATGTGACATCAGCAGGGGAATCCCAAAACTACTGCAATGAATGCTTCAGTATCTTAAAGAAAAAATGACAGGAGGGCATCCCGAGAATTTGTGTGCAATCTATGTTCTGGAAATACCCTCAAATTCTATTTAAGTTTTGATCGTTTATTCTCAAAGTTAATTTCGGAACAGTTGAGCAGCAGATTAGAGGCCATTTGCATCCTTCTTAGTAAATAACTGCAAATATGAAAGCCCTTCATTTTGACAGTTGCAGCTACACATGGAAAAACTCCAGGATTAATATAAGCAGAAGTTGACAAAAGTTGGAATTGAAATTATCTTGTTTCATGTTTCCAATTGATCTTGGATGAGAAAAAGAAACTAACCCCAGTGATCACAGCATGGAGACTTATGGGGAGTTTTGAATACCTTTAGTCTTGCTGCTATGGTAGGTGTGGTAGTGTTACTGGATGTAGAGCAGATATAAACTGCATCACAGTCAGTAAAGGAGTTAATATGCCATCTCTCATGCTGCAGACATGGCACTGTATTCATAATTAATAAATGGTCAAATATTCAAACTAACTGACTTTCAATCTTGAGAAACTGATTATTTGTTTTACACAACTTATGAGTTTCTGCGTGACCATTACAAAGTTTGAAGTGCCTTGACAAATGCCCATTGGGACCGTAAATACTCCTACCGATCTTTGAAATATCATGTGTTTTATGCAGCTTTGAACTAAAGGGCATTCAATAATACTGCTGCCGGCACCTTATTATAAGATATTGAAATAATGCCGTACAGTGAGAGGTTTGTTTTCCTATTTAACTACTTCCCTAAAGCTGTATTTGTATTCAGAAAAACATAAACATCTCTGAAATGGTGTCAAACCAGGTCTGAACACTGTTCCCAGTAATAGATGTAAAAATGACTTCAACTAAATATCTTGTGATTGTGACCAAACAAGGAAAATAGACAACATAACAAACCAGATAGTTATGAGATGGCTGGTTGAGCATTATGAATAAGAATTTCAAGAAAAATGTAGCTTGACCGTCACTGTGAATACTGGTTGATTAATCGTATATAGTTACTCGCTGCCTTGCGGACATAAAGAGATAAGGATCCATTTACTGACTGCAAAGTTGTTGGATATGACATACTAATCCAATTGATTATAAATGAGGTTTACCTTGCAAGGTGGCACTGAAATCATTTTTTCTCAAATTTCTTGTATTATGGAAGTTTTTTGTAATTCAATGGTAAAAGCAAACCCCTTTAAGATTCCCTACAACCACTGTCTGGCTGCAAATCTTAAACTTATACAAACTCTGTTCTCTAAACTCCGTAGTGCAATGAGGAAGAGGTACTTTTTATATGAAGTGTTGGTGACTTTCTTTTTTTATTGTCTAGTACACTCTCAAGCAAATGAACACTGATCCTAATCTTGCAGTCTCTCTGCATGTGCTATGATAACCAGTAAACAGTGAATGTGGGACAGCGAGCAAATGATTAGCTCAGCATGATGACATTTTGGATCAGAAGAACCCTACACTGAATTTTGCCAAAGCTTTTTTTAAATTCAGTAAATCAAGCCAAAGCTCTTGTCTGTCTGCATATGAATTTAAACACAAAAATACATTTTAACCAATTTAACTGTGAGAAATCTGTTGTCCCTGAATAGAAGCCCAAATACGTATCTGTAGGGTTGCTTGTGTGATGACAGGACAGCACCCTGAGTGCTGCCAGTTGCAGCCATGGCTGATATCACAGGAAGTCATTGCAAACAATGCCGTAAAAAGCCATCTGTGGTGTCAAAAGTGCCAGCTGAATCACACTGATATCCTCACTCCCTTATCCCGGCCTAATCTGCTAACAAGAGCCTGGCAGCGCTAGATCAGTACAGCCAGGTGAATCCTCTTCATCCAGGACTGAAAGTAATGAGTATTCGCGAAGTGGGGCAGCTGTCAAAATTGTTAACTCACTGTGAGGAGGTTCAGACTTACTTTCCTACCTGACCACATCTTCAAAGAACAAAGACAGTGGGTTACGATTTTGGAGGACAACTATTTTCAGGATTCTCAGTGTGAGCACGAGGGGTAGAAGCTTGTATTTGTATTTGTAGAGTAAAAATATGGGAAACTTTTGATTAACAGGCACAAAATGATTATCCAGCAGCACAGCATTATAGCATCCTGTCTACAGCATTTACTTAAAGCTGCAGCCCAGAATAGTGACTTTGCTCATGCTGCACTATAGCTGAGACACAGCATGCAGTGTTATCAACATTTTGGGCGTCATATATCATAATAATATCAATAATATATTTAACCACCTGCAATCAGTCACTAAACCTGAACACCCTTACTTAACATTACTTATTTGTGCCTCCCTATTTACCTAAGATACCTCTGTTAGCCAAGCTAGTCCATAAACATACATGAGAAATATAAGTTATGTCCCATCACGGCAAAAACTAAAATCCAAGCAAGCGTTACTTTCCTAATTTTCATAAAAAATGTCTCTCTATATTAGATATGAACCACATTCACTTGACAAGTTCATAAAAATGTGTTATCTCGAGATAATAAATGACAACAATAACGCTTATAGTATAATTAATAGTATAAGCCAATTGTTTAATTAAAACTAACTAGTCAAGTTTCTGGAAATAAGAATAACATTTTGACTCAAAGAACTTAACAAGCTTGTTTTCACATCCCTTTTGCAGATTTTTTTTCTTACTTTTACAAACAATTCAGGCAAACTTTATGTCTTTTAGAGTCCATAAAAGATTTTGTTGGACTTATAATGTAAATGTGGCCAACACAAAGTTTAGTGGGACCATTTTGTTTACTAAAATTAAGGCATAAACACTTGCATGGATTTCAGTTTTTGCACTAATGTCTCCAAGAATCTGCCAGCTTCTTCATTGATGCCACACATTCCTTAACGTAAAGCCTTTTAGTTCATTAAAAAACTACAATTGTTGAACTGTTCTTTTTAGGATACAAACGGGCATTATCAAACCCAAGTGACTGTCCAGAGGTATTGAGTTTATCATTGGTATCAGCGATTTGAAGCTAGAAAAACACAATTTTAATACCAACTGGCTCATTTGAGAAACACACAGAAACAAACCTTAACTCAGCTCATATTTCTGGCAATGATGATTTATTTCTACGTACTACAGTTGGAATCTAGGGTGAAATAAACTGAGATTAGTTCAAGCAGGATGTTTGCAGAAGCAGACACTTGGATGTAAACTTAAAGTTGTGTTATCTGCCACACAGTGACACACAGTGCCCAAATTAAAAACATGAACAGCGCAGGGCAAGATAAAGCTGAGAGACAATTTCTGATATTACATTTCTGGAGGTAAATGCAGGTCAAAATGCAAAGGAAAAGCTTCATTAAAGACAGGGTGCGAATGTGATTGTTGGATGCACCCCCTATGTAGTGGCCAAGGTGGAGCATCCCAAGGTTACAAAATCACTGCCAAGTAATTAACGCTGACTTGAATTACCAAATCAGAACATGTGCATGCATTAACACAGGCTTGTCAGTAGCGGCTTGGCGTGTGTGAAAGCAGATTGGTCATATTTCAGTGCTGAAGGAATACAAGCACATGGGCAAATCAGAGGTCACAGTGCTACCATCATCATCAAAATCATCATCATCATTATTGCTGTCATTGTTGTTATTATTAAAAGTGCGTTTATTTACCATCTGTGTTTTGTCGTGCTCTCCATCCTTCACCACAGAGACAACGACCGGAGAATGAGGTGGAGGGGAGAGAAAGAAAAATAACAGGTATGACTTTTTCAGTGCTTTTGTAGGCAGCCTTTTCAAAATAAAACCTTAGTTTGAGTTTTATGTGCCAGGCAGTTAAACCAGCACCTATGATATAGCTCATATGTTGGATAAAAACTAGCGGGCAAAAATCAAACAAAATTACTATAAGCAGTTTGTCCAGCTCAAATTAAGTTCTACTGTTTCAAAGCTACGGTTAATCTGAGTTACAATTTGTGATTTCAGGTTTATAGTTATCGTCTGTAGAGTGATGGCTGTATCTTCAGAGCATCTGACTAAAAAAGGAACTTCAGCCATTTTTCAAGTTGTTTTCATTTGCTTCCTCTTAATTCAGAAAGAAAATAAAAACAGAAACTACGATGCAGTCGTTTTGACCCGTGAAAACGCCCTTGGTCCCAAAGAGCAGCAGAAGCAGGTCACTCTACTTATCGTGCACCAACTTGCATTCAGAGGAATGATGTCTAAGCAGCAAGGTTGTTCTCTTGTTGTGCATTAGAAACATTAGTTAAAGAAATTAGGTAAACTGAGGAATAAGAGTGAATGTTGGACTGGAAAAAAAATCCCACAAGGTTGCTGGCCTGTTAGCTGGCACTGAAACAAGGGATTAGTGCGGCTCATTTCAGTTCACTTGGTAAAGTTGTTAACCTGAGCATTTAACCACCAATGCCAATGAAGGCTATTACCAATGAGCTGTTACACAGTCACACTAATGACACTTCTGCAGAGACAGCTTCAGACGGATAGTTAATGAAACAGAGGCCATGAGAAGCAGGGGGAGATGGAATGCAGTGCAGAAACACAAATTACCGTCTGTTTGTCAGGTGCATTCCTGACACTAACAGCTCAAGATTTCGACAAGCTAATTAGTTCTCACACAGCTTTCCCCTGGACAAAAACTGAAAGCTGTGTTGGAAGACACCAAATGTTTGTGTAGCAAAGCATTAATCAGCACCCACGACGATTATTCTTCAATAAGGCGATGAAAAATGAGAAGTCTCATGGGGGTAATAAATTTTTGTGCCCTGGGCAACTTGTTGCTGTCAATCAAAATTACTTCTGAGACGCTTCTTAGCTACAGGACAAACAGGAAAGACAAGGAGTAGAAAAAGCTGTTGACATGCGAGGTTAGCACTAGCACTACAACCCAAAAAAAGGCATGTGCGTGGTGATTGTCGACTAAAGGTCAACAAGAGCTGTTCTATCCCACTCTGACCTCAGACTTTGAAATATAATTGAATTTCTGGAGCTTGAAAACAAGAAAAACAACAGAAACTGTTGTGCAACAGCTTCATGAGCTGATCTTATGTAACTCAAATGAATGAAAATCTAGAGGACAAAATGTACAAAGTTAATGGATGTTAACTATCGCTATTAGCTGCACTTGTACAAGCGTGTGCAAGCTAATAAAGAATACAGGGGCATGAATATGCAAATCTGATTATTAATGTGGTCATTATTTCAAGTGGTTACACTCATTTTCACCTTTTTTGTTAAATTTAGATAACTTTTCCCTCTTAGCTTACATCATGAATGTTTTTCTGTTGCTTGTAATAGTGTGTCATGCCTGTGTTCAATTGAGAAAGAAGTCAAGTATTCAGGACCAACCTTCAACAGCCCTCTTGAAGAACACTTTGCAGCTGCCACATGTCACGACCCCGTAGTGGCACCCGGAGGCCTCGTCTGAACACACCAGACAGATCTTGTGCGTCTGGCCGCTAGGCTTGGATTGGCCTGCAGCATTCGAGCTGCTGGTTTCTGCTGCTCTTGATGATGAGCTAGATTGGACAGAAAGAAGAGACAGAAAAAAATGTTAGGAGGAGTGAGCTGCATGTAAATGGGGAAATGATCATTTCATAGCAGCCTAGATTTGACTCACTAAATGGTATGTAATGTGGTTTCTAGGAGACAAGAAAACCATTCAGGAGAGCAAAAACCAAGGCTGATATAGAAGCTGGGAGCAGATATGGATACAATGTTAGGTCGGAAAGGGATTGAATGTTAATGATAGTTTAGCCATGTACCATATGTCTGACATGTCTTTGAAGCAAGGTTTTGAATTCTGTAGCAAAAATGGTCATGAATTCTGTCTCTGTGGAGGATCCCTTTGTTCCTTATCTAGTTATCCACACAGTGATCTGAGTGGGTGGGGATGCTATGATACTTTGACTTTGATTGACAGCCTAAACGTTGTCTGTGGAAGGAGGGTACAGAAGGATGCAGTGGTGGAAAACGCTAAAACAAACATTTCAATCTGCTTTCTTGCTTTTGTGTCAAACACCATGTGATCAGCGAGTGAGGTAATTTGCACAGGTTGAAAACTATAAGCACAGTTTTCTTTGATTTTCTGGTGTTTTGAAAGAACATAGATAACAGAACATGTGGTGAGTCTGACTCACCTTTGACAACTCGACTGCAACACCCCAGTTTTGCGGTGGTTTTGCATGCATACTGACAAAAGTCACATTTATGTTACGTCAACATAAAACCATCCAGTAAGCCAATTCTAGCAGGTGAGAGAAACAATGTAGAGGCTTTAATTCATCCCCCATTCTCAGGCTCACAAGGCTAGAGGATGACTAAAGGATGAAATTCAGGGACAGTTACAACTTTCTTTTCCATTATATTGGACGGAAGCTTTAAAAATGCGGTGCTGTTGCACTCTCGATGATCTCCGACAGTCCTGTACATACTGTACTGCTACTCTATAAAACCTATATTCTTTTTTATGATCTCTGTAAATCATTCTTCTTCCGTTCATTTTTTTCCCCCACCAAAACAGATTCCTTTTTGAGTTTTAATCTAAAGCTATAATCTCAATTTTGTCTCAGTGTTGAACTTGCTGATTCCAGCACAAACTGAACAGCTCCTGAAATTCACATATGGTCATAATCCACACAGAATTTTATAGTTGTATTATTTTATTTTGTTTCTTGGCCGAAGGAATACTTGCATTAACTTGCATTTCTTTTCTTTTTCTATTTTTATGTTCACATTTTGGCAGGAAGGCAGCTTCAAACTCCATATCTGTATTAATGTACTCAGATTCTGAGTTTTATTGTTTGCTGAGACTTTGTAATAATAAATGTTACAGAGAAGAAAGTAACTACAAAATGGTCCACTGAGGTGAGGTGAGGAAAGAGAACTTTATGCACTTTCCTGAAGCACACACACACTGATATGGTCCTCAATGACTGGAACATAATTGAGATAAGGCTATCAAACACAGGGGCTGATGGATCTAAGAAGTGGTAGAATAGCTCTGCCGTCTGTCTTGTATAATGTATAATGTATAACGCAAGTAATCAGATTCATCCCCTCCCAAACTAAAAAACAGGATCATCAAATTCAAATATTCTGATTTTTTTTCTTTACTTCACCTTAACTTAATGTCTGGCTCCATCAAGCTGTGACGAAATGTTTTCAAAATAAACTATTAGTAATTACAGCACAATTATGCAAAGCCTTAACTCTAATAAAACCAACAGCCAAGCTGTCCTGAGATGAACTCCACTGCCTCAAATGTTGTATAATTGATACCCAGTTCCTTTTGGTGCCCTCACTGACCTTCCTTTTTATCACTGTCTTATATGTCAGCCTGTTAGCCAAACACAACCTATCAAAGAGACAGCTCCCCTCTGATTTTTACATCGCCGCACATTAAAGCCAGGTCTGAACCTCTTGAGAAACTTGCATGCACACACACAGAGCTGTCATTATCATCCACCGTCTATAATTACGCTTTAAGTAACTGAGACGCCTGAACTGCAGCGTGAAGCTCTACCAGGCACCGACACCAATTTGTCAGATGTATGGTGGCAGGGCGCCAGGACATGTACCGAGGGAATGTCAGGTTTAGAGGCGTGTTTTGACCAAATAGACTCCAGAGTAGTGTTAGACTGTCACTGCTGTGTAATCCATGACAAGAATTCTAACGCATTAGTCGGGATTAAATCTTCCCTCCCTTGTTTGTTTTGGCAGCATACTTGTTGGAATGTATATGGGCATTATATAACCGAATTGGCTCGCAAGGCTTGATGATGACTTTACATTCAGGCCTACAGATGTCTCCACTCTGCTCCTGCATCATTATTCTACCTTACACTCGAATTGTCCTACCAATTCTTCTCGCTTTCCTTTCAAATAACAGGGCCATGTTTTCAAAACAGGAGTAGAGGGAGAATATAAATGAAACTTTTAACTGTCTACTTAACAGGCCATGAGCCATCCCTACTTGTCTCTCCAAACAAGCGTGACCTTAACTGGCCGGGGCCTCATGGTCACTGGAAAGACGACACTTGCTTATTCAAACTGGACTGAAGCCAAGAGGGGGTAGAGGTGGCAGATCTGTGTACACATACGGCTAAGGAAATTAACTATACATTTAAACTGAACTTACATTTCTTCCTACGATTTTCAAAAAGTTCCAGTCTACTTGAGTTGTTTGGGAGAAATTGCCACAAAAATGCAGAATAAATGGAAAACCCCTGCAATGGCATGCCAGACCGGTAGGTGGCAATAATGAGCAATCAGTTATGTTGAAAACCTTGAAAGAACATCATTCTGAGCTTTTCTTGTAGTTAGCTACAAATACAAAATGTCGAGAATGGCCGAATTAAAAAAAGGGGACTTAACTAGTGCCAAGAGAACATCAGCTGGGAGTTACAGCATGGCAAATACATTGAAAAAACATTGATAATAGAACCTGGGATTCAAAGAGTTTCTGCAAAAGAATGTATTTACTTCACCACACAATGCCACTTTTTTTGCAGGAAAAAATAAACATTTTATAAATTGTAAACATGAGCCAAAATGCAAAATTAGCCATACTCACTTCACTTGTCCAAATAAACCTCTTATTACAAGATTTTAGAGGCAAAATATAAATAAAATATAATTAAAAATATTCTGCCAAATGTGAAAGCACCATTACTTGTTAGGTTTTTTAAAGGAAGATCAGTGTCTTGATTTAAGACACATAAGTACATTCTGCATGTTCTTCGTTTCAAACATTAAAAGCCATTCAGAACTTATTATTTTGCTTTTAAACCCTAAAATAAATGTTTCAAAAGTTCTCTGTGAGTGATGACTGAATAAAGTGATATTGGGCATTACTTCTAGAAACAAGACAATGCACTTGCTAAGTTTGAGCTTCTGCAGAGTAACTCAGCTGCTGGCTTGAAAGGTGTGATATCACTATCCCTATGACAACCATGTAAGGCTTCTTTTGAAAGTTATATCATCTATATTTTATAACTGTTTTTCACACCCCTACTGAAGTACAGTTCGAAATCTCAACAAAAATGACCTAACTTTGGCACCCACATCCTGCATACACCCAGGTCCAAACGCTGTGCAACTGTTCCTGCATAAATGCGGAGGATGTGTCACAGACTGATAAGAAGTTGGACTGGGTTGTCAGCAACTTCATCAACAACTTCCTCAGGGTTTCCCACAGTAGTTTGTATGTTGCATAACTGAAACTAAACAAGTCACTCAACCTTATTACACGTCACACACAGTCTTCAGATTATCTGCAACAATTACACTGAGGAAATTCTGGCAGAAGCTTTCTAATATGTACCACTCTTCACTTTGCAGCAACACCCTGGCAGTAGTAGAATATTATAAATAGAAGCTGTCCTGATGTTATGAGGTATACAGCGTCCTGCGTATGTTCTCATCTTTCTGGCTCTCTTGTTACTTGTCAACTTCAGGCAGCATTGGCTGGATTTGAGCGTAGATGCTGTGTGAACACTAATTACCGAGCAATGCTTGACCTGCGATGACTCCCTTGAGATTGCTCAGCAACCGAAAAAAAAGGCTTCCAATGAAGCAGAAGATGACATGACACAAAGCAACTGGATGAAACAAGTGCAGGTATGTAAATGATGCTTTTATGATTATAAGATATGTATCTTCTTTCTTTTCCAGTGATTTGAGATTGTTTTCCTCTCTCCTCAAATATAACTTGGTTTGTAGAAAACCACCACTGGGTGGTGTTTGAATTAAACATTTATAACCCCCTCAATTCTGCTCCAACTCCCATGCTCCTCCCATCGCTGAGCCAACAAGTGTGGCTCTGAGCCATGCAGCGCAGATTCAAGCCTCATTAGGAACGCCTTCATACTGGACTGGAGCGCAATAAACATGTGCACTTAGCCTCCCTCTCTCTCCAACACGATCACACACACATACACACATACACACATACACACGAACGCACGCATGTGCAGACACAGAAAAATGACTTGCGTATGCTGATAAACAAGAGCATGTCACAGTAAAATGCAGAAAGGAATGAGTAAATAGAGGTTTGCAGAAAATGGAAGTTTAATGATCCAGCTTAAGGAAGATATGAGGAGACATATTCTTTCTCTCTCTCTCCCTCTCTCTCACACTCACACTCACACACTTACACGCACACATTCACTGCCCTTTGCTGCTTTTCTCCTGTATATCTAGTTGTGTCGGTGTTATTTAACAAACTTTGTTGCACCAGGTTTAAATGAAGCAGATGTAGGATTTATATAAACTGGACAGACACTATTTACACCCAGAGACATGCTACCACTTCTTTTTTTCCTTAGCTGTCTTTTATTCTACCTACAAACATCTCTTTCAGAACATATGCTAACAATATGTGTCAGCACTGAGAGGCTGCGAAGAAATATTCGAGGGCCTTGGCATCAACACTGAAGCACAGAAACAATAAATTAAACACAATCCTGCTGAAACAGGCGATTTGTGCCTCCAGGATTGTAGTGAGACCAACAATCCTCTCTATCTGCACTAAGGGTATGTTTTTTCGCAAAGTTTGCAATATGTTGGAAAATCAATTTTGGTTTCATTTGGATCAGAATCAAACACTGTGCATTTGTAATCCATTGCTGATGAGGGGCAGTGATATTCGGATGCTGATTTTTATTCGTAACAAACTCAAGCTGTTAACTAAATCTACATCAGAATAAAATCAAACTTGAGCAGTTCTATATGTTACAAAGGTATTAAACATTTTCCTAACGCCATAACATCACGAGATGATGAGGTGGTGGAAAAGACGGATCAGCTCTGATGACAGTCCACAACAAACAGTGTGCCTGTAGAAACCATGGAGGGAAAAGTGAACTGGACTGACCCGCTGTGTCATCGGGGAACTGTATACCAGTGCCTACAGTGGGAACCCATGAGAGGATCATTTTTCCATTAGGATCAAAGCTTTTTAAGGCTAATGTGTGGGAGCATTAAGTATGAGATGGGTAGTGAGAGCACAGCAGGCTCTTGTGGGAGAAAAACATCAGATATGAGAACATTTACAATACTGAGAATTGACGCAAATTCAGGAATTGGTCAAACACTTATGGTAGAAATCCTGGACAACATGTGTATGCATAGGTACTTCCTTCACTGACTTAACTGCATATTAAAAAAAACTGGAGCTTTTCCTGTTAATGACATAAACCTGAATGTTCAAAAATTTTTACACATTGGACACCTTTTGTGAGGACAAACAGCAGTTGTCCAGCCGTCTGTGTTTTTTATTCAAGGTCTGCACAAAGAAATGAGGAGAAATGAGTCATACTGATTTTATTTTGTATTCCCAGCATATTCAGTAAAGCTGAATATTAAAAAAATGTGGAAAAAACTATCTGTTTTTTTCAGTATGACCTTGGCACGTAATGAACATCCACCCTGAATGGCCTGCTCTCCGGAAGTGAGTGGGCTCTCTGAAAGGTCGTCCATTATTGAAGACCCACAGAGGAGGGTGTGTAATGTCCATTCAAGAGGCAAAACATGGCACAACTTTTTATTTTTTCCTTTTTTTAAATTCACTTTTATTTTTTGTTGACCTGGTCTATTAGCCTGATTTAAAGGTGAAAACACTCAACTTTTGAGGAAGTCCAGGCTGACATTCATTGGACTGTTTGATTACTTTGGTCCATTAAAGACGTAAGAAGGCAAAAATATCCAACTGTTCATTTTAGATGCAAAATTCAGCCTTGGCTTTTTCATGCTGAATGCTTTAGAAGTGCTCTCACTGTGTATGAATGTAATAATTACAAACTTTGATTGCTTCTGAGAGCAGAACAAGTTGAAATGTTACAGTTGAAACAGGCAATTGTGTTCATTTTTTTTGAAAATTACTTTCTCAATACTGCCAGGATCAATGACTGATGTGTAAATTTTGTGAAAATTGAAAAATGTGTGTTGTCTGTGATGACAAATATCCTGACTTTGAAGCAGAAAAATCAAGCACATTTGGCATTAAACCTGATGACTGTTCAAATCATGACCAAGTTATCAAAAATAACTTTCTCTGCAATCAACTCATCTACACTGCTGTTGAAGAAAAAGTGAACATTTCCTCAAAAACACGTGACTGGCTTTAATTTGCAAATGTGTTGTGCAACACTATGCAGATGACATTTTCGTGTCTTTTCATTTCAGTTCTAATTATGTTTTTTTTTTAAGTTCCGAAGCAAAGTGTTAAAAATATAAAACTATCCAAAATCACATAAATCTACGGATATAGTTATGAAAGAAACATGGATTCATTCAGCTTTAAAGATTGACTATTTCTGCATCACTGTAGAGAAGACAGCATGCACGTATATGAAATTATTTATGAGTCCTTTACAACTCAAATGTAAAGGAACTGCTTGTTAACACTATGCAGCCCTGCAGCACAAAACCTCATCTCTGATTTTCTACTGTTTTACTGTACTTTTCCCTTCCTGCCTTTCACCACTCTCACTTCCTCTGTCTATGACATCCACTCACTCTCTACCCTTTCGTCCTCTCTCAACACTCATTTCCCCTCTTCCTCTTTCCTCTTCCCCCTCACCCCGCCTCATCTGCAGAGGTTATATAATATTCTACGTTTTGCTGCTGCTGGGGTAGACACCTTCCCCTCCCCTCCTATCACCCACCTCTCAGCCAATCAGGTGTCACTACAGGCAGGAAGTAAGGAGGAGGTCAGGCGAGTCATGGGATTATCCAACTCACCTACCCAGAGACAAGCATACGCAGCCTATGTGTGTATGTCAGTGTGTAAGTGTGTGTGTGTCACCAACAGGGAGCCAGAATGTGTGTGAATGTACTTGTCTATGTGTGTGTGTCTTTAAATTAGTGAGCGAAGTCTCCGGTTACTTGAGAGGAGCTGTTATAAAGCTACTCTTGTCTAAGAAATCATCATGTGATTGTGTGATGGCTTGATGTTTTCTGCTCATTTATTCTGTCCCTCAGAACTCCCCATTCTCGCCCACTACACCCCTCTATACCTCCGAGAGTCTCCCACACTGTGCTGTCACTTCAATTATTCCAGCATATTCTCCATTCTTGCAGTGAGAAAATATGGCAATTTACAGATGGATGTTCTTTTTGCAAAAGTTTTTTGTCGGTATCAATTAATATCAAGGAATATATTTCATATGACATCGTACAACAATGTGGCCTGCTACAATATTCTAATCGCAGACTGTGCAATATTTCTTTAAATGTGTCAAAATACCAGAAACACTTTTTTTTCTTTATACTCTAAAACCCTGACCTCAACTCTGTTCAACCAATGAGACAAATTGTTGAAAATGACCTTTGCAGGAGCAACAATTTTAGAGGTGAACACTGGCAAAAGTGGCTAATAAGCAAGAAAATTTGGCAAGAGGATTGGGAGAAAACTTGGAAAACTCAAGGAAAGCAGGAACCATATTGAGTTTTACCACAGTTGTATGGTTTGGTATCATATTTTACTGTATCATACCATTTTATATTGCATCAAATTGTATCATGTCCGATTGTATAGAAATGGCTCTAAACTTATTGTATCATACTGCATTGTGTTACATCTTAAGACAAATTATGAATTTAATCATATCTAATCACACGGTGCTATACTTTCCCATATCTTAGGGTATCACATCAAATGGGACCGTTTGTGTCATGGACTCTATCCCTACTCTATTGTAAAGCACCATCTATATCAAAGCAGTAACAGTATTGAAACACTTAAAAGAGAGAATAAAGTTTTGATCAATTTTGATCTTCATAGCTCTTTGTTTTTGAAAATTTTCTTACAATTAATGAGTGACATCTCTCCGAAGCAAAGGATGTGCAACAGTGTCATAAAACTGTTAATAAGACGGACAGGATGACGAGTTGAGACATCAGATAGAGCTACTTCAGGGTCAATGTCAGTTTTTTATCCATTGTAGCCCTCTTTAATTGAACCTGACTTGGTACTTTTTTCTGGCTAGTCAAACAGAACTCGAGTGATGTCAAACAAAAAATTTGGCGTTTAGTTTGAATGCCTTTCAACGATTCTCTCTTTTCTCTCTCTTTTTGGAATTTGTTCTCATCAAAAAGCTTCCTGATACTTCAGGGAGAAAAAAATCTAACTGATTCAAACAAGTCAAACTATCTCGACATGAAAAAGAACCATTTCATCTTGAGCAGAGAATTGTCCTCTAGGTCTTTCGAAGCAGCTGTGTGATAAGTGAAGGCCAATGTGAGTGAGGTGACTCACAGCACTGCAGAAGTGAAAGCTCAAAGGGGGGAAACAAGTTTATTATTCAGACAAGCACATTGCTTTTCTCCAATACACCAAGCGATGGCTGGTGTGTGTGTGGGTTCCTACTTTTCTTTATTCCTTCCTTACTTACTTAAATGTGTCTCTTTCTGTTTTGTTTGTGCTGTGAAATGCTCAGTCAGAGTTGCTCACATGTAAACATGAGCAAAGTAAGGTCGCACTCACAGCAGCTTTTACGGCGACTGGCAGTGAATTGATGAACTGTCGATTCAGATTTTATTATTTATTACTGGACAAGAATTTCTTAAAACTAAAGGAACTAGTAATTACGCTCATTTCTTGATGCTCTTATAACTGAAGCTTTGCTTCAAAGAATGAATATGAACTGAAAAGACCAAAATCTTAATGGGATCATTCAGGATCATTGACTAATGCCATCAAAAATCGAGTGCTGAGGCCTGGTTTAATAGCTACTGAGAAGCAAACAGAAGCACTTTTGTCCTAACCAAACAAACCAAAACAAATTTCAAAACTAACACAGACTGAGTGTTATTCAAACAGGGGGAGTGTGATACACCTTGCAGAACAGCAACCTAACTTTAGTTCTACAACTATGATGACACTCTTTATAGAATGAAAGAAAGCAGGAGCATGCCGTTTAATGTGCTTAATTTTTAACATAATACTCAGTCTTCCAATTTCCTGTTTCTAAGTCTCACAGCACTTCAGCAGTACTTCTTCTTTTGCTATTCAATGCAGTCACCATTGCGCCATGCAGTCTTGTTTCATCCAACCAAAAACATAATTTCCCTCTGTGCTGTGAAAACAATCGTGTCTCACCAGGGCTTGGTAAACACATTTCAAAGACCTTCTCAATAAATACATGAAAGAAAAAGATGCAAACAAGCATGTCAGGGTGAACATCTTGATTGCATGGCAACTGGTTCATAATCACCATCTGATTTCTTTTCAATGCACATTATTGATCACTTTCAGCGCTCCATAGTAAAGTTACTGCAGAAATGTCTTGCTTGCTATTGCCTCTGCAATGGAAAATTCAGAACCATTGAGCTTCTGAATGGCATATTTTGTTTACAGAAGAAAACTACCTTACAGCTGAGTTGACAGTCAAAGGTAAGATGCATAGCTTTAGGGCTGATAAATCAAATTAAGAAGCAGCGTCTTCAACAATATCATACGGTAGTTTAATACAGTATTACTGTAAGTTTCTTTATGCTCATGATCTGAAAGTCACTATAGAACACCTCTTTACCGAGCTTCAGTTATAAATAGAGACCAGAGTCATGAGTGTGTGCAGATTAACAGGAGAGATCACAATGAAGAGGCAATCAACTGTAAAGTGTGTTAACAGGGCCAGAAGCCCAACACAGCCCTTTCTTGCTCACTCTTTCACGTACAAGACAATATGGGGACCAAGAGTAAGCAGTCGAGTGCAGACAAACAAGAGATACAACTTCTACTGTTCCTCTGTGAGAAGGGGAAGGTTCAGGCTAGATGAGGTCACATGGTGAATCCCCAGAGTGAAGCTATGCTCTGCAGGAATGTGGAACTCTGCAGGAAATCGGGCCACATGGTTAAGACCACAGGGAGCAAAAAGGGTAATGGTACAATCTTTAAAGTAAAGTCATGACCACTTTAAAAAATAAAGACTGTCTCTGTTTTTGTTTTTTTTTTAAATGAAAGGTTTACCACCTGGGTTTTGGGACAGGCTGTTCTGAAGCATCACAAACCTGTATGATAAAAGTAAACAGCAAAGACTGAAATCTGCGAAAAGATAAAAATAAAGCCTTGAATTTTGAAGATGCTCTTGAATGAAGATATTTTTATTCTAGAAACTTGACAAGCAAATTATCTCTCCTCATTGACAGTAAGAAAATTTGTATCTTTTCATATCTTGAATTAAGATAGTTTTTTCTGGACTTGAAAAGAAGATGAATGTCCTGATGTTGAGTCTGATGAGATGTTAATACTAGATATAAAACATCCACACTTGCTTACATTTCAGTTTTTGCAGTGAAGTGGTAAAACACCCTTGCCCTGCTATTCAAAGCAACATCAGGTTGACTTTACTTTCATTCTCACGTTATTCATTGAACCAGTTATTTAAGGCCTGAAAATCATCCAAGTTTTAATTACAATTACTACTGGTTCTGCTGCGGTGGACATTTTAAATTTTGTGATTTCTTAAATTTTTTCAATTTAAGACTCACGTACAATAACTCCTAGCCCTCCCCACTTTTAAATATAGCTCTTTTAATCCAAAATTTCTGTGCTGTGAAGCAAAATTTCAAGATCTTTTCTTGCATTTCTCGTTGCGTTACTGAAATAGTTTGAAATCATACACAATGGCCTGAAATGAGAGTCATGTAGTCAAACAGCTGATCTAAAGAACATTTAGGTGCAATTATTTGGATAACCAGTTCAACGGGTGAAGACAATGAGTGTATGAGTGTGTGGAAACTAAAAAAAACACTGTGGGTTCATAAGTGGGTTTAGCATTTTTTATGTGAATTGTGTATTTTAATATTTTTTGGAAACAATCAGGCTGTTTTGAGATTTTAGAAATATAGAGGAAGGGGTCAGACTAGATTTTTTTCCATGACCTGGGTGAATGATTCTGACACAGCTGTTATAAAGCCTGTGTGTGTGTGTGTGTGAGAGAGAGAGAGAGAGAGAGAGAGAGAGAGAGAGAGAGAGAGAGTGTGTGTGTGTGTGTGTGTGTGTGTGTGTGTGTGTGGAAATGGAACCTTCAATTGCTCCCAGCAGATTCGATTTGCTGCTGACACATTGTGTATCTTAAATCAGATAGATGTCCAGGGCCTGAGGGCACACAGCACCCATTTCCCATAGTGCCCTTATGTAATTAGCTTTCATTTAGCACATTAATGCTTCAGCCCCCCCACAAATTTCCTCCATGAAGGTCTCCCACTCCCTTAACACCCACATGTTTCCCCCTTTTTCTTCCTCTTTATCCATCCTCCACATCGATAGCGCTCTTGCCTGCCAGTCTTTGTTGACATTAATATTACCTTAAACCACACAACAAGTGCGTAACCAGAATATAATTATAATGCTATTTTAAAGTGCGACTGTGACAATGAAAAGCTTGTTTTGTTGCTCCTTTTGTTGTTGCTGCCGTAAAGCCTAATTACAGAAGTCCGATTACGGCCATTACGACATGAACAACCTACTTTGAAGTCTCTAATTTATGACTGAAATTTCATTGTTGAAAAAACAGCCTCTTTTCATGGTTATCTAACTCAAAAATACACAGGAGAGAGTGAATGCTTGAATGCAACAAACAAATAACCCAATGAAAAAGACATGACAGAAACTTGGACATCTGCCATGAAGGCTATATAAAGAAAGAGGGAGTGTAGAGGAGTGGCAAGCTATGCCATGCTGTGGTGTGCTCCACAATCCGCTGGCCTACATTTACTGTAGAGGTTGAAAACATACAACACAGCAGAGAGTGCGGGCTGGGCCTGACAAAGTGTTGAGTGTCAGCCCGGCTATACACTAAATACAGAAGTTAGATGAAACTTGATACATGCCTCCAGCTTCACCCTGAGGTCAGGCCTGACAAAGCTTCTGAAAATAAGTTTATGTCTGAGGAAATAGGAAAAGAGCTGACAGCAGGCTAACATTATAGGTCGCTAGCATGGAGGGAAGGAGAGACATTGACAACTACATTGAATTGTTGCTATTCACTGCCTGTCCACAAAAAAAAAAAAAAAAAAAAATCGCCACATGGATTTAGCTTAGCACATAGGTTCAAGCCTCTTATTGGCTGATTACTTCATATATGATAATCTTTCAGCTGTAAACCGGTTAATTAACCCCAGCTGATGCAATAAGTTACCTCTCATTTCTTAAACTATCATGGTGAAAGACACATCCTGTGGTTGTGGAAAAAATGTTAGTCTGTTTGAGGAGGGTCAAATCATCGGCATGCATCAAGAAGAGAAAACATCAAAGGAGATTAATGCAGAATCTACTAACACAGGGTTGAGAACTGTCCAGTGCATTATCAAAAACTGGAACCATCGTCTTCCTGGGAGAATTATGGTCAGAAAAAACAATGCCACAGCAAATGCATGCTATAATCAAAGCTAAAGGCGGTTCAACAAAATATTAGAGTCTGTGACCTTTTTTTGGTGATAACTTTTTTTTTTTTTTTTTTAAATGGCAAGGCAGTGTATGTCTGCATGAAAGCAATTAATGAATAGAACTGGTGATGACCTCATTCCCTCATTCAAAGCATTTTTGCTTTAAGTTGAACCCTAGTGACGAGATTGTGAACAATAATGACATCACATTTCTGGGGTTTCTATTGGAGTCACTGTTTGGACAGGCCTGTAGCCTGAAGCTTTTCACTCATGTCTTCCAAAAACAAACTGAGAAACTTTGCAGAGAGGTGATGTGCAGCCCTGCGACTCCAGCCCTGCTGCAGCCAGGTTTGCATTGGCGTCTACTGCCAGCAGACTGAGTGATGGTGAAAATCAGGTCATTCATACAGGCAGCAGGCGGGCAGAGTTAGCAAGCAGGAACACAGAGAAAATATTCACAACAGCCAAAGAAGCAGCAGCTTTAGCAGGGCAGAACAGCAGTGACGGCTGACTAATAGAGGGTTCAATTTACATACGCCCACTACCATCTCTGTTTGAAAAAAGATTAATGAAGTTGAGGACGCAAATTGAATCTTGCAGACCGATCGTGAGAAAGCAAATAAGTGTGGTTGCTCAGGGTTCTTCAGAGGGTTGGTATCAAAAACAAGATCTGAATTGGGGAAAGTTGCAGAGAGATTTAAGAACCAGATGTTCAAATTTACTGTTTATTCCATCTCTTGTGATGCATGCAACAGTGCAAGTACAGTACGATGGAGCAGTGCCAATGCATACAAGTGTATTCAAGCTCTAAACAGTGCTACTGTAAAATGAAATCACTCTGCTAAGCTAGCTTCCTGTCACTGAGTAGTCTGGCTAAGTTGACAGGAGTATTTACTGAAGCGTGGAATGAAAATGCAGCATCATTGGCAGACAGACGGCCCAGCGGCGAGGAATGCTTTCAAATCCTGCCAGAGAGGTTGAGCATGGCTTGACTGAAACTATTCAAACCTTTCATTATTTTCAGAGGGAAACATGAAATAATGTGCTAGAGATGATACTTGACTTATATAATGGAAAGAACGTAATGTATAACAGAGAGCAGTGGTCTGAAAGCTTAAAAAGGGGAATGTGTTCAACGGGGTAAAGTGGCTGGAAGTGCAAAATAAAAAAGGTATTCAAGATAACTCTGCTTCCTTTCAAAGGTTACCAGAAGTTCACAAAGAAAAGTTTTTCTTTTCACAACCAGCTCTTGAGTGCTGTTCATTGTATTTACAAACAGCATATTCACCTACTGCATGCGGCACATAGTTAACTTGTTAGCTCATGGGAGCAGCTGCATGATTCCCATATATAGGTCACAGCAGATTACATAGTGTACATTTGCTTCATGAAAATGTGTTTCCCTGTGTGCATTAAAGATTTAAGTCCATGCCTAAGATTTGTGCTTCAAAAAGCAAAAGAAAAAACAGAGCTTCTTTATTTAATGAATGGGGCTGCGCTTTGCTGCACTACTTCAGCTCGAGATTAATTAAAAGGCATCTTAGAAGGCAAAGCAGAGCTGATATGACCATGAGATTCATCTAAAATGCACAACATGATACTTCTTGGTGTATTCTCCAGACGTCACTCCTGGTCCACAGACAATGCAGTTTGCAGGGGAGTATGCTGAGAGTTAGACTTTTTCCAAAGAAGCAACCTTGCATTTAAGTGTTGCAGAAATACCATCAATACCACCAAAAGCCATCGAGGCTGTCAATGAAAAGGTTCCACTGAGGTGTAACTGCAGTGGCTCTGGTATGTACAGCCGTCCATGAGCTGTCGATTTCCATTTGTTCTGTCACTTTCTTTGACAAGATGGCTGAGTCCATACCCAGCATGATGTCTTCCATAACAGTCACACATTTACAGACCAACAGCAGAGTGTAAAAGCCGGACCGATAGTGAGTGGTAATAAAAGACATTTCTTAAGTATGTGGAAAACTTTTTAGTAAATGCCATTCACTTATTACTAAACCCATGATCGTATCTGACAACACTACAGCAGAAAATTAATAAATATTGTTTTAATTGAGCGAAATACTTGATAAAAGCCCCATAATAACAGATTTCAATTCTCATCAGAAAAAAAAGGCACCAAAGATAATCTGATGACAGGTCTAAAAGGAAAAACATTACATTTCTATCGCAGATTGGTCCCTTTATGGGAAGACGAGCCCTCTACTTTGCATCCAGATCCTGCTCACCCTGTCATGATTCCAATTCACATAACCAGCCATTCACTTTATGCTATCCTCTATATACACTTTTAAGTGTAACCTGTTGTTTCAATGTAAAAATATGGTGTAAAGAACTGCCTTTAAATTTTATGCTAAAAAACAAATTTTGTTGTTCCAATGCCAATTGAAGTTATCTTGGTTAAATACAAAATCTTGTGTCAACCTTTGTCTTAGTTTGGTTGATTTAGACTTGTTAGTTAATTTCTCCAGGAATGAATGATAGAGTACAATACAACTCATCTAAAATAAAGTTGGTTTGTCACATCTAAATGATATCCCAGAAATAACACAATCATTGTTTGTTTTCCTTCCTTCAGGCAACTCTATTTCTGATCCAGAGTTATAACCGTTGACTCTGTGACAGACTTATTTATGGGTATCACATTTATAAGCCAGAGTGGCTAAGCTGTTTAACCCTTAAAGACACAACACAAACAAAAGCTTCACAGCACAACACTCCCTGCAGGCAAAGACTTGCAAAAGATTTGAAACCAAATCAACAGGAAAGTATTGGCAAATCACAGACAACATCACTTAAATCCAAACAAACACTTCCACGACTTGATTTCATTGTGTCTTGTCAGGATGAAAGTGAAATCTTAAAGAAAAGCTTGGTTTTTTTAATCTGATTTACAATCAATTGCAAACCTGTCTAAGGTTTGAGTGATAATGTTGCAATAGTTAAAGCCGTTAAGCCGCCACAAATTTCTTTGTTGATGAAGTCCAACTGAGATTTGAATGGGTTGAAATTAACTTTAATTCCTGAATACATATACGAGCATGCATTCACCCAAGAAAACTTCTGAAAACGACTGCAAAATATTTAGCATTTAGCATTTAATGGTTTTTAGCTGTGGTCTCAGCTGCACTTTGCCCATTCTGGCACAAGTTCTCTCTTCTGGCATACTTCATTGGGTGACATCAGAGGAGACCAAATAGACTCTTACCCATAGTTCATGAGGGCATGCCACTACTTCTTTTATTTGTTTGTCCTAGTTTTAATGCACATAAGGTTGCCCTCTCCCTGAATCGCACAAGCACATGAGACACACCTATGCGCACACATGCAGACACACACACAAGTAGAGGATGAAAGGAGCCAATCATTAACCCAGAGTAGTTTGCTAAATGTCACCGTGTGAAGCCGTCTATTCTCTCGAAAGTGAAAAGAGGTGAGGTGCAGGTGGAGAAACAAGGAGAGCAACACAGAGCTGGATACAAAACATACTTAAAAAAGGTGAGATCGACAAACAAAATTTCATCAGCAGCACCTCATCTAATGGTGCCATCAGCGCTGACCTCTGAACCTCCGTGAGTGGAAGGAAATTCCTCCAGGTGCTAAGTTGTGAGAGAGGGCTGACGTGGCCTTCTTGTAATTGAAACAAATTACAGGTATAGCATCAACAATGGACTCAGCATGTATAAAGGAAATTACATATGCCTTAGAAAAAGCACTTAAAATGGCAAATGTTTGCTGAAACACGAGAAATTTCATTAATTCTGGTATAACACCACAAAAAGTTAGATCTTGCTTGAGAAGCCAATAAAAGCAGCTTTTTGGAGCAGTTACTTTAGAAAGGAGCTGAAATAGATGAAGTTATGGGTTTAAGATTTGTTCAGAAATAATTCAAAGAGGAAATATTGGCTATTATGTCTACACAGGTCTTCACCAGCCAGCCTTGACCATTCAGCAGTGAAAATGGCATCCACAGCATTGATTTAATGGAAGTAAACAAAATCATTAGTGGTGGAAGTAGCATTTCTCACAACATTAATGGAGCATTCATCATGGAGCAAAAGACTCCAAAAGGGAAAAAACACAGACGTGAGGTAGATCGAGATGTGTGTACTAATGGACCTCCTAAACATATACATAAAAACTCACTAATTTCTCTTTTTTTGCTGTGGCAATCTTGCTACAGCTAATCAGTTACCTAGCTTCAAAGTCAAGCAGTCTTTTTAAATTCTCAACAAAGCTATGCAGTAGTCTTTTTCTGGCATTGACACTATGAATGATGACGTCAAATATTGCTTTGAAGCCCTGATTATGTGTTGCAAGAAATTGGATAGCTTTAGGGTGAATAATAAACCTTATCATGAAGCAAATATAAATAATAGTTAGATCAATATATTTATAACTGTTCTTTTATAATAGCATGGGCCTACCTCAATCAGGCAGGGTGGGAAAGTGCAATCATCACTTAATGATCTGTTTTTTACCACTTAGGCAGCAACCATCATGTGTCTACATCATTAACTCTTTCCATATCACCCATTTTCAACCACATTTAGAGAGCAAAACACAAGTTTGGGTTCAAGTGTGTCAGATATTACATAATCCTGTCAAGAGCCAGTCAAAATCCCAGTCACAAAGTCAATCATTAATATTTCACATCAGGGTGTAGCTTAAAGTGCTTTTCAACACTGGATGACTTCATAAACCTTTTAAGATACATTCTATACCACACATTTGTCTTATCAAGGACTAAAAGAAGCTGTTTTAGTAAATGCCTGTGATTTACTTCTGTTATTTCTGTCCGAAGTGAAGCTGCCATTTTCTTTTTCTCACATATGGCAGCCTAAAGATAAGAAACCCTCTGTGTGCATTACTTGGCAGAAGCTAATGTTCATACACAGAAAGGAAATCAAAGGCGTCACCTGGAAAGCCCAAGTGATTTGCTTAGCAGGCATCATGACCCTGATGAATTGTTCCAACAAAACTGAGGACACACAGAACCTGATAGATTTCCAGATTCCAAATTCCAATTTGGAGACTTAGTGAACTGCTTACTGCACTCTGGACAACCTTCTCCAATACGATCTGGTTATTTTCCTATATATTTTTCTAAACCTGCTCCAATCCTGGCCTAAATTTGGCCAAATCCAGAGGAAAGCATGGATAGAGAAAGTTAAAATATAAATCATGACCTTTATTGGAACCATAATTTGTTTAAGTATGCTTGCAATTTTATGCAAAATGATCATTCTAAATAAAAAAAATCACATAAGTCAAAATGATGACAATACACAAAAATATTAAGTGATTCTCACAAAACATGAGTATATTTTCAGGAATAATAGGCTAAGGTATAATAGATGGATGGATGAATGGATGGATGGATGGATATATGGATATATGGATAGATAGATAGATCGATAACTTTCACATAATTTTTTAGAAGCCTGATGAAGCTAGAGCAAATATTTTCTTATTAACTGGTGCCAACTGATTGACTCCAATTTCAACTCCTCATTTGTTTTGACTTGCATGAGTCATGTTACAAAAAGACAGCTGGCTATTTTGAGGGATAGTAATACAATCACTATCCCAAATTACAAAAATATTTCTGTCAAATGTTGTATTCTGTAAAGGTTATAGATTCTTACACAGACAAAAATGTAAAGGCAGCATGCTGCAATGTCCTACAACATGATCTACGATGTTTAAGGATGGTGTTTTAAAGTGACTAAAGCTCTAAAAAAAAAATTGCAGCCAAGGTGCATATGGATCTAACTCAGAAATTTGAATGTCAACTTGAATCTTAAACACATTCATCATTTAAAGTTACCTAACAGGTTAAAGCCTCTATAGCTTTCATCTCATTCTGCAGAATAAAAATGGTTAAAAATGTCAGGCAATGCAGAACTGCTAAAATCGGCAGTGTGTCCACTTGAGCCTGGCACCAGAAGCACCAAAAAAACCACATACACACCACACTTCAAAAAAACAAACAAAAAAACCCATTTTCATAGCAGAAAAAAATGTTTACAGCCTTGTACAACAAATGTATCCCATCTGAATAGCTCATTTCTCGAACAGTGCTCAGACAAGATGATTTTTTTTCCTAACCCAGGAATCAAAGGTGAAGCTTAGCTGATTGACAGACGTTAGCCCAGGTTAGAAGCCTGCCTCATTTCCAATGTAGCTCCTGTCAATGATTTTCTTCAAAGCTGAGTTTCAGCAACAGACAGGTGGCCTCAAGGAGACCTCATTCATTCATTTCATACTGTTTATGGCTTTTCTGTTCTATTTTATTCTACTCAAGTAATTTATGTTATTCAGGATTGATCATTGATGCTTTATTGAATGATTCTTCCTTCACTGCCCAGAAGTTAATGATTACCGGAACCATTCTTGGTCAGAAGCCTGACTTGTCTTCAGAATATGAAGAATTTAACCATCAGCCTTTCACTGCAAATGGTAAAATGCTCTCTTCAGCTACAAATACATCAGGTTTCAGATTAAAATAGTGAAAAACTTGACCCCAGAGTTCGGCTCCATAGCAACAGCACTGAGAGCACAGCATGACTAAGTGCAGTGGAGCTCTTTCACTCATTGTTGTGTTATGTTTTGCACCAGCAGCAGCCTGCAAGAAAAACAGCCCGTCTTAATGCCACTTTCTGCACCCTGCCCGCCAGATTGTGACTACTTCACATTTCAGACATTCATATAAATGTGTGATGCATTGCTTGGAGACAGACATGATGCAAGTTGAAGAAAAACCTGAGAATCTTTGCTTCAATCACATATTAATTCAGAACAACTTTTATCTACACAATTAATCTTTCATAAAGTAAACTGTTTTAAATGCTCCTCAACTGTTACATGAACAATGCTGCAAACCGACCAGCCTTCAAAGTAATTGCTTTCTCCACCAACCTGTTTTGAGTTTTCACAAAATGAAAATACCCATTTGACCTTGTAATAACATTTTACTGGCTAAAATCACAAGCAAAGAGCTGACAGAAGGCTAATGTATTCTGACAAACAGCATTTACTGTTTTATGGAGGTGGAATGAGCGAAAAAAAAAAGAGATAGAACAGCAGTGAGCAACCCCAGAAAAAGAGAGACCAGGCAAAAGCAGCACAGCAGAGAGCAAAGATGGGAGAAGGAGAGTGTCAGCTGTAATTAACACTTAAAAGGCTGATGCACAAGTAGGGAGGGAAATGTGGAGGAAAGGGAACAGCAGGCATTAAAGAGAGGCTTTTGACAGTCACAGAAGGGGTTAAACTCATTATGATGTGCTGAGTTCGCGCAAATTACAAACAAAAGACTCAAAAATGCAAAATTCAAACTTAAAAAAGCAGAGCAAAACTGATGTAGTGTGACAGATACTCAAAAATAGAGCTATATGAATGTTTATGTGACAATGTCAGTATCACATATTTAAGTAAGTGTTTTGATTCTTGAGTGAAAGTAGAAGTCACTCATTGCAAAGAAAACATTCAAAAACAAAATTAAAAAGCACCTTAAATTGGTCCTTTTTTTCTTATTCAGGAATCTTGGTTTTAGGACTTTTTATTGGTCTTAAAGAATAGTGGCCAACTGGTATTTTTTTTTCTTTGATGGCTGAAATCTGGAGAGCAAGTTGGCCAATAACTTGATAATAAAGAGCAAAAGGTAGCAATAATAAGAATATTAATGACATATATAAAATAATTCATCTTCTTTTCAACATTAGAATCTTCTATACTTGTATATCTGGAGAAATAACTTTTTAGGCTTTAAAGCTCCTATATGAGATGATTTTTTTTCCAGTTATGAAGTACACAGATATTTATAACACAGTCTCTTCATGACTCTCAGACACAAACAAGACTGACATCAAGACTGTTACAGCCTTGATTGTGAAGTGATTGTTTATTGTGTAGTATTGTGTTTTTTTTCTTTCTTGCTGTAAGTAAAAGGCCTCGTGGTGGGAGTGAGCTGATCTTGGAGATTGGCTGGGTCAGCTGCCACAGCTGATTGGTCCACTGGGTTCTGCTCGCCATGGCCATTGGCTGGTGGCAGAACAAAGAGGGTTGCAATGGCGGCAGATGCAGGGCTGACAGCAGCGGGCACGGCAGCAAAACAGTCATTCCTTTGGCCACCAAACTTTCTTTGAGTTGTTAAAAACTTTCATGCGTTAGTTTGTGATTTGTTTTGAGAATTATGTTTGAAATAGAAACACGTTAAGTTTCTTATTTTTGGTGCCCTTTATTATTCTTTAACTTTCCTTCTAACTTTATTTATTTTTTATTGACAGTTGAGCTGAGAGTTTGTCATTTGTTCCTTAACCATCTGAGGCATTTTTTTAATTAAATATGGTTTAAAATGAAATATTTGTTTCGTTGCTGGTTTGGGGACGGAAAGAGTGGCTGTCGTGGGTAGTCTTTTGTTTTTTTTTGTGTTGCTCACTCCCTAGGCAGGGGTGTAACAAAGATGGATTACTGAACAAACATTTTCATCAGCCACGGTTTGTAATGTGTAATTCAAGAAAGAAGTAAGACGGTTTCAGAGAGTTCGTTGAAAAAGTTGCCCATGTACAGGAAAAATCAGTAAAAGAAAAAAGTCCCAGTTTTGGCCTCAGCCGGGCATCAAAATAAACACAAAAGCAAAAGTAAATAGCTGGGTCACACTACAAAATGTCAGTACATGACTCTTTGGTTCATATTCTGTTTGAACTAAAGAGTGAAACACCAGCTAGTAACTGTTTTTAAATTTAATTTAATATGCTGTCATTTAGGATAGGCCCAAACAATTAATCTGTTTAATAAGTTTAAACTTACTCTTTCAATTTACAAATACTTTCCTAACACAATAACAACACAAACTGTTTATTTTAACCTTGGAAAAACCAACACTGTACATGACACAAGTTAATGTTCTAAAGGTCGACAGTAGCTGTCCTCGAGAGAAAAAAATAAGTGACCTAATTCTTGCACAGAGGAAGCTTGTCAGGAATTTCAGCATTAGCCGAGCAGGTCTGCAGAATTAGAACAATAACAAACATGTTCTGGCTGACTATGACCTACTGAGGAAACCGGAAAAAACCCCCGCTAAGGCAGGTATAGTGACCAGAGAAGAGAACCACCCAGTAGCTGTAAACAAATAAACAAGTACAGAGGGATTGTAAAATAGAAAACAAAAACAAAGAAAGAATGGAGTCAAAAGAGACAGAGAGAAAGTATTAAGGAGAAAGCTGCAGCCAGAGACACATATAGAGACAGACATTGGCCCAGCTGGATTACAGCCTATTTACAGTAGAGCTTGTCTGACTCCACCTTCTTCTCCTCCTCCTTTTCCTCCCCTCTTTTTTCTCCTTTCCAAGACTGGGAAGAGGGAACAAGAAAGAATTTGTCTATGCAAGAGCCAGAAAAGACAGCCAGCAAAATGTGACCACTGGCTGGGCGACTATATCTATATATATTTATATATGTGCACATATATGATTATATATATCATATATGATTATACAAATCATACTCATGGTTAGAATGCTTTTTATGACTTACATTCAACTGAAAATGCAGCAAAGCAATGCCATGCGAGTGGGAAAGAGCGAGGCCTTCTGGATTTGATGTCATGCAGCTCTGAGGCCTGAAATAAATCGTTTAAACCACTCGATCCCCTTTGCATCTCTTAATATCTCGTCCTGGTTTATATAGAGGCTGAACAGGCAGGGTGGAGGGCAGAGCAACCTTCAGCACACTCACTCCTTGAAGTTACTGTTCCTTGATCCTTCTTCCTTCCTCTGAACTGTTTCATAAAGTTCCTCTCATAACTCTGCCAAAGTTCAGCACCTAGTCTTTTCTACAAATAATCAGATCACCTATTGCTTCAGTTGAGCAGCATTTCTTTCATAAGAGCAGAACTGTAGAAATGTTTGCATTTATCAATCTAAAGAGCTGCTGTTTTTCCACACAAGTCCCAAGATCAGGCTCAAAGACAAAACAGGAGTCACAGGATCCTTACAATAATAACATGAACTGTTTTTGTCCTTGTGATTGATTAGTGAGCATTATCTGTGACACATAATGGTATAAGCACAGCTTCACTGTTTGTCTGCAGTTGGATTTTGCAGTCAATGGTCTCATATAATCAGAGCCTCAAAGCTTTGCTTCAGTATGCATGGTACAGTTAGCAAATCAAGTTGCCTGACATGGCTTTATACGCTATGAAAGAACTTCAAGCAGCTGTCAGTGGCTTTTACATTATTCAAAATGCAGCATGAAAGGTGAAATAACAGCTTAGTCAGCAGTTCTTGGACTTTTTTATTAATATTTGATTCAAGCTGGAAGACAATCAGGCACAAATACAAAAGAAGTGCATTAAATAGATTTAACCTGACATTTTGGGGGTATTCTTGTAAATACTTAAGGTACGACTTCAGGTCATAGTGGTTGTGCAACAAATTCGACACTGCGTCACTCACCAACTGGAATTCCTTTAGTTTTAAGCCTAATCTTTGTATATAATATAACTCATTTATGTACTGTATGTGCTCTATTCAGAATTACTATCTCTATCCAGTTAGGCACCAGAAAGAATGCAAAAACACATGAAAATATTCTTTTCTTATAATTGTAAATTAATTAATTCAGTAAGGGATAAATGCATAAAGGCACAAACCAAGTCCCACACAAAGTTTCCTCCATCAAAATACACTGATTAAAATATACAGCAAAGCCAGCAGTGTAAAAAATTCAAGTTGACCAATGCATCACAGAACAGTTGAGAGAAACACATATGTGTGGTGAAATTAAAAAAAGCAAAACCAAAAGCTTTTAAAGTTAAATACTGAAAATGTCTTAATGTGGCATTCACTAGCACCCACATTTATCTTCATTTCTGTCATTTTGTCAACTAATGGAAATTTGAAGTGGATTATTCAGTTTTCACTTTTATAAAGCCCAACCTTTTCTCTTATTCTCTAACTGGTTCCTCGTTTCCTCTCATACTTACTCTGTTGACAAATTCCTCACACAAACCCACTTAAAGGAAAGATTACCTACTCCTTCAGTATTGTTATGTTCACATTTAGTGCTGTGTGTTCAGAAATTGTAAAGTACTGAGATTAAACAGCAGTAAGTAATGAAGCAGAAAAGCTCTGAGAAAAAAATGTGCATGCTTAAGTCTCCTTATTTGTTTTATTGACACAGTAACATTGTCTCTGCAGTCTCTCCTACTGCTGAGAGCTTAAACTCTAATAAACAACTCTATTTTAATTTTAGAAACTGTGTGAGGAGAGTCGGTTTCACTAAATGTCCAAGGAGCCCAGTCAGAGGAATGATTTGAGAATAAAGCTATATTGCAACAAGGGTTAGGTGGATCTATATATTTTTTCAAGTTGTCCGAGTGCACTTGTTACATTCTTCAAATTCAATCATTAACCATGACATAGTGACACTTTCCCTTTGTCTCATTAAACTTTATGCAGACATGAGAAAAGGCAGCTTTAGCCTGCACCTTGACCTTGAACAGGTAATAAGTTGTCTGTTCAACAAACTTGAAGCTCATTGGAAGGTTAACTTATGACTGCCAGTCACCAGTGTGCACACAGCAGTTACAGCTGCTACCAATGACTCAGTGCAGCTACATCATGGCCCCGTGTTGTATTCAAGGTTGACGAGCCAACTCCCAGACCTCCAAAAATGCTGCCGAGCGTACTTAGGATACAACTGTATAGTAGTTACACAACACTGCTGGCAAGCCTCCAAGTCTGAGAACAGGGAAATAAAACAGATATGGGAGAGCTTTGAATTATCTGTGACCAAAATCGCTGTAATCAGAGACGACCGATCAGTAAAACGGGCAAGATGTCAATAATCGAGGCCTTAAGGAAATAAGTAAAGTGATTCAATTTTTTTTCTAATAGTGTTTGTTGGAAACAGATGAATGAACAGATTTCGTATCTGAATGTATTTGTTTAAAGGTTAATACTAAAAGAAAAAAGACACAAGGTCAAACAGCCATAAGCAAGCTCATTCGGAACAATAAGGAGTAGATCAGAGATTGAAAAGCACAAAAACTTAATATTTGTTAATTCGCAACAAGCTTTCAAAATTGACTTCTGAACTCATAATTTGTTGTTAAAAATCCTGATTTATGGAAGATTAATAATTCAGCTTGAATGTGTAGTGTAGTAAAAGCTTGTAGAATTTCTATATGCAAGGAAAGAAGGAAGCAGAAGAGCAGAGAAGAAGATTAAGTGCTGAAATTTGACACAGTTACGTGTACATTTAAAGATAACAATACAACCGAAAAAAAGAACTGAGATTACATGCAGTGACCAAGCAATAATGTAATGCTAGCAAACAGCATAGCATCAATCAATGCTAGATGGGTGTTCAAAGGTTTCCCATGACACATTCAAAGGTTGTTTTATAAAGGGATAGTAAGGTTTCATGAGATGCCTTTCAGAAGTGTTTAACCCAGAGGGAATCTCAATTAGCTTGGTCCCTTTATTAAAAAACTAGACAGAGAATCTGGGCCATCAAACACTGCAGACAGGCTCTATTTCAACACATAGCTTCGTTAATCCCAAGAGAGCTGGACCCAAACACCAATGTCGGTGGAAGTGTGTGTCATACTTATACTGGATATGTAGCCAATGTCCAAATCAAACTTCTGCCCCTAATTGGTACATCATTTCGTCCACAATTATCTCTCAAATGGCCACCAAAATGACTCTTTTTGTAACTTTGGGGGGGCTAGGGGTCCTTTAGGGACAACAACTATCTGAGAAGCCAGCGCCAATTTAGCTGCTGGATGCCTGAGATGTGCCAGGGTTTCACAGCACCAGGCAATGCTTTCTTGGCTGCAGTCCAAACCAGGATACCCTTCTCAAAAGAGAGAAAGCAAGAGGCTGGAAAAGAGACAGATATTAAAAGACTCAGGGAGTTAACGCTCTGTTGCCCCTTTGAAATTAAGTAACTCGAATCATCAGTGTGTCTGAGAAACTGGCGCTGGAATTAAAGGTGGAGTTTGAGTTTAGAGCTGATGATAGATCTAGGAATAGAGCTGTTATGTTAGGGATCTTTCTGTTGGGGTGGTGTTACGTTGGTTTAAAATTAGCATGGTATATTTTTACCATTATTCAAGTTATTCATACAGCAGCATCTTCTGCTATAAAGTATCAAAACAGAAATTTGCTACTTTTATGAGGCAACCAAAATGATGATATACGCACAGAGGAATTAGGGTGTTTTGCAAATTTACATTTAGTATTTGACCTAAAATCCTATTTTACCTTGTGTCCTACTTTTAATTCTTCCAAAATTAAACTCTCATTTACGGGCCTGATTTGTTTTTGGGGTTTTTTCTCTCTTTTTCCCTTGTTGCTTTAATTTATTGGAGAAAAGAAAAAAAAGAGAGTGGGATACAATGGCCATACCTTTCACTGTTGCAGTTAGTGTAGGCGAATTTCCAGCACCTGTTGAGCATGTTGGACAGAAATAACTTCTGGTTGGTGAACGTGTCCCCTGTTGCTTTACCTGCCTCACAGAGAAAAAGACCATTTTGAGCTGTTTTTTTAATCCCCTGTTGATCATCGGTCTTTCAATATTCTGTTATATTTACCATTTCATTACTGATGACTACAGGCAAGGACACAAGCACTACTTTCTACTACTCAACCACTCTCAGTTTTAGTCATGAAATATGTTCAGTACACTGCCTTGGTTGAGCAGAGAAAGACATCTAAGATGGTGCATTGAAGCAGAGATACTTAGAGAAAGACACTATCGGAAACATCAGAGACAGGGGAAAGAGTCTTGAGGAAAGGAAGAGGGTCAGGTGTGTGGGTGGGTGTTAGTACACTTCTGTTAATCACTCTGTTTCCACAAACTCAGAGTTGGTGCAGAGGATGTTGCAGGGATGCAACTCTTGCACAAGAGACCCTAATCAGAAAATAATCTGCAACAATTTGGAGCAGAAATTTGTTGACTTGTAGCCAAACCGTCTATTAACACAGTCCAGGACAAATCCTCAAAAGTTGTCTTGCAAAATGGCAAAAATGACAACAGAACTCATTAGTAATGTTGTTTTGTTTTGTTTTTTTTGTTTTTTTCCATAAGGGTCACCATGATAATGCTAACATGCTGTTGTATGGCAGCTTTATTCTATACCATGCTTATTAAGTTCACCTCAGGATAGATGGGATTAGCAGGACCCATTTAAAGAAATTAAACGTTTACTTTTGTTTGCCTAAGATACTGTTCATTCATTCCATTAAGCTGACCTGGTTAATAGCTACTGCCATAATACAGTAGAATACAACAAACTTTATTGTCCAGATTCAACAATGGGGAAATTTGTCATAGACTCAGTGTTGACACAGTACTGACTTAAAAGAAAACGCAATCACAGAAGGAGCACATCAGCATGACTACACAATTGTCTTCACGCAAATACATTGCATAACATCACTGTTAAACATGTCTCAAATAGAAACACCAGGATGTTTTTGCCGAAAACATATTCTATTTCATGAATTGTATCATCTGGAAAGCTATCTTAAACATTTTGTTAGCTAAGATAACTACATGTTTTAGATCGAAATGTGCAAAAAAACAACAAGAAAAATGTAAAATTAGCCAACCCAGTCTCCAAATATCGCCATCTGCATTTTGACAAACTATCATTGATTGGTGTTATCCAAGCTCTTGTAAATAAAATGTAACTCAAAGCTGAAATGAATGTTGACACCAGGACCATGTTAATCCCACCCAACCTTTGTGAGTATATTTTCATAATCTATAAATACCTGCCTGCTTTTGGCTAGTAAGAGTAGTACCTAAATTACATCCAAAAAAAGGTCAATGAATAAACTTTGAGTCAAGCTATACTGTACAGCCTGAAATTCAAAAGATGTATTTTCGCTAAAATAGCGTTATGGGGTTTTCCTTGGAGGGTCTATCCTGCAGTGTAAAGTGTTGGTCTTCTTCTCTCAAATTTAATGTTGGCCATCAATACTGACCCTAGTCACCCTGTGTTCAGTATTAGCAGCAACCTGAGCCCTGACAACAACCTAGAAGATCACACGCTTTGGAAGCCCCCAGCGTTTTCCACACATTTGAATTATGTCCAACCTGTGTCAATAAATAAGCAATAAAAATAATCTGGCTGACACATTGCTTCTTCCAGCCCACAGGTCTATTTCAAACATAGCTCTGGCGCGGCAAAAACTGGCACAACGTAACTCACAGCAACATATTATCACCACAAGCTAAAGCGATTTTAAAAATAGTAACTGGCCTTAGCACTGGTGTTGATGAAAATAGACAAGCTCCAGACACAGAGGGGCTTCTGTTAAAAAAAGGAGTGACGGCATGGTGACTGAAAGGTGGGTCAATGCTGAGAAACATGTGAACAACACAAATAAATGAGAACCGGGTCAGTTTAGTTTCACTTCAGTCAATGCAGGGACTGACAGCTCTCAAAAAAAGAAAATCTCTCTGCAGTTATTCAGCCTAAATGTGCGATTGTTCAAAAAAAGAACTAAAAAAATTGTCACCATTTTTTTTTGTTTTTATTGGACTCAGTCAAAACTTTGCTGACTCAGACTCTGGCAAGTAGAGACAGAGAATGAAAGAGGCTCAATACACAGAGAAAGATACTGAATCTGAATTATCTCTGCACTTAACCTCATATGTCCTGTACTGTACAGACAAGGTTCAGTTACCCAGTTACCCACAGTTACCCACTCATCACAGCTGCTTTCTCTGTCTGGTGATAAACTCAATCTACTTCTGTTTTTACCTAAGGTGGTGTTGATACAAATGCAGATTGGACCCCAAAGACACCACACATCCGTTCTTCTCCCACTGTAAACACTAAACTTACACTGCCGCTTTGTCCACTTCAGATTCTTTTTGGGTACTTTTATACATTCTATTTAAAGAATGAGCTTCATTTTGTCTTCTCTTGTCATATCCGTTTTTGTTGCTTAGCTATCTTATTCAGTGTTATAATTATATGGCATTGTACGGAGTTTCAAGATCAAGAAGTAGACAAGATGTAAAGTCACTGGAAGAGCATGGTACATGAGAAAGTGCTTTCTCATTCACTGAACCACAATGTTCCAACTTCTCTCTCGTGTTGACTTTAGAAACAAAAATGTAGCCTGCATGTTCAACAAAACAACTGGTCAGCCTAAGCAGTGGTGTTCAAAAGATACAGAGTTTTGCAAATCAGTAAAGGACGGATCCTCAATACGATTTTCAAACTCTTTACACTGTGTAAAAGAGAGTAACACTTCTGAGTTGATTGAAGCCATGTTTTTCAATTCGAAACCACTTTGGCTGCATTCTGAAAACTTTGACAGTTTACTGACCAGAGCAGTGCATTAAAAACTAAACAGACCCCATCATAGACTTTTAATAGTAATGTATTATAGTCCCGAGATGGATCATGATTTCAGTGCAACACATTAGCTCAGCAAACACACAACAACAAGAAGTTGGTCACTTCAAACTACAAAGGTCTTCTTTGGTACTTTGGCTGAGACAAAATGCGGCCATAATCAAGTTTTCCCTCAAACCAGCTGCCATGGATCATAAGATTACACAACAACAGCTTCATGGGTTGAATGTTTGCCTCCACATGTACAGTAACCTTGGTCAGGTAAATTATTGACCGCCCTGTGGCACAAGGTCTTCTGCGTTGTTTGGAGGAAACCTATAACAGCAGGCCAAACATGGTTAGCAATCAGATCTGCAAACACATACAACATGTATTATCTGTGTGTGTTAAAGGCTGCATATCCACACATGCTATGACAATAAAAGGCAGAAATCACATGAAATTGAATAAAAAGTTGTGCAAGATAATATTACACACTAAAAAATCCGACTATGCCTACCTGTGCACCAAACGTTCTACCTACTTGCATGTCATGGGCATTCATGACAGAAAAAAAGGCCTCCTCCATAGCCTAAGCCCTCAAGGCTGAGTGTCAGTTTACAACAGCTGACAATGCTCTTAAAGGAGCTAAAAAAATGTTTTACAGACGAATGAATAAAGAGATAGTTCATCCTTGAGTGAAACTTGTTAACACTTTTCAGAATGAAATGTTAGTGGCTACAAATTGAGTCTAAACCCAGTACTTCTCTGCAGGATTTGTCCAGTGTGTCATTTTCACGCACAGTGAAGACAAAATGTTCAACTTTACCTGCTCAAAATTGTATCAGAGTGTACTTGTCTGTAATGTATGGTTTGTTGTTTTAAATGTCTCCAAAACCTAATGCACCCTACTCTCAATGTGCATAAAAATAACACTAGGTTCTGAAGTATCTTTTTTTTTCTTTGTGTTATATAATGCCAACAATACTTGTTGTGTTCTAAGCTCATGCTATAATGCAGCCACCCACCACCAGTTGGGGATTTAGCCCTGGATGAAGGATTCTGCCCTAATTATAATATGCTGCACAATCCATACATAAACAAGAACAGATAGCGGATTTTATATTGTAGCACAGCACAGTTTAGTAGTATTCCAACAAAGACGGACTGAAGAGTGGTGGTGCTACCTCTGCTAACATTAACCACCCGAAATCCAATCTGATGTTGTTAAGCCACAGACTCTGTTTCACTTAATCTTAAAAACCCTGCTCAATTTCCTCTGTTGCTCATGTTTTAGGAGTTTTCTTACCTTCAGCAAGTCAAATTTACACTGAGTAATCCCCAAGCTCCAAAATATGTAATGCTTGTGATCTCTTACATCAGAATCCAAAGTGCCAGTGCTTTAGGACTCGAGGATTTCAACATGTTGCTCATGTATAAGGGTTTTGAACTCCTGGCCTCCTGCTGAACATCTCCCTAGTTACTCTGCCACCCTGCTGAGTCTCATCAGGTAGAAAGAAAACCCTTGAGCCTTGTTTCATGAAAAGTAACCCAGTAGAGTATTTATCCCACTTTAGAGGTCTTTTTGTTGAGAATGGGACTGACGTTGGCCTGAGTGACAAACTAAACTTTCTTAAAGATGTTCCTCTTTTGTGGAGAAGATAGACTTGTAGTAAATCTTGAAGCTTGGCTACAAACTCAGATTCTTAAATACAACCAGGAACACTTAAGCAAACCCACATATGGACAGAAAGTATTGCTCTATTTCTCCTACAGATTTAAGTTACTCCCCTATATACTGCTTTTGGAAAGAGGGATAGAAGAGAATTAAAAAAGAAGCATCAGGAACAAGCACAAAAAGCAACGATAAACAGGTACTAAAAGACAGACAGAATGGTGCCCGAATGCTATGAGGGTTTTTTACTGTAACAGACACTCACTGCAAAGCAGCAAAGGCAGGAAATTCCACTAACTTGATTCATCGATCAGAAAACAAGTTGTGGCACATCACAGAATTAACATAACTTGCGGTAAAACCCTGCACTTACATAGTCTTGCTCTAGTTTCCTTGCAGGAGACTTCTGTTTGTCTCTGAAACACTGCAGAACAACCAAGTTTGCCCACATTATTGCATTTCTTTTTTCACAATGCACTCAAAACAGACAAATAATGGAAAACCATTTATCCTTCAAAGAAAAGAGATGTAAAAAGCATCCTGGATCTTCATTGTCTACAAAGAGTTTCCTTCTATTCAAGTCTTCTAAATGCATTTTCAGACTGTATGTTCTTGGTTGGACAATGCGAATACACCAGGTAGAAACATCGTTCATGTACTCATTAATGGCATTCTCTTCACAAGATTCAGCTAAAAACAGAATGACCTATCCCCAGAGGCAAGGTTCATGCAGTGCATTAGGAGCTGGCATAAGAAACAAATATGAACCTTGTCGTGAATCCTGTGTATTTTTCAAAGATGGGGTCATATCACAAGGCCAAGCTGTATGCTTAATGGACGTGCATGGAGTTAAGGCATGCAGATCCTTATATGCAGGGCACATGGGGTCACTGAATGGTGTGACTGATATGAAAATGGTATGAGTCATGTGCTCTGGCATTTGCAGTCAACGGATCTATGGAAGCCTTTACATCAGCATATATGAAATCCCTCTAAAGCATTACGATCATCACTGTCAGTAGGTCTAACACCACAGTAAGAATCTGTTTGCTTTCTTTGCTTGTAACCTAAATGCATGCTTAAGTGGCAGGTGTTATTTTATGTATGTAGGAGACAAATGCAGACAAAAACAAGCGTTTTCATTGTTATTTTGGTATTTGTGGTGGAGGCACAGCCCACCACCTCAAAAAACCAATTTCCTGGGGAAAACCCTGAGTTGTGTTGCCTTGTTTCATGTGTATGCACGTTTCAGTCACCTATAGATTTTGTTTTGGTTTGATGTTTTTGATTCTCGAGGATGGCTCTTTTTCATTTCAATGATGTTTTCTCTCGATGTAGTTCTTTTTTCTATCGGTGAAAAGTGTCTGTGCCTCACACAAACAAAAACATGGACAAAACTTGAGCAAAAAGAGTTCAAAATGCCTTGGTGTATTTTTGTTGTTGTGTCTGGAGTGTTATGAAAAATCTGTTTCCCTCCTGTCTCATGCAGAAACGTGCAATACCACTGTATGCACAAGTTAATATAATTTGTGCATCACAATATCTTTTAACTGTGTTTTGGGGGGCACAACAGAAGGAAGTGTGTGCAGTTCCTTGCTCTTGAGCTACACAAAAAGGCTAAAATTTACTCTGTCAACAGGGACACGTCTGCCTGCAGGTACACCTAGCTCGAAATGGGAATGAGAGCAGACACTCTGATTGGTTTTTCATGTTATGCATAAAACACAGCTTCGAATAATTAACAGATTTGACTCCACTTCTGTCCATCCTGTGTTTGAATTAGAAAAAACATACAACAGATAAAAATAAAGCACTGCAAATTGATCAAACTGCAACATACCGCATCAAATGAAAATAACATTTTTTTCTTATCTTTTATTTCAGGATTGATCTTTACTTAAAGGATCAAGACAGTTAGCCCCCTGAATCATAGAGGTGGCTGCCTGCCTAAACATTCTTATTTCCTGATGGAGTTGTTGCCAGCTACTGAAAGAACAATCTTGTCATTGAGTACGGTGAATCATTTTATTCAAGGACATATTTATCTTCACTCCTAACAAATCAGAGCAGTTTGCTGAGAGAACTGTCCATGTGTTGCAAGGAAAGAAAAAGATTCCCTGTTTTTGACAAACAAATCCCTTTATTGCCTCCACGCTGTCATTTTCTGGTTTCACACTGAACCAGGGTTCTGATAAGTAAGTCCCAGAATTTGTGACGTCAGCACATATATGCTCCAACAGGAAGTTTAAAGCCTTCTGCCGATGGCCATCACATAATTCATTAGACAAGGATTGGTTGAGAAAGAATCCTGCCGAAGCTCTCATACTCTCTTCTGAGAATTGGTTGTCTATAAGAAGAATTTGCCTCCCAGCTAGCTACCCCCGCCATACAGCTATCACATGATGAGAGCATATGTTTGTCTGTTCACAGTGCAAAGTGGGTGCGATGTGGACATGTTGCATATAGCAAAGTTGTGAGTAGAGGCAGAATTTTTTTTGGGAGGAATCTCCCCACTGAATACCTGGCCAAGCTGGCTGGTATGAAGAGGTAGAAAAGAAAACTGAAGGATCCTTCATGTAATTCTGTGTTTAGAGTGGTACAATTTTTAAAATATTATCATATTAAATAATATTGTATTTATAAAACATTGAATTGAAAATTATTTTTTCTTCTTGCTTAAATTTAAAATACAGGTCTGTCATTCTAGGCAGTGGTCTGCTATAAAGAATTAACACACAATGGAATTCTATAAATGACAAATCTGAATTGAATATCCATATAAAACAGTACTATAATATAACATACTGTGTCTGACCACCTGTTATTAAGCATCAAGAATTTTCTGTTTGAGTCAATTTGTAACGGCACTGTTATCTTTATAAAAACACTATGTGACACTGTTGGGTTGTGATGGAAAGTTACAGCAAAGCAAGCTAGTAAGTGGACCTTGAACATTAATGGTAATTGAGTTACTGTTGAGTACACAGAGTTGACAAATGGCATTTTTTTTAAACTGGTACCAGAAAAAAAGACTCTGCTTCTCTAATTTCACCCAAATCACTTTAGTTATTTTGCAACAGGACAGTCTGTTAGTAGGGCTTAAAGGGCTTCTGGAATAAACATTGATGTATATCTTACTGTATTTAACAGAGCATAAAAAGTATTCTTTTCCTGCAAAAAGTTAAATCTACCATATGCCTTAACACATATAGGCCTTGAGTATGTTATTCCTATGTTATTACTATAACAGCCCCGTAAAGAAACAGCTTGGCTGCCAAAAAGCCTTGGCCTCCTTGAGCCTCCTGCAATACAGTGACCCCAACCAAAGCCAACATGAAAGACTTAGTACAGTAGACACCAGACAGAAGGGGGGGAATCACGCGAAAACAAAGAAGAAGAGTCACATCAGAAGACTGTCTTAACGGGAAACAGGACTTGACTACTGATCAGAAGAAAAATATGCTCTCCACACATCCTTTGTAAGTCAGGATATGTCTGATCTACAGAAACATCAAGGGTGTCAGCTGACTGAGAATTACCATCAAATAAAGAAAAATATAAAATGTTGATTTAAAAGCTAAGATTCAGCGAAAGGCAATGTGTTGCCTTGCACACAGCAAAGGTAAATCCCATTAAGCAACAGGAACTCAAACAAACAACATGGATTGAGGTTGGCATAATCTTAGAGATTACAAGTTCAGGAAACTGAGTCAACAGACAAAGGTCTGCCCTAGTTTGCCTCGATTTATCTGCTTTCTGCTTGGTTGTGAAATGACTATTGAGGACACTTACAGTAGGACATGAAATTCCCTGTGTGCACTCGATATTATACTGTACAAATACATAGCAGTAAACAAAGTCACTAATCACACTGTTGATGTGTCAATGAATGGGAAGGAAGACTACAGTTAAAGTCATTAAGTTTTCACGACACAAATTCTATTAGATTGTTTTATGATTGAGTGTGATTCTAAAAGTTGACAACTATTATAATTATGTAACATCAGTATCATAGTAACACTGAACGTGCTAGCAGGTTCAAATGTATGAAACAAAACTGAAGTTTGTTTGAATAAACTGTGCTCAATTGTCATATGAAAGGACTTCATGAATCATATGTCAATCTTTTACCTTTAATTTGGGTTATAAAACAAGTGATTACATTACTCCCGGAAATTTATTCAAAAAGGAAAGTTCTAGAAATTGCTTTATTTATCAACTAATAGTAATGAATGAACGTTGAATTATTGCTCAATCTTGCCTCATGAGCCTAAAAACTTACGTATTCACTCATGCTGATGCAAACATCAGGGTATGGTTTTGCTGTCTGGAGTTATCCACATTTTGCTTTAGGGTGTTTTCAATTTCATCAGACTGGAAAACCAGTGCAATAAAGTTGCAAACTCCAAATAATGACACAGATGATATCTAAGGTTAACTTGTGGTCTCACATGCAAGATGACATAAAAGGAAAAAAAAATGGTGAGAATCAGAGAGCTGCATGCAAACTTTGCTTTCAGTGTTCAGCAAAGAGGTAAATAGTAGTACAAACTCACATCATAATCTCCATCATTATTTACTCCCTAATTCTCATTAATCAAACACGCCCCACTGGTTCTAAAATCCATCACAATAACTCATGTTTATGTTTCTGCTGCAGAATTTTCCCCCCTCTTTTGGCCCCTTGGATCAGTCTCCAAAATCTTTGTTCAGCCGCTTCTTTCCCTGAGAGAGGCAACATTATCTTGCACATTTTTACAGCATGAAATTCTTCAAAATATGATGATGTTTGTTTTTAAATCTAAGATTCAGAGAGCATTTTCTCACTTGAGAATATTTACTAGCATTGCATTGTCAGGGAACCTTGTGTGGCCTGTTTAGTTTGCTTTGAGAGTGTTCAAGTAGCTCAAGTGATGAAGTACACAGATTACCTTAAGTTTAGAGATGAAGATGTTTAATATTACGCCACAAGGACAAATTCAACACAGCAGCAGGACTTTGGGCAACGAAAAAACTGAAAAGTTTACATCTGCTGAAAAATTGCTTGAACAGGAGCATGGAGTCCATTGAACCAGAATGATTTCATCAGACAGTAAAAGTAAGATGTAGTTGAAGTGTTTAAAGATACAAATACAGACTATCATCTGGGGGTCAAAATGCATAACTTTTGTGCAAAATGAAAAACAAGGAATGCATTTTGGAGCATGAGTACCTACTCTGACATGCAGAGTAAGCAGCACACTTCTAACACAAGAGTGTGCATGTGTTTGCATGACATCTCTGTGTGTACAGCTTGTGCATGCCTCGGTGAAATATAGAGAGCTCTAAGGGGCCCGTCAGGGGTGAGTAGGTGAGAAGAAAAAATTGACTGAATGACAGTCTGAGGAGGGAGAGAGAGAGAGGAGGGAGAGAGAGAGAGAGAGAGAGAGAGAGAGGAGGGAGAGAGAGAGAGAGAGAGAGAGAGAGAGAGGCGGCAGGGCTCTACAGGAGATCTGTACACGTGGCCTCTCAGCATCTCTGTGTATATAGAGACACACAAACACAGGTCATAGTCTGTTTTGCTGCTCTGGCACACACTGACATATGCAGCACATCTAAAGAGAAGAGTTAGTGTCAAATCTGCAGCCCTCTTTCATGTTTCTAAGAATAGAAACAGAGGATGGAGGAGGTTTCAGTCTAAATAAATCAGAGTTATGTACAAAACAAACTCACAGTAGTGCATTGTGCACTTCCTTCTATCTCTGGTTTAAGAAAAGACGTGATGTTGCAAAATAAATAAAAAAAGAAATCCATACATAAATTAAAAGCCAATTTTATAAAAAAAAGACAAGGGAGCAAAATTTTATTCCAAGAATTGGAATCAGAATGTATGTAGAGCCTGATTTCACCCTGGGCATGAAGTAACAGCATTTGTCTATTTGATTATCAGTTATATAACCGTGGGCTGGAGCCAAGCAACGTGATTGAGCCAAACTGTGCTCCAACTGTGCAGAAAATTCCCATAGAAGAGCAAGGTGGGCCTGGTAATATACAGGATACAGTATATGGAGGTGGTTGCTAGGGAAACTCACATGGTAGCCAGGCAGCCAGTCATTTATCTGTTTCATTCATACTTTGAGAAACACCAAACATAACACACAGATCTGACATAATGCAATCCAATGCCACAGCATGAGAGTATCAGCTTGAAATGTTCAAGGAAGCCTTTTACTTTTTATGGTAGTGATAGAGGAACTGTGTTCAGTACATTTATGTTTTTCTCTGTTGAAACAGTTTGCTGTTTTATGTTGGCATGTGTTATAGACTGCATTGTGTATAGCTGTTGTGGATTTCCCTTCAGTAATTACAGTATATGAACTACATTAATGTCCAATGTACCATAGACAAGCCATGTTGGCTATGTGTAATTACAGTGAATCACACAGCCTCCATTTCATAAACACACAGGTTTATGTACTTTCATGCAAAGAGGAAACAGGCTTTGTCCTGATCACTTCTTCTAGCTGTTTTCATGAGCAATCAACAGTCTGTTTTTAGCCAAATCCTTGAAAATTCCCTTCTTAAAAATTACTCCTATGTGATTTGCAATACTGTATTATGGGATGTTTAACTGAAAGTACTTTCTTTGCATTTTTTTGGACTAAATACTGAAACATTAATATTATTGGACACAATTTTCATTCCTTTTGTCAAACATATCCAAAGTCTGGCTTGTCCATAGCTCAAGGTCAAATCTTCATTGAACCACTGGTTGCCATCTTGAAAGTAATTACTCATAGCACAGACATTAATCAAAATCTAAATTACACAGGAATTTGAATTTTTGTTAAGCAAACAATCAAAACTTGAATAAATCCAGTTATTTGTCCTATAAAGCTACATATGTTGCAAGCGGATCAATGGATATTTAAAGCCGGTGATGATTCCAATTGTTTTTCCCATCACCCTTAAACCACCATCACTGATACAGGCTGCTGATTTTTTTAGGCTAGTATCTGGGGCCAATACTGCTTGTGCTTCCTCAATTTACATTATAAAAATGACAAAATGATGAAAAATGCTACAGGTCAAAATTTCTAGATAGAAAACATCTCTGGAGCTTTATTTGATACTAAAACAAGATGAAAAAGAGAGATAGAATATGTTGTAAACAGTTTGCACAACTTAATCGTTGTTAAACTTTATCAAACACATATTTTGATTGTTTTAAAGTTGCTTCATTCTGCAGTCTGCAAGCAGGGGAGGAGCAAGGCATGGTCTGCACATGATCTGTAGTGCCTTCTAGCAAAACAGAGCTGCCTGTGGATGCCTGTCTGAGAATCATGCAATCATCATAAAATATATTAGCGAACTCACCCCCAGATCAGCCACTGCCGAAACAAGTGAAAAAGTAAAAAACTGGCCTAATATACTGGTTGGCCAATACACCAGTCTGTCCTTAATCCTATATATATATGCTAAGCTAAAGAACACTCCTAAAGTTGACATGTTGAAATGTTTGTGCCTATCGTGATGTGGAAATGTCAGAAGTACATAAAAAATTATGAAATGGTTCAGAAAAGGCAACAGTTGATGCATTAAAATCGCTCAAGGCAGAATAAGAAATATAAATGCTTTTTCCTGGTCAAACAATCTTTGAAATAATAAGAAATGTGTAATTTTTTCTACACCAAGAGGAGAAAATTTTCCTTGGGAAGAAGTTCTGCCACTGTTTACAGAGCTCATGATGCTGTAGAGCAGAAAACTGAAGACCTACCATCAGGTATCAAGACAGTTTAGGGACAGGAGGTGTTATTTTGTCAGCCTATGATGCTGGATCAAACACCGTCATTGCATCAGTAAAACTAAACTACCACAAAATAAACATCAATGTGTAAATTTAATGTTCAAAGTACAAAATGTCAGCAGAGCCTGCTGGCATTTAAGCATTTTCATAAAATCAAATGTGTCCCTCTTTGATAAAAGTCTGGACAGCCCTGATTTAAAAAGCCTGCTGCGTCCCGTATACCAGTGCAACTGATATGTCACTAAAAATGCAGAGAGAGGGATTTAATATGTTTAACTAGAAGCTGGCACTTTAATATAGCTGAAGCTTCATCACTGACATGTGCTGTCATCAGACAGATCAGTGACCATCAGTGTGCAGCCAGAGCCCTCACAGTGATCAACAACACCGCACTGCTAGCAAGCAGGGGTGGTAAAATCCAAACGGTGAGAGCCGACAGTAACTCTAAACTGCACTTTGCAGACGAGGCTAAACCTGAAGAAGGAAGATAGTTCGATGTTAATGAGAAAACAGTTCACTGCATTAGACTAAGTCAGAAAACCAAGGCACTCCACAAAATTTGGCTGTGACTTAAGTTTCAGTGCCACTTGTATTCTAGATATTACTGTAGACTATTTGAGGCTTTAATTGGCACAAGGGCATTATTCCACAACCGTCTGATTTTTAAAGCTGAAATGGTAATGAGATAATAAAAATCTTATCAATATTTTTTCCTTTCTATCATAACTGGATTTCATTTAAAAAAATTCCACTCCTCACAACAGAATCCTAAGTACTCAGTTTAATGTCAAGTTGTGTAACCCCGCAGAGCCAAAAATAAACTGAAAGCATGTGTCATCTCCTACTTATTTCATTTTGTGGGAAATCTGGTAATCAGTCAACCTGAAAGGGTTTTTAGCTTAATTAGTGATGCTGTGAGAAGTTTCTTAATGGTTCTTGAACAGATTGAATTAAAAGTGATCCCTTTTTTATGGCCTAAAAGGAAAACCAGACTCTGAGCATAGAGACTGGCAATTTCTGTTCTGTAGCTTTTCAGTGCCTGTAAAAAGAAGAAAGCCACTTTTTAGACATGTAACACAGCAAAAAGTAATGCAAAGACTTGTACCAGACAGAGTTGGGATAGCAGGATGAGAATTCTGTCATGAAACTCAATTTATACATCAACAAGTTTAGAAAAGAGGTAAGAGGTTTCAGTTTGTCCACAGGGAGCGCCAAAATCAACACAAACAGAAAGTTCCACACAAAAGCTTGAAGAAGCAGAGGCACTATAGCAATTCAAATAATGGGCATACATTGTTTTATGATCCACTTCATCAGTCTGATTTTTGTGCCTCTTTGGACCATGTGGATTTATTTGTTTTCAGACTATGTGCTGACGGGCAAAGTCACCTTTGATCACAAAAAACATATTTTTACAAATACATATTTATACAAAGGCCTCCAAGGGAAAAATTGACACAGCATGTCTCAAAGCAGTGGAGATGAGCATAAAAAATAACTTAATAGAAACAACATCCTCTCGAATAATAACATTTGACTTTAACAGATAATAAGGAAGTACAATGATTAATTTCAGTCCGTTGCAGAGCCAGCTAAATACTAAGCTCAGGAGGAAGAAGTTGTGAAAACTTTAATATTGCACTGTTGAAGCCTGCAGTGTGTCAGCACCCTACATTAGAGGCACACGGTTTGAAACACACACCACGCTGGTGCATCCACAAGGAAATAGCCTGGGGACAACTGTACTGTGGCACAGATTCAACAATGTTGGTTGTGTGGTGGCAATAAAACATGTGTTGCAGAATAAGTATACACAAAAAAATCCAGAAAAACCACCTGCCATCTTTGTTTATTTTGTCAAAGCACTGTCATGAGCAGAGCCAGTTGCTTTCCATGGTTCAAACTGGATAACAACAAAGAAGCATGTCAGTGTAACGGCATGGAGATAACGACAGATGACACCCATGTTCATCTTTTACGTTTACAAAGCAGCAGCCTTAAACAAACACCCCTACAACTCTGTCAAAAGAACCGACTGACCCACGTTATTCCTCCACTTTGATCAAACACCAACTTATGATCTGCACATTCAAGTCCTGTTTACCAAGTAGCTCATAATCAGCAGCAGATGAATCCTCTCTCTTTTTCCAAGTCAGACTGGCAGCCTGTGCAGTTATCTGACAGTTATTTCAAGCTGACAGGAGATGTAGTCAGCACACGCTTCATTCTTGGTGTGTTGCACATACATGACTTTCATAATTACCTTGAATATTAAACATGACCACAGTGCATCCTCAGAAAAGCACAAATTGTATCGTCTTGATGAATCATTTCCTGTGGGGTGACAAGATTTGTGTAACCTTGGTATATCTTCAAATCATGCAGAGGCCCAATTTTGGAAAATACCAGAGGACAAAGACACAAGAAGTTTTCGATATAAGTAAGTTACAACCACTACCAAAATAATTTCTCATTCTGTTATTTCTTATAAGCAGCATGGAAACCCTGTATTTGCTTCGCCACATGAATCAACCATTTCATTTCTTTGTTATCTGAGTAACCAAAATTAAAAACAACATGGCTCCAGGTTGGGGAACAACCAGAACAGCAATACTAAGAAAACACGAGTTTTGATTATATTTAAGCCAGATACTATCACCATTTCAGTCAAGCTCAACATTTTCCCTTACACAAGAGCTTTTCTTTTTCCTTTTGACTCCTTGTAGCCTAAGAAGCCCTCAAACAATTTGTAAATTTCTTCCTATCTGCTCCTCCTGACAATAATCCTTTGAATAAAGCTCACTTTTAAATACTTAAATTCATTCCAAAACTGTGATGTGATGCGAATGATTCGGAAGAATGTTGGCACTACTTTGTCTGCTTGTTGGAGATGATGAGCACCAGATGCCCCCTGGCCTGAGGGTGCTATCTCTTCCTTCACACAGAGAGTTAAAGACAAACACACAGAAACACCTGTTCACTCCTCTTGTGCAGGACTTATTTTTCTGTCAAGGTAGAATCAACTGCTTTCATTTCCCCAATTGCACACTCGATGGAGTGTAATGCAGGGAACTGAAGTGGCCTGATGCATCACTTTGAACCAATTTGATTCCAGGACCACTCAGCAGAGACCAGCACTTATTTTTTTGGTTTCAGGAGCCACGGTGAGAAGAAAGAAAAGCAAAATGACTGCTACTTTACAAGGAGAGAATAATTTGTCCCTTGTTTAGACTTTCAGTTTAGCCTAAAATTTTCTGCTTTTGAATTTGAAGATAAAATTACTCCTCTTCCTAAATGCCTGCTGAAAGTAGAGAGACAAACCCGGTTGAAATAACTTGTCAGAAACAAGGTCTTGTTGATTCAACTTTGTTCTCAACAGGTGAGGTGATAAACCAATATTTTCCCACAGGTTTTTTTCTGGCAAAGGCAACAAGGGTGACCTGAGAAATCCAGGTGTGTCATGAAGAAAGGCAAACATCCATCACTGATAGGGCAGTAAAAAGTGGAATAAAGACATTTCATGTGTCCTACCTGGTGAAGCTGGCGACTGGAAAGGGTGCCATGGTAGCGGTTGATGGGATCCCATCCTCGTTTCTCTGCATCCCAGATGATTCACCATACCTGTTCCCCCTGGCCCAGCTCTCCCCCATGAGAGGCAGGTTCGTGTACGAGCCAAAAGGCTTCTGGTCTTGAAGACCTGCCGTAGAGGATGCACTGGTTCTGTAGTGGTAGCCTGTTCCGACGCCCATAGGCGTGGACATGTGGCCTCCTCCATGAAGAGAGCCCATGCTGCTCTGGAGACACTGGGACTGGCAGGAACTAGCACCGTCCTGCTTCTCCTGTTTGACCACACCAGGAGTGCGGATGTGGATGAAAGAGTCATCTGGATCTTTCTCCTCCTTGATCATAACGCTGGAGAGAAGGGACACAGGTGTCTGCTGTTGATGATGAAGCTGTTGCTGCTGGTGCTGTAGAAGTTGATGATGCTGCTGCTGGTGGTGATGATGATGGTGCATGGGATGGTGCTGCTGGTCTGTGCCGTTTACACCGGTACAGTTAACTCCATTACCCATGATTGACTTTGTTTCCTTAAGAAAGCTGTTGACAGGACCAGCACTTGCCCTGTTGTCGTGAAGGATGTTATCCAAGTGCGCCACTTCTGAATCCAACTCAAAATCACTGATTTCTGGTAGCGAGTTAGGAAGGTCAAGGCCTTGCCAAAGCTCTGTCTCCTCGATCAAGCGACTGCTGTTGCCATCCAAATCACACGGACCAGAGCCTGTGGGTCCGCTATAAGTTTCCAAGTTTTTATCCAGAGAGTAATTCACCTCCTGTTTAATGTGTGGTGGAAAAAGGTCGGGCAGAGGGAGGTTTCCCAACCCGGAGGTCTCAGAGGTGTTGATGGCAGAGGTGGACATCGGATCCAGATCGGAAATACTTGGTTTCAAAAACTCCATGTTGAATACACCCATATCCAGGTGGTGTTGCTGTTTCTGCATTCTGATCATTTTACCCTCCTTCATGTCTGACCCTTCGCCTAAAATATGAAGCTGCGTTGACTCAAAGAGGCCTCCAAGGTCTCCCTGGGTTTTGGTTCCGTCTTGTCCGTTCGGGGCAGCTGAGGGCTGAGGCAGAGGTCCTTGGCTGGGCAGGTGGATTGGAGATTGAAGCAGTGAACCAGCTGTGTCACCTGTGACTTTGCTTACTCCGACTCTCGTCTCCACAAATGTCAGGCTGTCGTCTCGATTACCGTTGCGCCTCAGTCCACCCTGATCCATTTCTTTATCATGACAGGACAGTGGAGGTAAGTCAAAGGGAGTCCAAAGCAGACAGAGAGGGAGAATAGTTAAGGTTTATGCAAGGAAAGACAATGAATATGCTGCAACAAATCTGAAATTAATTAAAATGCAAAAGGACACATTGATCATTAGTACAAGGTCTCTTGAAACATCTGCAACAAAAATGTGTTGTGGCACAGTTTAAAAGCAAAGCTCATGTAGACCACTGTGCCTCTGCCCACGCCATTTATTTTTTTTATTTTTCAAGAAATGACAGCAGCTGTATCACACAGGCCATCTCCTCTCACACCCACACTGGAAAAATATGACAGAGCCACAAATGGCCTTAACCAGGCTCAAAAAATAGTTTTAAAGGGATCACAGCTATGACAAACCAGGCATGACGACATGCATGGCTTAAATCTTCATGTTGTCTTCAACTGTGCCTTATGTCCAGACATAACTTGTGTTACAGGCAGTGCCACTGACAGCCCCCCATATAGCAGAGCATGTGTGCAACAACATACATCTGTCGAAAGAGATTAACCCAGCATGGGCCTCTGGGCATTTGCAGTAGTCACCAGTTCTGTCGATCTCGTTTTGAAAGAGCAGGAACAATACAATATCATAAAAAGTTTTTTTTTTACCTGGGAAAAAAATGAAAGTTAATAGATGTTTCATGAATTGGTACAGATTTATAAAAAAATCAACAGAAATAAATAACAGTGTAAGATCCAGTTCTGCAAAGCGACGCTCTGTATGTGAGGGCTCTGCAGCTCACAAATAATCTGTTGATCATTAACACTGATAAGGGGGGCAGAAATGAACTACTGTCACCAAGCAAGCTCAGGATGTCACGAGCGCAAGTGTGTGCATCTGAAAAACTACAAACACACGCACCACGCACACATGGCCTACATTGCTCTGTACTTCATATACTAAATGTCATCTGGAAACGTGACTGTGAAGTCCAGTAAGGTTTTGCCGGCTAGATAAATCCCTTTAATATTTCTGATCAATGAATCCAGCCGATCGGCCATAATTCATCATTCTTTCCCTGAGGCAGTCGTGACAGTCTTCCTTGATGATTCTCCATACATACAGCGCATAGCAGACAGTATATGGGGCTATATGGGCAGCGGTTTACAGCACTTCCTCTGTAAATGTAACACGGAGCTAGAAGTAAGATCCCAACACGTGTGGGGTTCAGGGGGGTATCTCTTAAAACTGTTGTTTTTTTTATTCTAACACCTTGCTTTGTTGAGAATTAAATAGATTTTTATTACGGTGGTGGATTTTCACCACATTTCCCCGCCCACTGAACAGTACAGTACATACGGCTGTGAGGTTTATCAGGTATGGTTCAAATCAACACTTTTTCATGTGTTGTCACTACATCTAGATAAGAGGAAAAAGCTTATTGGTGCGTCGAAGTCATAAAAAAGTTTAGGGTTCTCCAACTTGACTGACTGTACTTTTCCTACCGCACAGCACAACACACACATTACAGTATTAGTGCAACCTGTTGGCTGCGTTGGGAAATTACACTGATCACCCGCCTACGGACGGAGAGACTTAAAAGCAGGCTTTTGGTTTCAGACGGAATATTTCGTTCTATTTCTACCAGGAATTTTATGCGTTTCTTTCGAGCTCTCGCGGTGATACTATTCATACGTCAAGCGGCACGATGCTGTCAACGCGCCCGGGACGCTCGTCGTCGGCCTACCCACAGCCAGTTTACAGGCAACCTTTTCATGTTTATTTGCAGTATTTCCACTAAATGACATGTGTTTGCACCTTAAAAGTAGACATTTACTCGTTATAGTACGTACCTGTGGTGAGGCAAGGATGCACTCCACCGGTTAGGTCATCTCCTGACGGTCCAAGTTGGAAAAAATGTGAGAAATAACGCAATGTCCAAACAGTCAAGCACTCAAATAAAACACATTCCTTGTTGTAATGTTGCGCGGTGAGATGTCAGATGATTTCGTTGCAAGCTCTCCCCCCGCTTGGCAGAAAAACATCCTCCGAAATATCAACTAATTTTTATCTTAAGACAACACTGTCGCTGACATAGCTGGGGCTGCCGAGTTCCACCGTGAGCGCAGATCAGTCGGTAACTTTTAACGCACGTCTCCAGATGGAGAAAAAGTAATCGATACGTCGCTTAGCCGCAATTTCCACACTGAATCCGAGAAGAACTGAAAAATCTATGGCGTATAAGTTGCTCCTGCGCCATTAAACCCGTGAGTGTATTTAAGTTATATAAGACGGCCGTGCTGCCCTGGTGCACTCAACTGCAAACTCAGGCAGGGCATGGCGGACAGTTAGTGAAGCGGTGTCAAGTCGTTTGGTCAAAGAACAGCTTTTCCGCTTTCCTTTTCAAAATAAGAAACTCGTGTTTTCATTTCTCATGACGAATTCAACATTTAGTGTCCAAATTCATTGAAAAAACATTTCTAACACTACGCTCAGAACAAGTTAAACCACAACAGAGGTTGAAACGTATTTTACGCACGGTTCTTTGGAAACAGGCATCAGAGCATATTTCACCTACAGTTCCTTTTTCATCGCGGAATTTGAAGCGTGTTTCCAAGACACTGTAGTCCAGCTTCCGGTCTGTTATGTGTTCATTTGTGTGAGCTTTACCTCACTGTTAGTTTGACACTTGCCGGTGAACGCCCCTTTCCCTACAGAAACTCTCTCTGCTGGGGAATCTGTCAAAACGTGTCTTCGTTGGCCACCGCTTACCTCAACACTACACAGAGGGAGTGAGGAGCCATTAGTGGCAGCAACTCATGTACTGGAGCCTCTATAACAATAACAGGCTGCAAATTACACCAGGGGGGGCTCTTGGGGGTCAAATGAGGTTGCGAGCAGGGGGGGGTCTGTCCCTCCTCATGACATCATGACTAGATAATCATAATCCCACTTTTCCTTCCTTATGTTTGTTTCCCCCAAGTACATTTGTTCTTCTTCCAGAATTCAACTCAACACAGTTCTTGAATGTCAAGGTTACAATAAAATCCAAAGACCTGCCTCAAAATTATATGTCAGACCAAAAAACAAATTTGTTGTTCTAACAACAACTTTTGTCTTAGTTTGGTTGATTAAGACGTCTTTGTTAACTTTACTTTTTCAGGTGGTTTGAAATAATCTATTTCTACTCGATTCAATTCTTCAGTTATATCAAGAAGTGGTGGGCGGAATCCAAACTATCCAAAATATGGATATATCCATACCAACATTTTTTTCCATTTGCTTATAATCAGTCAGTGAGCTTCTGAGCTCCTGACAGGCATGTGCATCTTTACCCAGTGCTGGGGGCTTTTTACCAAGAAGAATGGGTAGTTTTTCCATGTGAGGAAATAAAGACCCTCATCCACAACAGCCACAAAAGATGTCAAGCTGTAATTGATGTTACAGGGGGCGATACAAGGTAACAAGAACTTGGGTATGTAAACTTTTGATCAGGGTCATTTTGGTACTTTCGGTAGTCACTATGATTTGACATATGTAAATACAATTATTTGTTAATAAATAGCTTCATCCAACCACTAACCGTGAGAGAAAGAAATGTCTATGTTATCATCCATAATCTCCAAGAAAAGGCCAAGAAATCACAAATTCTGCTTGGGTATGTAAACTTTTGAGCACAACTGAATCCACTGCATTCCCTCCTCACCCATGTTAGTTACAATTCACAAAAGCATTCTGGGTAACTTGAAGGCTGTAGCTTCACTAAACAACTGGGATGGGCTAAGGTGACCCTCAAGTCAACATGCATTACTGATTTATTTACACATAAAATTTCAAGTTTGAATGTATTTTGTAGTTGAGGTGCCAACTTATATTAAAGTGTTATCAAAGCAACTTCAGTAATCTTTTGTCATATTGACATAAAATAACATGCCAGAATAGCAAATGTGCAAAATCGCATTTTACAGTGCAACAAACCAAGAATCACACTGAGACTGAGAGACAGCAGACACACAGGAAGCTGCTATAGAAAATAAAGAGGAAGCCCGAATCCAAACACAGCCAGTCAAAAGTTGAAATTACCCCCCAAATATGCAAACATATATGGGAAAAACATCCAAATAAAGAAAGAAAAAGTGCCTATAGCGTTTATGATTAAGGAAATTAAAAATGTCCTAGGCCAGCTCTTTCTCAGAGCTAAACTAATCACGGTACTGTCTGTGGATTGCAAAATGAACTGGGAATAAGGGGTCAAAGAGCAAGGTTTCAGCCAAGGGCCCTCTAGAAACATGATGTCTAAATGAAAATAACATTATGAGCCTCTTTATAAATGAGCAATGATAGGTTATAACACTCACAGTCTCATATAAAATGGCACCAAAAGATGTCCTGAATTTGTGCACTTTCAAAAATCTGTCATAAAATAGTCATTAATTAGGCTTTTGCTGATAACCTCAATCAAAAAGTGGTTCCAGGACTATGAAATGTATGTATAACCAAATTCTTGACACATAACAGGCCCTGAGTGGTATAAAGATATCGTTTAATAAAAATAGACTCTGCTTGTTCAATTATTCTCTTTTAGTGTAGTTCAAAAAGTGTCATCCTCTTTATGCATTTAAAGGGCCTACTTTAATGCAACATCATCAGACTGGTGACCTTTCAGGGACCGTTGCACTGTTGTTCACCTGAGACAAGGTTTGTGTTAGAGATACATTTTTCTGATGGTGCTTCAGGGAGACCACAACAAGGACCTTTTTGAGTTATGTGACCACTGGAGTCAGTTCAGGGTGAAGAAGAAAAAGAGGAGATGGGAGGGAGGGGAGTACAATGTCAATGCCTTGCAGATAGGTGTAAAAAGAACCCAGTGCTATGTAAAAGAAGTCAGAATGGGCGAATGCAAAAACCAACAGCAACAAGAAGAGAGAGGAAAAAGGAAAATGGATGGAGGGAAAGGAGGAGGGGTGCAGGTGTGGCTCTCCATGCAAGTCATTCAATTAGAAAGAGCAGAGTGTGTCCTGTGCATGTGCATGTCTCATTAAGAGCCAGTGTGGCTGGAGAGAGGCAGGAGCTCCCCATGGGCCTGAGAAAACCACACTGTTCTGAAAACATCACTTGGGACACTGTGAGTTTTTTAATTCTGGATAACAATGGGTGATCCTATTTACTGATAAATAATAAAAACACTGGACATGTGGTCCTGCATGTGCGCATATATGCCACTGGGATTACATGAAGAAGTATGTTAGTGTGGTTGTGTAACACATTGCGCTCTGTATGCATAGTAGATTGTACCAGATTCAGGGAATGTGCTGCTGCTGCTAAGACTCGTGAATATTAATTGATTAATGTACACTCACATGTGCTTAGAACAAATACAGGCCAACGTTTAGCTTTAAATTGTTCTTAACCTTCATTTAAAATAGAAAAAAAAATGGAGTCCTTGACTGAGGCAAATGTACATGTTGTACACATGTAATACCCTTGCATAGTCCATTGCTTTCTCAAATATTAAGTTAATAAGGCCAGTTTCATTGCCATAAATTCTCTCAACATTTGCTTCATCAGCTGGCTACAAGAAGGATATAATACTTGGGTTTTTACAGACCGCTAATGCAATATAGGTGAAGAAATAAATCTGCGGTGCTACCAAAGGTCAGAACTAACCTGCAGTTAATTATATTATATATCATTGAAGACTAGTGAAGACTACTTTTGGGAAGTTTTCAGGGACTTTTCTGAGGTTTGGCATGAAATGTGAACCAAGAAATGGCGTCCAGGAATATTCTTAGACAGAAACGGGCTGATGTAGTGAGGATAATTTGAGGGTGCAGACAAGTCCATCATGTTAGTGGCTGGAGTCAGATTTGTTTTGATCCCTCCCTCTGTCAGAATCTCATGCAGTGCAGGCTGACCTCTTGCCAACATATCCAATGAAAAGCTGCTGATGAGCCCACGGGCCTTGCAAAAGAGTATCAAGTGATTTCTCACTGAAGACTCATCACATTATTATGTACAAGTATTACTGTTGTTGTGGCTGCTGCTGATATCGTTCTTAAATTGTTTAATGTGTTGTTGGAATTGTGATGAGAGCCTGCTTGACTCTTGATCAATGATCTGTGATATCATACTTATGATCCGTACATTTTGGGAATCTCTCTAGACTTTGGGACTACAGACAGAATGGTCAGATGCTGATGCAGAAAATTAAAATAGGTCTCAAGATTGATCTCCCAACTGCACCTGTTTTCGTGTGGGGTGTTCAGATGACCTACAGCACATTTTCCCTTGACATTTTTCTTCAGCAACAGGCCTGAAAATACTTGTATTAACAGCTAATCTTAAAGGGTTAAAGTTCTTGTTAGGAATTTGTTGAGAAAACAAACAAACAAACAAAAAAACAACAAGAAAGTCTGTCTCTCTGTTGATTTTCACATCTTATGTTGTGTTTTTGAATTAGAAAACAAAAACACATCCTATTTTAAAAAAACTTTTCAAAGTTTTGTTCCTGCAGTGTGATATCAGTTACCTACTCCATTGCTGTTATTTCAAGCATTCAACTAACTATGAAGACATAAACAGTCTTTGATTTGAAAGCTTCTCTTCCTTGTTTTAGGTCATGTTAAACTCCCAGAATTAATCTGTTTCACAGCCAGCAAAAAAAAAACAACTCCTTTTAAGCGTTTAACTGCATCAACTTTCACCTAAATTGCTCTTTAAAATCCCTTTTTACAGAAGTGAAAGTGTGACTGTCAAAGAATTTTTTCAGTTCTGAGAAAGCAGTGCGAGCTCCAGTTCATCAGTTTTGAAACACCATCTTTGATGCAAAGAGTTTTTTTTTCATTCTGTTTCTATATTTTTATTCTGAGCATTAAACTAAACCAATACAATAAAAATGTGTGTCGTCTGTACAGCTGTGCCAGACAGTAGTTTGCTCAAGTTGATATAATTGCTTTGCAAAAATCACATTCATCAACCCTTGTCATTTTTAATTGACATGACTTCTTGTTTGGAGACAAGTAGAACTGGTTTTCTTTTTAGCTTTGTGGCTATAAGTGTCAGACCTTGAGCTATCAAGTTTGGTTTCATACTGAAGTCAACACCCTCCTTTTGAATACACATAGACACATTCTTGTTCACAGATGCAACTAATTTGCATGTTTGTCCAAATCTGAGTTAACTTATTTTGTTCTCAACTGGTTGAGAGTGACGTAGTCAGAAATAAGTATACTACATTGTTGCATAAAAAAACCCCTACTTTTTTTCTTTTCTTTTTTTTTTTCTATCTTGAGAGCACTGTTTTGCCTTAACTGATTGGACATACAATGACATCAAAGAAACATGGAGAGAAGTAAGTGAGGGAAGACATTCAGCAAGGTAAAAAGGCTGGAGGGCTAATTTGTGATCACTATATTCTCTGTGCATGGGAGTACAAGCTTACACTGATAGGCTAACTGACGCCCCCTCATTTGTCCTAAGATTTCGGGTCAAAAACAAAAAAAGTGAGGAAGCGAGTGGCTCACACCTAAATGGATTCACTGACTTGACAAAAGTTAAATGCATAGCTGATTGGCTTCTCAGAGTGAATCAAATGGAAGCTCAACCTCACTCAATAAGTTATGGAGTCCATATTCTCATCTCTGCTTTATTTTAGAGCAGGCACACAGCAGGACTTACCTAACACAATCCTGTTATGTCAGACCTGGAGGAGGAAGCAAAGTAGAGGGGAAGGAAGAATTTCTTTTAAAAGGGAAGTCCAGAAGGGAAGGAAGGATTTGAGCAGGCAGTTCACACCCTTTGGCATGTCTTGAGTTGAGTTAGACAATGAATGGGAAACATCTAGAGGAAGGATGGAAATAACAGCGTGGAAGGATTTCCAGACAGACTGCAAACAAACAAGTTATTGCCCCGTGCTACAAGTGTCTATATGTGTGTGTGTGTGTGTGTGTGTGTGTGTGTGTGTGTGTGTAGGCAAAGTGCCCAAAACAACTCAGAAGCAGAAGCAGCCATAGTTCAGAGATCATCTGAAAGAGTTCCAGTGAGACACAGAATGTCTGGCACCCATCTGACCCAAATATAATCGAGGCCTTATGAGAACTGAGCCAAGTGCTGAGCTGTTCTATAAACAGGATGATATATTGTGTCAGCCACATGTCTGGTTTGAGAATACACAGAAATGTGATGATAAAAATCTAATGAGGCTTTGAAATATGAATGGTGAAGCAAATCGAAAGTTGCGCACAAAATGTTACATGTGCAGTTCCCTATAGTAAACACAATTGGCTAAACAAAAACTGCATGCATCTGACTTTGAAAGCTGTGCAGGTTGATCAGAAAAATAAACAGTAGATATCTGAGGATGGAGACCTGGGTTGTACCTTTTTTTGACTGAGTTGAGAGGGCGGTTGTTTAACAGAGCACTTCTCTGAGATTATGGTATTTGTAGGACCATATTTGCTGGGCTTTAAGATTTACGAACAGTAGAGTAGAAGGCATCATCCATGAGCCCAATTATGTTTCAAATCTACATTTCAAGAGCTGTTTAAAAGTTTGAACCCTCATTATATAAAAAGAGCACAGGCTGTGATTGTGCATATCAGCGTCTGTTGTGCAAGCCGTGGAGCTAACCTCCAAGCCAACCACAGTGACCTTTGGATTCAATAGTTGACGAGGCAACATGATCTATGAGCAGCAGAGGAGGCTTTTAGAGGAGATCAGCCTCACAAACACCAATTAGCTGATAACAAAGTGGGTGCATAGTGGACAGGTGTACCACCCACAGCCTAGTTTGCCAGCATTCAGTTGCAGCAAAACTCAGAGGTAATGATGAAAAATTAGTCATCTGCTTCAGAGGGAAAAATCACCTTTGGAAGTTCTCACAGAGGCTTTTATTCTTATTCATGAACACCCAGTATCAAAACCTGTGATATGCTGCTTTTTAGTTGTGTATTCTCTAAATTCATTATATAGTGACGGTAAATTCTTTCCCTTGATTTGAATCAATATGCAGGTTATGTTGCACATAAATCTATGACCACAAAGAACAGAAACAAGCTGTTAACCTGCTCTTCATGTTTATCTCTGGTTGTCCTTAATAAAGGACACCCAGAGAAGAGCTCACTGCAACCAGGGAATGAGGTTAGCTGAGGTGGGCACGCTGTTTACATTCCCTGTGAGCAAACCATTGAATTTACTGCTAGTGTGACTTCTAATCAGATGTACTGTACAGTTTAAAAGTGAAACAAAGTGGTGGTTCAGAGAGAGGACAGTCATTTGAACAGGAAAAAATGGGTTATACACTCAGGGTCTTGTGTGTACACGGCCAGACAGAGTTCGTGATAACATGAAGAGACCTCACACTGCCAAGTATTTATGAATGTTTGTGTTCTGAAATGGCTAAATCACGGGGCCACTTCATGTTCTCTTCACTGCATGTGTTTCAGGTCATTGTATCAGTCAGTATATGTTGTTGTTTTATAACAAAACCCTGAAAACACCCACTACCTTTATTTTTGCACTCAGTTTTCGCCTACACCTGCCTAACTGTTTCCAAACTCTCATTTCTAAAACACATAAATGAAGTGGAAGTCGTATCTACAAAATCCACTTGGTGATGGGACAGATTGAAGTAAAATGTGGTCAGGTTAAAATCCAAGTAAAAAAAAACAAACAGATTCACTCAGGTTTATGATCGACATCTGAAGGAGAATAAAAGTCAGCTGTTACCACCACTGTTCATTCAAAACAGTCATGTCAGCTAAATGACTGATCCCGTGGTTTCTTCAGAGGGGCTTGTTGTGGAGGATTAAGAGGCAGTGCAGTCAGTGCAGCATTTAGGAACCAAAACGTTGTGGGCACAAACAAAACAAACAACATGGGAAGTTTTATAGGCTGACTTTAAGTAGAATAAGTCACCACATATTCCTCCTCAGAACCTTGAAACAACCTGCACTCCAAGATGACGGTGGATAAATGAGTCAAAGATCCAGGTGAGAAATGCCAGTAATGTAGCCTGGAGTATAAGGGAGAGGCCCAAAGAGGCCTTCAAGCGGTCTTCTTGACTATAGCTCATCCTCAACTTATGCTGATTCAAGTGATTTGAACTGAGGCAGTCGATCAGTCTTTTCAAAAACACCTGCCTGTGCTTGTTTAAACACAATGAGAGCCATTAAAGGACTCATTCCCATACTCCAGGCAGCTGTTAAATCTTCTCTACCTTAAATTTTCCTTGAGTGTTCTGACGGAGAAAGCCAGAAAACTCTGCGAAGGAGAAGAAGAAGTTGCAACAGTCTTTTTTTTAATCCGTTCAAATTATTTTACTTTCTTATGCCTCTGAAAAAAATCTTTTAATGAAATGTGTGCGCATAGTTAGAGTTTAGATATCGCCTCTCCCAAGCAACACCTGATGACAACTGGGCTGAGTTCAGTTGATTCGAGCAGAGCGTGAATACAGCAATGTAAATGATGCTCAGATGAGTAATTTGATCTTCTTGGTTGTAGCTTAAAGCTCCATGCGATCAACACTGAATGAAGCCCTGAAACCTGATGTCAGCTTAACCCTCTTTGAATGTCTGTTCTCTCTAAAGCTGCTGTAATTTCATACTTTTGTCTTTTTTCTCTTGACCTAATTATTTACCCTGACCAAACAGACGGTCGAGATCCTGCCCTATAAGTTAACTACTCCCTTCTACACTTACCCTAAGGTGGCAGCTACCATGTAAACATGACACATCAGTTATGTCTCAACAACTTTACCAAAACACGGATCTCAGACAATACTCACTAAGGTTGTACACTGTGACATCAGATCACCTCAAACACCAGGTGAAATTACCAAAAACTTAGAAAAAAATGAACAACAAAGAGACTTTTTTCAGAGTAATCCTCTTAAGGGAAAGAATGCACTCTACTTTACGAGACATTTAAGGGAAGAAAAGGACTGAGTGTCAGTCTGAAAATGAAAATAGTGACAGCTGTGCGTATGTAACGAAGGTACAAGAGAAGGAAAATAGGCAGAAAGGGAAGGAGAAAAGTACAATAACTATTTAAATGAAATCAAACTGTTTATACATGGGAGACCAAAAGATATCAGTGGATGAAAAGCAATTAAAGAAGTAAAAGAAAGACTTAAACTTTCCTAAAATTATAAGAAAATCAGTTATTCTTGGATCGGGTTTCTGCCCCACTTTGGGCTAAAAGATGTTTTGTGCAACTTTTTAAGCCAAGTGGGGACAATTGGTGATATAAGATGGTGCTGAATTATGTAAGGCCTTGAAGATGAGTAAAAGGACTTTGAGGTCATTTCTAAGAGAAACAGGTAGTCAGTGCAATGAAGCAGAGGGGTTATGTGATCTCTTAGCTTAAGTTCTTGCTGCATTATGAATAAACTGCATTTGTCTGCAGACTTTTGAGTAGACTAGTAGAGAAAGTTGCAACAATTTTACTGCAGATCAAAATCTAAAATCTATTTTTTGCAATATTACTAAAATGAAAAGTGGTGTGGTGAATGGTATCGAAACCAGCAGAGGGGTCGAGGAGGACTGATTTTACCGGGGGTCTGGAGCGATGAGGAGGTCTTTGGTGATATCGATGAGAGTGGTTTCTATGCTATGGTGTGTTCTGCAGGCTGACTGAAGAGATTCATAGAGTTGGTTGGACAGATGAAGATGGAGTTGGGCATCCACTGCTCTTTCCAGAATCTTGCTGAGGAAAGGAAGGTTGGAGATCAGCTGAAAGTTAATCAACAATCATCATTCAATCTGTTTGAGAGCAATAATTTTAAAGGATAGAGTGGCAGAGTTTGGCTGAGTCATCATCTCACGGCCTCCTCCATAATTGGGCTTCAAAATGTCTGCTGGGTAACGTGTCAGACTATATTCATGTTAAATGCAGAGGTGACAGATTAATTACTACATTTAATGAGTTTAGTGGAGTATCCTGGGTAACAAGGTGGTGGTTGCTTTCTTGATCTTTCCCTTTTTTTCCCTATCCCTTTGGTTTTTACTTGAGCTCATCAACTGTTTACTATGGCATCCTAAAAATAATCAAACTTGATAAAAGAAACATTATATCATGACTTTTTTTACTTAACTTAGAAAAAAGAAAGTTAGCAAGGCTGTTCTTGGATTCCCTGATGGGTGTGACTCATCACTGAAACAGTTTAAGATGTAGATTCTGAAATTATTACATGATTTATCTAGATAAGAATATGAAGCTATGACAGTGACATTTTCATTTCAGTATGCATTACCTGAACAAAAACACACCGTGCACCGAGATGGGGACAAAGCATTCTGTCTGATGTAATGCAGACTGAACACAGGAACAAATTAATTTGTTATCAGTCATTAGGTAAGAATGATGTGTGGAATAATTAGATTCTCTGCTTTGCTATCAAACAAGCTGGTGTTGTTAAAGAAAATCAACAAAGACACAGGTGGGTTGCCAGAATGCATGGGGTGTATTGGATGATGTCGTTACCTCACAGCAAGAAGATTATTGGTTTGAATCATTGGTTGTGCATGGGGCTTTTCTGTGTGGAGTTTGCATTCTCTTCTCGTGTATGTATGGGTTCTCTTCAGGTACTCCTGCTTCCTCCCATGGGCCCAAAACCTGCTTAACTGGTGACTCTAAAATGTCAGGAGGTGTGAGTGTGCATGTGTGAATGTGTTGTTGGCTGAGGTAGGCTGCAGCCCCGAGTGTGAAAAGCAGTGAAGACAATGAACGGATGAATCTATTTACGGCCTAAAACATCAAACAGGAAGCCAATAGTTTTCCTATTTTTAATTGAGATTTCGCCTGATTCATTTTCCATTGGCTTGTGTAAGTCTCAGGCTGAGAGAGGACTTGTTAAATTGGATGAGCCCGTCTATTCTGACCCCCCCCCCCCCATTAGCTTATTTGCTTGTTTTGTTTTCAGGGCTTAGCCAGTTGTTGTTCTTACAGCTGATATGTGGCACACAGATGTTGGATTTAACAAGATGACTCATTCACCTGGCAATCACAGAGCGTAAGGCTGTGCAGAGAGAGAGAGAGAGAGAGAGAGATCCCACTTGCTGGTTCTTTTATGCAAGAGCGAGGGAAACAGGATCCGGTAACAAATCCTCAGTTTGATGTAAATGGATTATGAGGTTTCACAGCCGCTGAAACTAAAAAAAGATGATGCTTATAAAACAACGCTGACACAAAAAGAAGGTCCTTGTTGGGAAAGCAAAAACTTGGAGCAATGATTCACAATTTCATATATTAAATGGAGAAAAAGAAGTTTGTTGGTTGAAAAGTGTATCTTTTAAGACTAAAGTGCAAGTAGAATGAAGAAATGAGAAATCTTGGGTTTCAATGCGTCACATTTCACATTTCTGCTGCCATTTATCAATCTGCCCTCATAGACGGTAAAGGACAGATTTTTCTCGTATTGCTGTTGTTTTGGGAATGAGCCTGGGTAAATAATATATATTGTGAGCAGTAAATGGAGTAGAGCCTTTTAAAATCAGACAACTAAGCATATTAACTCAGAAATTAATCAATTCAACAAGCTGTGTTTATATGGCACCCTTTATTCAAATCAATTGCAATACCAAGATGTTTAAAGGGAACAGAAATGGGAAAACGAAAAAAAAAACAGCGGCATTGACTGAAAATTGGCCTCCAACATACTCTGAAGCGAGCTTGTCATGGACAGGTAAATCAGTGGCATAAGCTGATAGTGTGCTGGCCCCTTGAGGTAAACAAACATTTTGCATTCAAGTGCAAATAAAGAAACATATTTGCTTGTGGGATGCACAGTGGTGCAGTGGTTCCTGGGTTGAGTCCTGTGTTATTTCTTATATGGAGTCCAGGCTCCCCCTTGCATGTGTGGACTCTTTCTGGGTAACTCAGCTTTCTATCACTGTCAGAAGTGGTAGAAAGCTCCAGACAACTCAAAGCATTGCTAGGTGGCTCGCTTTAGTCGGTAACATACAACAAAACAATCTATTGACATTCTCTGATGTGCAATTTTTACTCATTTCTATTTATTTGTATCCAGAGATATGCAAATCCATTGACCAAGTTCATATTTATTTACTTAAAAACTATAAGCAGAACTGATAAGAGTACTGGTATCAATCAAATATTACCCATCCGTAATCATTTCAATACAAAGATGTCAAATAACCATTTTCAACATGTATGTTTACATTATCAAGTTATCCCACTACCAGTGGAGGCAGTTTGGGGTTAAGTGTTTTTTCAAAGAACAACTGGACTAGATGTCAAACTCCCAACCTTTGATTGAGGGGCAACTGACTGTACCACTGAACTACAGCCACTCAACCATCAAAGTTACAAGGTTTTAACATAAGCTGCTTTTGCTGTTAAGAAACACCTATGTTAAGGATTTGGCCAGTCAGAAACAAATATGTAACACTGCTGGGTAATGAATTGGTGTATGAAAACATTCTTTGTTTTAGATAGAGTGAATAAAACCTGTTCCTCATTAGGAAAGGTAAGAGTTTGAGAGATTTTGTGATATGGAATTGTAAGAAAAATTGAATCTTGTGTTAGGATATTGATAGCTGAGCTACTTTTGTCACTTCGTGGAAAAAGAAAGTGAAAATTCCCTGGTGTGTCAGGATGTGACTGCACTATGTACAGTTCAATGGAAGTGCATGGACTCGGCTTGAAACAAATTGACACAACACCTCTTTCTATAATAAGGAACAAGCTTTTGTGTATTTTCAAGGATTGAAACCTTAAAAGCCAAGTGGTTAATCGTAACCATGACAACATTATGCCTGTGCACTGAAAAAGCAAGCTTGAAGAATTATTCTGACTCTGTCTCTTCACAACCCCTTTGAGTATTTAAGTCCAGTTTGACTGCTTTAGGAAACAGAAGAGGAACAGTGCGGTGATTTTTTAAGTGGAGAATTTTGGGGAACAGATGACATGCCTTGTCAATTACCAAAGTTAAAACACACACACATGTGCTCCCTTTTATCTGCAGCTGAGAAAAAGTAAAGAAAGAACGATGACAGCAGGGTTTCATTAGATTTACCCAGTCACTTCTTCCTTTTCATTTTCTGTTTGTGTAAGTATTTGTGTATGTACATGTGTGTGTGTGTGTGTTTATTTGCTTGCACTCCTAGATTTGTATGCTGAATTAGCTCAGTTTGCAGCTCTGATCCCAGCTCATTTTTCTACCTGGCAAAGCTGTCCCCATGGTAACACACTGCGTTGTGACCTTTCAGGGTCGACCTATCATGTGCTAAGTGGTTGGTATACTCTAAGAGCTGAGGACACGGCTTAGAGTAGAGTTGTGTTCACACAAAGGGACACATACAGGAGCACATATGTGCACAGACTGGCCAGGCTTGCATGGTTGTGATATTTCAGCCGTGCATATTTAAATCATGAGCGTGCGGCAGCGTTGTGGCGGTAAACAGACATTTTTGAAAACCAGAATAATCCCTGTTAGATTGGTTCTAAAGCAGCAGGATGTTATCTGAAATTGGGAGTGGCAGCTATTTTGGAAACACAAACATTCATTTTCACTAGTATCTTGAAAAAATAACAAAAAGAATTGACAACTTCTATGTTTGCTTTAGAGCCATTAAACACATTCAGCTGTGGCCTAATGCTTAACAGGAAATAATTGAAGTTTTTTTTTTCAAGCTGTTCCACTTTTGTTTTGACACTTAAAATCATCTCCAGAACCCTGGCTATCAAGACAATAAAATCTTCTCAGAAAAATTGGCAATTCTGGGTACATTTCAGTGGCACCAATGTGTGCCCTTACATGCCGTGCGTTGTTTGTATTCCAATTATCTTTGGCACAACTGTGTGTTTGGATGAAAAATAGGAACAAAAAACATGCTAACACATTAAAAAAGTGTCAGTTTTTATTTTAAACACAAGTTGAAGCAGCACCTAGCCATTCATTTCTGGTAAGTCTCAGTTTCATAGAAAAAAGGACTTTCACACAGGCTCATAGTTTTCAGTAAAAAACAGAAAATAAACTTCTTTCTGTTTGGTTTACTGGCAATGAGTGTTGCAGCAGTCAAGACTGATCTTGAGACCACATTTCAAAAGTCTTAGTCTCGTCTTGGACTCAAGAGCATTTTTACTCAGTTTTGTCTTGGTCTTGGACTGGTCGAACTCAGGATTTTCCAAAAGCCAAATTACAATTGAAATCAATATGTGAACTCACACTGGCTCCACTTAGTTGCGCGATATGTCAAATATGGCAGATTGCTCCTCCTGGAGCAAATACACTGTTTTTGCCTCATGTCGGAGCAATGATCAATGATGATCAATCAATTTACACAGAGCAGCATCATCAGGAGAGGTAGTCAGGCCAAAACAGGATACAGTGTATCACAAAAGTGAGTACACCCCTCACATTTCTACAGATATTTAAGTATATCTTTTCATGGGACAACACTGACAAAATGACACTTTGACACAATGAAAAGTAGTCTGTGTGCAGCTTATATAACAGTGTAAATTTATCTTTCCCTCAAAATAACTCAAAATATAGCCATTAATAGCTAAAACCCTGGCAAAAAAAGTGTACCCACTTTTGTGATACACTGTAACTGTTGTCAAGACAGCTAAGAAAAATACACAACCAAAATTTGCCTATATGCAAACCAGCATTCCTTGTAATAAATTTAGGCACAGAAATTGCATGTTTGGATACAGGTTACCAAGGATCCCAGCATACACTTTTATGATATACATGAAGAATCTAAAAGGATAGATCATTCTACAGATTGTGCAATCATCAAAGCAGTGATGGAGTCAATCAGTTCATAAATTTTCAACAGGAATGTTTTTGCTTCTTTTTCACTGTTAATTGTTTTGGCAGCCTACAGCATAATTCCCATTCCCAACATATCTCCATTGTTGTATTTGAGTTTGAGCACTGTACATGTTTTCCAATCTGCGTAGTCTCTGAATTTGCAGGTCTTATCTCCTCATGTTCCTGCTGATGGCATACATGAGCAGAATCTTTTGAAATAGTTTAGTATAATGCAAAGATCCTTGACAGAAATGAGATGAGTGCTGGTTCACATTGAACATCAACATTGTCCCTTTTTGTTGCTGCATTTTTGTTGTTGTGGCTCTATTGAAGTGAGTTCAAAAAGACGTACTGATCTACACAACACAACCCTCCATACTCTGTCATGTAGCTCCTGGCATCTCTCCTTTTTTTACGAGGTCGTTTTTCCCTGTTTCGTTGTCTGTGTCCTGATTTTTCTCCCCTGTCTGTTCATGCTCTTTGCTGCATTATAAATGTGCACATCTCATATATTAGTCATCAAAGAGTGACTAAGATTCAGGCTGGAGGAAGAGATTCATGGTGGTGGAAGTGGAGGTGGACACTCAAATAGACCAACCCACACATGCTCACAGCCAAATGGGAAAACTGTGTGGTGTGATTTGGATGTGATGAGTCACACAGCGGAAAAGCCTTCCCAAACCTAAATGCAGTACCCCAGCTCTCATTATCGATCTCACTGCTTCTCAAGCTGAGACAATGTAATGGGGGACTCTGACCATGTGCTGCTGATTATATGAAATGAGCGCATGCTGCTCTGATCTAGTATGCTCCAAGATCAAATCCGCATGGTCCTTGAAAAGCTTTTCAATCATTATTCTAGATCAGTGTGATTAGAATTCGGAATTAATTGCTTGGTGGTGCAGATTTGGACTCCGACTCTTACTTGTCGGTTTATTTTCCACAAGAGCCAATCAACAAATGTGCAGAGGTTAGTTGTGAGTAAGTCTACAGCAAGGTTGTCAGGATTTCAAGCTCTTTTACTCTCCAGACGGATCAGTTTAATCTTAGTAGTACTGATCTCATCACACTGCACTAAAATTTGCTTCATTTTAACAAGAGTTTTGCAACCATGGTTTAAACAATGACGGTTTTAGTTCAGGTACCTCTTTCTCTTCTGCAGAATTCTCCAACCTCTTCTGAAGCCAATAATACTGGATATATTTTTTTCAAGTTTTGTATTTTCAAATGTGTAGTTTATGCATACGTGTTGGTTGAATGCCCAATATTTATATTCAACATATCCAGCTGAAATTGAATTGCAGACAAAAACAGAAGAACAGCATTGACCTTTTTATGGGTACGTCCAAGGCAATTAACTTTTACGTCAATTACAGAAAGGGTATTGTAATTTTTAAAATGTTTTATCCCCAAAGTAGCTTGAAATGATTAAAAGCTCAAAAAAAAGAAGAAAAAAAAAGTCACAGCAGTGCTTAAGATGATTGGTCAGCTCTCTGGAGGCCTGTTGAGGACAGAGCTATGGGCAGACCTTGGTGTTTGAGGCCCACCTTCACAATGTGTCATACCTATAGCAAGGCTCTATACACAGAGAAAAACAAATCGTAAAAATGGTAAATGACTAGCAACTACTACTACTATAAGCATTTTTGAAACTACATCTAAACTTTAAAATTAAAGTAAAATATCTTTATTCAAATGAAGTGCAAGACAATTAGATTTGCAGAAATTTTAATTAGGAGTTCTGCAGAAAACACCATGTTTTGACATACCCCCCCCCCTTAAATTGTTACAATGAAATACTCTCAACTAAGTGGCAATGCAGCAAATCTGATGGAAAACAACTTTAACTTAACTATTAGCACTGAATATCTTCATTAAACCTTAAAGACGACCTTTAAGAAAATGCTCAAATTACTGGCCAATTGGGTAGATAAACAGCAGCATCACCAGTGCACAGGAAATACCATTGCCACAGCAGCCAAAACCACGGACAAGACACAACATCAAACACTGGATAGAAAGACGATTACACAAATAAAAATAAAATGTAGAAATTCAACAAAGAGGTCCTAAAATTGTCATAAAATATTTGAAATTTTAGATTTGAGGAGTCTACAAATCAAACTGGTACATTTAATATTTCAAATAGGTACATTTGAACATGAAAACTTGAATTTCTCTGAATGATAACATACAGTACATGTACACATACGTATATCTGTGGTGCCCTGTTCATGGCAAGCACTCAACCAAAAGCAGACACCAAGGCCATGTGAGACTCCTACAAAAAAAAAGGACTCAGTTAAAAAGCAACCAAAACACTCATCCAAATCAAGTGGAGGAACAATAAAGACTTATTTTTGTCAATCACTGAAATCAAAACATTTAAGAACAATACCTAAGACTGATCAGATTTAAGTTGTCAATATAAATTATTTTTGGATTTTATTTCTGCTAAATAACAAGAAACAAATTGTGTTCTTGTTCCAGTGGCCTTTAGGTATACAAAAAGTTCATGAACATACTGGAGAAGTTATTGCAACATTAAATCAGCAACAACAATCTAAACTAAACACATATCTCACTATTTCAGAACACACACCATGTGTTATCTGCCATGAGCAGCTCAGCTATACCATGTTCGCCCAAGTACATATACATACACACAGAGGCACCATCAAGCAAACAAACAAGACTGTGGACTCAAATAGTATATAGATCTTACGTGGGGGTGGATTATTCCATCCTTAACCAGACTGTGTCCTAACAATGCTGCAAAGTCTAAAAACTAACTCAGTGTGAGTAAGCAGTCTTGCTGGGCTCCTCGAGGGCAAAAAGCTCCACCTGAGCAAAAAAATCCTGTTTTTAATAAAGCTCCTCAGCAGGGTCAAGCCATTTCCCCACATGCCCTTTGTTCACAGATGTCCCTGTTTCCTATTTGTTTTATTATTGCATTTGATCTTGATCTGTCCCTTCCCTTTGATCATTTATGACATTGAGAAGTCATCCAAAAACAAGGATTTCATTATCCGGCTAATTATTACACTAATGAGAAGCTTGTTTATCTGGGGAGGAGTAATTGGTTGTGTCAATTAGTAACAATTAGAGCCGTGGTGTTTTAATCTGCCATTAGGATGCAGCCAGAGTGAATGTTCCTGGTCCTACTCCAGGTTGAACACACCTATTATGAAGGATGTGTTGCACAATTTGCCCCAAGATGGAAGGATTAGCAGGTTTATACAAAGTGTTAGGTGGAAACAGAGAATGTGACATAAAAAAAAAATCCAAATATTAACGGAGAAGGCTTCTGAAGTAGTCTGTAGATAATATTGTGAAGAGAGTTGATATTTGGATTTTGACTTTCACTCCTTACAGACATCTGCACCAGAGTCATTTAAAATACTCCGTTTTCTTGGCCTTTAAAATTGCTATTTTCAACTCTAAGGACTTTTGCAGTTTTTTTTTATGAGCCCAACATACATTAATCCTGGTTATGCGAAAGTCACGTGAAGTGATTATTTCTTACTGGAGACTTGAAGACAGTCCTTTTTTTAAAAAATCACATGTTGTGTAAATATGATTAAACCCTCTGATTTAGAAAAAAAAAATCCATCTCCATTTTCCATGCAGACAAAATTAGTAGTAATTTTTGCAGTGTGGCTGCAAATAAGCTGTATTAATCGTAACAACCGTAAAGAGTGCATATAAGTTAAGTTACATGCCATGTGAACAACTTCAAGTTTGTGGGTGTCAAACAGCTGTCTACAGTGACACAAAATAAGAGACATACAATGATGTAGTTAATCACAATAGGCATTCAGCACAAAATTAGAATTTAGAAACAGAAACACTTAACCATACATACCCATATCAATAAAGTACGTAGTATGAGACAGAATTGCTTTCAAATAAAAATGTTTTCATGAGGAATTTTGAAATGAGTGACTTTTTTGTGGTCACTTATATGGTCATATGAATCAAGCCTTGTCCATCCACTGGCATACAGACAGTCTAGTAGGAACCCATTTCCTCTCTTCACTTCTAAGAACATGATCACTGAGCACATAGTATACACAATAAAGACATGCTTTGCTCAGTGAACTGAAGAATCAGTCACTGCAGCTGTGACAGGAAAGGAAAATCCATCTTTGTTGTCTCAACCTGCCAGAGAACTTTCTCTCATACTGCAGTAAGATGCATTCAAACTGACAGCTGATATGCAGAATGGGGAAGAGTAGCTGAGCATAAGCATGACTTTTTGTCCACAAAATATGCCCGGGGCATCATCATCAGACTTTTTGTGGAAGAGCTTGTTTATAAAATGAAACAAGCATTAAGTCACTGTGACAGAAACCTTTCCTCTGCACTGTTAAAGAAAAACTTTCACAGCTTAAAAAGGGAGTGAAAATCATTTGTCTGGGTGTTCACATCTTCAGTAGCCAGCGTCACAATAAAAAAGGTAAGTTGTATCTTTCTTAGCATTAGCAATTCTGTTTGTTTGAATGAATCACCCTTGAAGTAGCCCCTGGGGATTGCCGCATTCACATGAATGGAAGTCCAGAAACACTCCCAATGAAATGTATCAGTAGATCAAGATTGAGCAGTGTTTACAGTTGTACTGTTAATAGTACATCATGTGGTCTGCTGTCACATGTAATGGCCCACTTTGCGCTTGGAGAGGCAGTAGTTGTCTGCTGAGGCTGATTAGCACACTAACAGGGCACAATGATCCATTTGCTATTAAGCTGTGCATTATGAATGCATGGCTGAAGACAAAGACGGGCACTACGTGTACAGTACCAAGACAAAGACACAATGAGAGTGACAGGGATAGTGATGAAGAAATCCAATGATAATTTTCAGAATATCACTCATGCACTGTGTTGAATATTGATGTCAGCCACCTTTATCGTAAGCATCAATATGCAAATTTCAAGCATTAAACCAAGGAATTTTAAGGTTTCCAGCATATCAACACAAAGTTTTTTCTCTGTCTTCACTGATTAAAGCCAATGTAAAAGTGTGAAAAAATCTCTAGTTCCTCACATTGCTTTCTCACAGCTGGCAAAAAAGTGAATAAACCCTGATGAGAACCATGTTAAGATGCCAATCTTTCAAGTGTATTTCTACTTTGTTAAAGCAAACTATCCTCCTATTTATCCCAGTATAAGGAAAGTGTGTTTTGAAGTTAGAAGTTTTGCATATTTGTGGCATGGCCTTTTTGAGTGAAGTCGCTCCAAGCCACCCTTAACTGCAAAAATGAAATCAAGGTGAGTCGTTATGTCATATTTTTGGTAAATATTGACTCCAATTGTTGATATGGGCCAAATTTAACTGACAAGTCCAGAAAAATGTCTTATTTCAAGATATTTAAAGACAAATGAGGTCTCAATTGCCTGTAACAAGTAAAAACAAATGTGTCAATGGGATAAGAAAAAAATTCCTTGTCAAGTTTCTTGAAATTTAAAAGATATATTTAAAAAGTAATCTTTTTTCTTGCCCCATTGGCATATCCACTACGTACAAGCAATTTAGACCTCAATTTTATCTTTGAATAACTTGAAACAAAACAAATTTCTGGACTTGTCAGTTGAACATGGTTCATATTAAGAATAATAAGACAATTTGTACTAAAAAAGAAGACATTATAATTTTCTTTGATTTCAGTTTTTGCAAGATGCTTTTAAAGGTAGAAGAATAGATTAAGACAGATGTTCAGACTGTCAGACCCTAATGTATGTAACTTAAAGTTTGCAGTAAGGATTATGTGTGCCCAGGAAATTTTTGTCTGTAACCTCAGATTTTATTCACTCATACACAACTGGTTACCACAGCTCCATTTATTTAAACACAAGCATAAATGATTTTTGAGAATTTAATGTTTATTTGTCACGTAAAAGGCTGATAAGAATCCACTGCCAAAAGGAGCCTGACAGAGACAGAGACAGGATTAACCCATATAATTATGCATGGATACTTGAAAAGCTACTTTCCTATACATACTGGCTAAGACCTTGAAAAGACTACAACCCCCAATGAACATTAAATGTAGTAGGCCCTCTGATTCATCCATGACTCATAACAAGGCAAAACACATGACTAGGATTAATTCAGCATTTTCTCTTCAAACTATCTGAGTTTCTCCCAGGTTGAGTGGGATACAAGGAGAAGAATTAGTCATCTTGGGCTGAAAGCTTTGCAATCTGCTGTACAACAGAGATTTTATTGGTATCACCGAGCTGATCACCGGGTGCTCATTAGAACAGCACATATATACTCAGTGGAGTGTGGACCTTTGTGTAACGACATATGCATTTCAATAAATCAAATAGTTTGGCTCAATGAGTTGTTTTTTTACTGCAGCCTGTAATCTCTCCTTAATAAAGCCAAACACTTAGGGATGCTCTTGCTAAAACACTTCATTGTAAAGACGGCACAAAAGCACCATTTTATTAGTTGTCCCATTAAATTTTTATGTTATCTTGTAAATGAGGGGAACTCTACAGCAATCTGTCATAAAGAGAAATTGAGTTTAAGGGGTTAACTGAGACTTATTTCATCCACAATGATCAGCAAAGAGACACCTTTATAAGCTTCGAGGGACTGTGAGGACTTTCTATGTGATCTTGAGAAAGTTTTTTTAATCTAGAAATATGCCTGATAATCCCCAATTTAAAATGAGGTTATTGTGCTAGAATAAGATTTTCTAAATGCTAATACCTAGCTTCCCGATTTGGACTGGACCACATGCCAAAGCCTCTATGACAACATCACACCAGTTGACAAAGTTTAGCAGTGGGAAGAGAGAACTGTGATTTTTCTCTGCTTGAATTTGTTTGGTAATAATAGTGGACACTGGAGCTGGACTGTCTGAAAGAAAAGGGACAGAAGAGCAGAAGAAAGTTAAAGGGGAGAGTGATATGGCACGAGCTAAAGGCTGAAACATGGACTAAAAAAAGATAGATAAGCACTGCAAGGGCACAACAAGGATTCACTAACATGACACAGTACCAATCCGGAGCACTGGACTGAGCAATGCTAAATGTAGCCGGCTAATAAACTACAGTGTAAACTCACAATATTTAGGCTACTTGTTGTTACATTTCAAATAGCGTAACTGTTGCTGAACACATTACTTTGTCGCATGTATCTGGAAAAAAGTCGTCTTGAACAAAGAAAAGTAATGTTTAGAGTAAGATCTCAGCCCTATTCACCTTTCAAAACAAATACACATAACAGTTTGCGCAAGTCCTCCAGCCAGAGGCATTACTGCAGTTCACTTCAAACTTACAGCCACTTTACTCAGGGGATAACTCTTAGAAACACTGCTCAGGTTTACAACCAGGCAACAAAATTGCTTGGCATAATGCAAGATTGTGTGAAGTCTTTTGAAAAAGACCTTTGATGTTTCCTTTGTCAAAGTCCAACACTAAAAACTGACAGAAATAATTTCCAATGTACAAAACTTGCATTGGCATTTTGATTTTTTCCTCTCTGACCTGTTTTGTGTCCAAGGTCAATGTGATAAATGCCCTCTTGCATTTTATTTGTTGCTGAAGGCTTCATCATTTAAGCTTTTGACAAGGTTCTGTCAGGATTATTCCTCTCTGACTGATCTTTTTTGGTCTAAGCTGCATTGCAGTCCATAGACCCCTCTGCAGTTATCCAACAGGCTGCAAATTACTTCCAAGTTGCTGGAGGGAAGAGGGGGCGGTTACTGTTTCTGCAGTTGCATGTGCTACTTTTGACGGCTGACCTGATGTAGTCCTAAAATAATCATGATGTTATCTTTACTCCACTGAGTAGTGGAGAATTAATCACTCAGCATGCGTTAGACTGGCAGTGACAAAAAGACTGAAGAAGAAATAATTATACTAAAGCCTTGATTTATTCAACCCTCAGGCAAAACCAGAAATGTAAAAAATAGAATGATATGTGCTCTTAATTTGCAGAAGCACATTCAATGTGCATGCTTACATTCTATACATGGAGGTAGTATGCTCATCATAGACAGAGTCCGACATATATGCATTTGTGAATCACAGACACATTCACTGGCCAGGTGCAAAAACAAGATCAGGTTCAAGTATCTGTTTGATGAACCTACTATCAATTTAAGCTAAAAATATAACTGCAAAATAATAATAAGAATAACTATATTTGTTATTGTACATAATGAGCTTTGAAAATTACCCAGTTAGATCCTATGATCCTGCAAGAAAGGTAAGGACCCTCTCTTTCTTTTCCATCCAATTGGTCTTAAATTTTGATCATTCGACTGTAATGGTATGGGGCTGTTTCATAATTTACAGAGAAACACAATCCCGTCTATAAAGGGAGTGCAATGGCTCACATTAATAAATGAATAGCCCAGATGATTAAGGAAATGTATATTTTATTACATCCGGTTCTGCAAGAAAAGGACACAGATGCATAAATAATGCTAACATTCATGGTACATCATTTGAAATATAAATGAGAAATGCAACACTTTTTTTTACTATGTAAATAATGTACTTTTTATATCCACAACTGTATTTATCATTTTAACTGTCTTTTGGGTTAAATATTTTGAAGTTATCAAATTAAGATCTTCTAATTGGTTCATGATGTGTTGGAGGGGGAGGGCCTCAAACATTAAGTCCTGTCCTGTACTCCCGCTCCCCACAGGCCTCCCAAAAACTGGTATGCCAGGGAGAAAGGTGTTTGTGAAGTGAGAAGCAGCAAAAGGACAGCAGCTTAAACCTAGTGTTTCAGACAGAGGATGAATTGAGAGTTTTCTGAAACATCAATATTGGATTTTTTTTTGAGCTTTGAATCCTGTCAAGCGATATAGAAGCACCAAATAGACACTACAAATCCTAAAAAAAAAAAAGAAAAACCACAATAAGCCTCTTTAAAATCATTGAAAAAAAAAGTATCAAAGCGTACAGCGCAATTTCTTTATTTTAGCAGCTTTTGAAATTTGTCAAATAATCTACTGAATAACATCCAACCTTTCTCCTCGTAAAAGGAACATCTATGGATTGATTTGAGCAGAGTGGCTGCTCGCTGCAGTAAGCTGATGTTCTGCATTGTTGTGCTCATGTCATCCATACATACTGAATAAAAAAGCCCACAGCTTGGGACCAGATGGGTTTCTAGCCTTTGTAGCTGTTCAATGTAAAGCTTCACACAATTTCAAACCCCCAAAGTGAAAAGCAGAATCCTGTTCCATGCTTTTATCTGCATTCAAGCAGATAAATAAGAGGTTTAACAGAGGGAAGTAGAAAAAGGTCTTCAAAGATGAAGGAATAATTTTCATTTACAGATATCTCAGCACAATGCATTTCAAAGTGAAATTAATACACACACAATGACTTGGTCATGTTATGCAAATTGTTATGTGATACGGTTTTAATTATCCTCCATACTCCACCTATCAAACAGTTCATCATCCTGCTGCTCTTCCCTTCTTTTCCCGCAGTGAAGTTAAAGCCCTTTGGTGTGAGGGAGAGCACTTTGACTCACACACTCACACGAAAGAGAATCACAATTTATTCCACAAACAAGCATTTTGTGAAGGATCAAGAGCAGGCAGCAGGTGTTGTTTGGGGAATTAACTGGAGAAGTGAAAAACTCTTCTTTATACCTGGGTAGAGGCATCACAGGGAGTTCAAAGAGAAAATATTCTTTCTTCCAAGAAGTGGAATAGTAAATTAAGAGTGAAGTTTCTATTTCTCTGCCAGAGAATGAGCACCTGAAAATACCCAGGTGGGTTTGTGTGCTGAAGTCATGCTCACAGTTATTTGGTTAAACAGCCCACCGGGGGGCGCTGAATTGTGAATGGTGGTATGGAACAGTGTGCATAAATATATAAGCCTGAATAACATTTGTTCTCCATTTTTATCTCCACTTATTAAACACAGATTATTAATTAATGTGGAAAAATCAAAATTTCTGAGTAATTTTTTTTCGTCTTGCTTGTTTTCTTTTCATTAGAAAATAACACAACAGTGGGGCAACACACCATTAATGTTTGCAACCTGTTATATTACTGCACCATAACTTAGTATTGGAGTGCTGCATCCCACCATCAAGGTAGCTCATCATGGTTCATGTGGCACCTTTAAAGTCCAATTGGATTTTAAAGATGACTAACTGAACAGGGTAATGTCCCTTATCAAATGATCATCAAATCATCAAATCTATGCAATCATGTTTACTTTGAATTAAGCATCTTGCCACAAAAAGTATCTTTTATATTCGAAAAAATAAATTCTACAGTGAAAGAGCTTTTTTCTCTGAATTATCCATCAATTATTGATCCCATAGCAATGGACCAAAATTGCAGACAGAGTATATCTTGTATATAAGAGTAAAAGCTGGAGTGCTTAAGGGGAAAAAAAATCATTTTTTCTCACATTGTTTCAGAATAAGGAGACCCTACCAAAAAGCCCACAGACCACCAAGCTGAATCGCCAATTCCTCTCACTGTTGCACCTTCTCCTGAACAATGTGGGAGGCTTCCTCATTTACCTTATTGCTGTCATGGGTCGGTTGGTCAAACTTTGAACTTTTCTTTCCTTAAGTCTCTCTCCACCAAGGTACCAAAAGACATTTTGATTTTGCATTTATAGCTCAGTCGTATCATTTAAGAGGACTGCAGTTCATTTAAATTTCCAAGTGAGCTGGTGAGTCATGGTGCGTAACGGTGATGGCCTTGGAGCACCGTAACTGAATGCACAAATATAGCTACATCTTTGATTTGCAGGCCAGGGAATGCAAATACCCACTGCATTCAAAAAAGAGCTGCAGTAAGGTGATATGTTTACTGATAGTGAAGACACAAAGAAACTATCTTCTCTATGCTTTCTGTTTATACACATAACCATGACAATGTTTTAAATTGTCAGTTTACAATCTTGGAGAACAGTAGGGACCGCACACTTTACCTTTATTAAGATTTTATGAGCAGTTTTTATGACTAAACATCTTAATATTTGACTACAATGGATTTAAGCTTTCTTTGCATATACAGACCTCTCTCATGTATGGGTCTGTGCTCATGTCTGTCATAAAAAACTCAGATAGCTCACATAAGATGTACATTTTTTGGTGTGTATGTGTGTATTTTTATCTTCAACCACATTTATTTAGTGACTGAATTTGATTAGCATCTTTTAAACAAAGCAAGCTGAGCATTATCACATCCAGTGAGTATTCCCTGCAGAAACATACAAACATGCTGCATGCACACACATGCACATACATCAATTTAATGCTTGTACAGCACAACATGCACATATACCATGAATACACATGAGTATGCACGCAGAAAATCAAAGGTTCCCTCAGCTAGACTCTGGTGATCGTTCCTTGCAGTGTTTGCGTTAGTTCATTGAGTTCTGAATCAACTGTTAGAAGAGTCTGCGGTGCAACGAGGGGGGACAATTAGCCTAATGAAGCGCAGGAGCAAATCACACTCAGTGCTGTGCTAACAGTTGCTCAGTGAATATTCATGTGCTGTTGGCTTTGCAGATGCATTAGAAGGCAGCGCTGCGTTGCTGAATACCAATCGTTACATTTCCACCTGTCGCTCGTCTGCTCCCTCAGTGGAGATAACACCCTAATCACACTCAGTGCTGCAAGGCTTTTTGGAACGCGGCCCGCACACAGGCCACATCTATTATCCTATCAGGCTACACCTGCTGCTGTCTGCCAGCTAAACACACAAACACATTCTCACCTTTTACAAAACAATTAACACAAATCAAAGTATTAGTATGTATTAGTATTGTATACGTAACACCTGTTAAGGTGTTTACCAAGCTCACTTACAAAGTATTTATTTTTTTTACGCTTTAAGACCATCTAGACAAGAGTTCAAACACAGGTGTAAAATATAACTTTTTAGGAAATGTATTTTTAAAATACAAATAAAAGTAAAAATTTAACTTTTATGCAACTAACATGTACAGTGACTAATTTTGTCAGCTTTTTCAATTTCAGTTCAATTATCTTTTGCAAAGGTGGACAAATTAAAATAATGAAACTATAGAAATGATTGGTTAGTGTAGAGTGTGTGAGCTTAAACAGGAATCCATGAGCTTAATGAGAACAGAAAGTTCTGTATAGGAATGATGTTTATGATGGTAATAAGTTGAGTGAAAATTTCATCATCATTGTACAGGTGTGTTTTGAGGCCTTGTCTAACGAATTCTACCAGGGTCATTGACAGATAAGACTTTTGAGTGGGCCATTTTTGAAATACTAAAATTAAGGATACATATTGCATCAATGCAAAAAGCACAGCTAGAATATTTTAGTGTTTTTAAAGTTGAATTAAAAGAACAACCTTGAACAAAAAGCCGAACTTATCAATCATTGGGCAGTCCCCCCACAATACCCAAAAGTGGATAGTACAATACAGTCGTTGAAAAAAAGGTTTATTTGCAAACATGAGAAAGACTTAATAATCTTTCAGGTGTTTCATTGGGTTCCTCAGATGTGTCTGGATGATGAAATACCCTGATATTGAAGTGGTTTTAAAATTAAATTCCCAAAATTGTGTTTTTTCTCAATGGTTGTCCCAGATGATATTTCCTACAATGAACATATTCAGACAACATTCGTTTGTCTGCTATGATGGAAATATCAGTACAAATGCTTCATACTGTTGTAGATAATTGCAAAACATGTTAGAAATTATGCCAAATAGGACAATGTATGTATTTAAATTGATTTACACTGACTTTAAACCGGTTTTCCAAATAGGAAAAGGGCAGAAAAGGTGGGCGTTACATCACCTAAACCTGCATGCACAGTATAAAAGTGTTGATGGTTAAAGAACGGTTATATCCCATCCATATCCCAAGTTTGCAAATTTTGCAATTTTGCATCTCATTGAGAAACAAAAGTAAGGTTTGTTCTGCTGAAATTGAAGCATGAGTAAGCTATTCCATACACTGGGTTGTGAGCAGCACTAAATGTAGCTGGCTAATAAACTACGCTACAAACTGAGTTAGTCCATAGTCTATATTCAAGAAAAACACCAACAATTCCAGATAATCCTCAAGGCCACTAAGATGTATATAAAAAATACATACAATAAAAAAAGAAAAGAAAAGAGGCCTCACTTCTCTTATAATGTGTCAAAAACACTCTCAGACTGAGAACATAAGTTCAAAAGCTGTGATTGATCTGGATGCTAAATTATATTGGCAGTTTGGTAAAGTATAATTTATGGTGCATTTTTTCTTGTTTAATGGTGTTTTAATGGTGAGTTTAATCTTTTTTGTAATCATCATAAGCACTCTGATATGTTTGCCTCTCCCTCTCTGCTCCAGCTTGTCTCATGGTGGATTTATTTCCAACAGGGTAGCAGAGAGTTTCAGTGCTGGCTGCTTCTCCTCAGTCACTCGGGCCAGCTTGCTGGGCAGAGCAGACTGTGGCTCAGTCCATCCAGATGGAGGTAAGATTATCCTCGGTTAGATAACATGGTGGTACCACGACCCTCATCACCCAGAGACAATCAGGCGGGTCAGCTCGGGAGATCTCCCTAAAGCACTCAATAGGATATTTGTGGCTGTGTAATTAGTCCACTAGGTGGCATCTTCTCCTCTGCTCTGTACTTCAACCTAAGAAAAAAGCACATAAACAAATGTATCAACAAAAAACATTCTGTGCATGTGAGAAGAAAGCTGTGTGGGTCAGGCTGAGGTTTCTAATAAATGCTGATGAAGTCATGATTGGGTCATAAATTTCTCAATAACGGCTGTGAGGAAGTTTCAAAGAGGAAGCTGGGATGCAGTCATTACTCCAAGGGAAATGTCAAGCTGCAGCCAATAAATGCTGTAAAAGTAATCTTCAGTCAGCAAAAAGATGAGGCTATATTTGACTCAACACTGACATCTGGAGGAGGTAAAGTGTAAATGTTTCAGTATAACAGATGGAAAGCTCTTCATTTGTATCAGTGTTGATTCTGAGGTTTCGGCTGCCATCTGGCATCCAGATTTTTAAACTTAGGGGAGAGTAAGTTTTCAATATGGGGAAAGAAGAACTGTCAAAAACAAGTTTGAGTTTTATTTTAGACTGTTGATTGTCTCGTCAGCTATATTGTATCTGTGTTGTGACCAAAACTACAACCTGTCTCAACCTGCTCTAGATGGAAAGATATGCACTTTAGCTTTGACTGATCCAGCAAAGCAGAACACTGTCAGAGCCTCAGCATGAGTGGTAACTCAGAAGAAATGCCTCAGTCAGCATTTTTGAAATCTGGAAAAACACAGGAAACCAGAGATGGAAAAATACTTCAATGAAGTAAGGGGTGTGTCAACAAGTTATAAACAAAAACTCTACTGAGACTAGGACTACATTTCAATTCTTGCATTCGACAAAAGACATTTCTGATAATGTTTCTGCAGAGATTTCTGTGAATGTCCCACTGCCAAGTCGGTGCTGGAAAGAGTCTGCTGCACAATCTCCATTTTGAAGATGCATCACAAAATGGACTGGAAACGGACAAATTTGAGCTGAATTAAAGGTTTAGAGGGGTTAATGCTGTGTTTACAGTGGACTGTCAGAAGTGTATTGTCTACTGTCTCGGGCAGGGATTCCAAAACTTTTCATCCCAAGACCCCAAAAAATAGTGTTGCCAGAGGAATCAGAAAAAAATAAGCCTTGTATACTTAATTCATCTGATTGGTAGAAAATTAGTTAAAATTAATGGGTTCCCTCCACCCCTTTTATAGTTTTATATCAAATTTAACCCCCATTGTTGCTTATATTTGTACAGTTGCAGATACAGTATGCAGTTGTAAACAGCTCTTATGTTGTTCTTCAGTGTTTTGCCACCCCTGTTTAAGAAACCACTGACCTAGCCTTTATTTGAGGCTAATTTTTGAGGAGATTTTTTTTTATTTGATCAGACTATGGCTTTATGTACCCAAACTGATCTTAGTTGACATGGGTCATGCCACTACCGTCTCTGTATTGAGTTATATAATCACAAAAATTTGTCAGAAACATCGTGGTAATGACTAGATTGTTTGGCATAGGACAGCTGTTTTAAACACAAGGGGTAAACGCAAGAAACCTCTTTGAATGAATAGATTTCAAAAGTTCAAATCCGAGAGCAAACAAGATACAGTACAAACATGTGGTGTGTAAATGTCAACATCCTGTACATCAATCCTGTAGAATGCACCATTGATGTCTTTGACCGTTTCCCCAAATCTCCACACAGTGCTGAATATTTTAAGCAACTTGAGATACACATTTTTGCTTTGCACACAGTCAGTTACAGACTCAACTGTGGCATACACAGAAGTATTAATTCAAACAAACTAAAATTGTTCTCCTAGATAACATTTTAAACGAGTTGTGTATACGTCTTGCTTTGAAAGAGCAGAATGGAAAGCAGATTGTGCCTGTCAGGTTTGCTAGAAATACAAAGTCTGTCCTCAGTGCAGAGTCTGTAAGAATAGAAAAAGCCCTGCATTTTCAATTTTGAATTATTCATCTTCCCTAAGTGGGTTAACGTGCATTTAAAGAGCTTCCACTGTATATGCATTATGTATATGTTAGTGCAAAGAAACTGTAGAGAGAGGATAAAGGAGAGGATATGATCTTACAATAAAACTCTGTATGCTCTTGTATGCATTTTGTCTGGAGTACATTGCAATCAGATCTAGAGAATAAAAAAAGTTAATGACTGTAATTTTATGTTTAGTTTAAGTTATTTTGCATCCCAGTGCACCAGGGAAATTGTGGGACAACTGACTCTGAAAGCTGATGATATATTTGACAATTTTACTCAGACAAGTCTGTATTTTGATAAAGTTTATGCTTATATTTAAGAGGGTGCTGTGTTTTTTCTAAGGACTTTGCTTTTCAGTAGCTACACATGCTTTCCAACAACAAGGGTATCCCCATTTATCCCTCACTGGTTTGTTCGACAACCCTGAAGTCTACCTTTACCTGTAACATTTCGTTTTAGATGCTATCTCTCCCAACTCCAGAATCCCCCCCCTACCCTTTGATTGGCCAACTGTAGCGAAACCTATCAGGGAAAAAGCTATGAACAGATGCGTGCCCTTTCAGTTTACATACCGATCCAAGTATTTCTACTAGATAAAATTACGTAGTCCTTAAGACATTTTCCTCCTCACTTTATAGCCATGTTTAGAATATGGTTTTGTACAATACCTCTTCTGTAAGGGGCCAATTGTTACAGAAATTAAATACCCTAGTGACCCAAATATAAGACAAGTATTTTTTTTCCTTGATAATATTGTGAAAAAGTGGGGTTGTTTGATCAAGGTCTATCCATTGACACATGACTACCTACCTTGGTGTCACTGAGTATCTATGGGAATCCTCTTTTTGGATTTTTAGATTATGGTCACCCTAATTGATTGCACAAAATGGAAGCAGTCCCTGATTTTTGTTCTACTCTGTAATTTATTATTATTTTTTAATGAAAGATGGTTTATTTTAACAAAATGAACTTTGGTTATCAGTCTTCAGTTGATTGGTCTTGAAAAGAGAGAAGTCATACAATGCATCTTATATGTAGCATTGATAGCAGAAGTAACTATTAAAAAATGTAATAACTACTTGAGATGCTTCATTGTGAACATCTAATGCTATGAAATAAGGGCATTCATGCTAACTTATGAACAGGTAGCTCTTTTCTTCTGTGGCAGGTTTTGATATTTTGATGTTCTCATATTTTCAAACTTTTATTGAGAGACAACAATATGAATAGAGTAGAAGAGTGGAAAGAGAGAGAGTGGGGACTGACATTTGGCAAGGGGCCATAGGTTGGTGCTGAGCCCAGACTACATGCCTTCAGGTCTTCCACCTTTGTACATGGGGCACACAACCCAACTGCTATGCCAAACTGGTGAGGTGAAGCTTTTCAAGGCTGACATAATTCACATTTCAATAACTGGTCTTTTTAACGCAACAGCTATTACAGACTCTCATAAACTAATCCATCCTCAATAAATGTCATCGCTTTAAGGGAACTTCCAGCTGACAGCATACGACATGGAAATTGAGAGGTGATGTGGGGTTAAGCTGTGTGCTGTGGCTGTGGGCTTGTATATCCGGAGATATCTGCACCCATACTTTTTACATCCATCAGCCACATTTTGAACATTGAAGGTCATTCTGACTTACAAAGCAATAAAAATGACAACAGTTTGGATCAGAGAACCCAGGTTATTTTCTTTGGTCTGTCAACTACTGTGATCAAAGTCTCACAAGGTATCTGATAACTGTCATTATGTGTAGACACCCACATCCTCCATTCTATCAAGAGCAGTTATACAGTTACAAAGTGACCCTTTAATTGAGTTTACACCACACAACATAATATCACAAGGCAGATTAACCTTCAATGACAACTTTAATGTGTGAAAAGACACAAACAACAGATGACACTTCAAAGCTCACAAAGTGAATCACCTTTAAAAGGAGGATCTGAGAAATGCAAATGATGCAAACTATGGCAATAGCTTTGACGTGTCTGAAACTAAAATACAGACTATCTCATGCTTTGTACTCTAATCAAATGTGTTTGTGTACATGGAAACCAAATGCTTTTGTGCAAACTGTATCTTTGTCTTCCTTAAAGGCATCAAAACTGAAATCAATTTCAAGGGATTATAATAAAACTATACATGAAAAGATAAAGCATAGCTGTTCTGTTTACATCACGGATCAAGGGAATTATTGTGACTTAAAGATCCTCAGTCCTGCAGGAATAACAAAATGTAGAAGAGGGGAGCCCTCAGCCCAGTTTTCTCAGTCCTTTCTAGGCTGGAGAGGGAAACTGAGCAATGAGCATGTTGCAGAAAAGAGGGTGTTCCCTTAGTATTTGCAGCTGCACAATCTGTTGCCAGAAAAAGGCTCACAAAATCACAATAAGCAGTGGTTCCACTAGCTCCAAGTTAGTCTGCAAGGTGTGCTGAGAGTTGGTTGTTGGTCCTTTTTTTTGGAAATTAAGAATCAGAATATCTCCTTCGGCTTCCATTACAAGAACACTTCCTTTCTCTTCATGTCCTTAGATTTGCACACTGTCTCTCAAGACTTAAAATGATCCACAGGAGAGTAAGGGCGTATTTGACAGTCTGTTCCTTTAAGACGTATGATGGGAGCAAAGCGGAGAAAAGATGTGACACTCCAGTCTGCAGGTGGTTGAGTCAGAATGTGGTGAGATGTGGAGGTTTATAAAAGGAAGAAAAAAACCAACAACCTTGGTGCCACTTTAGACAAAACTCCCTTTTCTCTGTAACAACAGTATAATTGGACAAAATTACAGTGGTGCTAATTAGACTGAAATTACAGAGACTGGAGAGCTGTTACTCTGAACTGTTACTGAGTGATTTTATTAGAAGACAGAAATGAGAGCAAAGACCCCGTATAAAAGAGCACAGGGGTAGGCAACCAGTAGCTGCTGCCCGTCCATGGCCAATGCTGAGATGAAGATTTTAGACGCTGAGAAACTGCACCAGCCAATGATTGCTGCTGTTATTATAACCCCCATCATGCCCCTGAAGAGAAAAAAGACAAAATCATGAATTTAGCTTTGATTATCCATGATCAAAAACAACAACAAAATAGGGACTATTCAGCAAAAAAAAGGAAAACTGAGGGTTTATTAACCACAAAACACTGAGCTACTCACTGTAAAGAAAAGAGGACTCCAAAGCTGGAAAGAAGGATCATCGGGAGGAGGCAGTATCCCAGTACACTTGCCACACAGCCAAAGGAGACGCCCGTCATACTCATTAAGTTGAGTAGGCAGTACATACCCAGGCAGCCGATTGCGCTGATACCATACACGTAGCCGAACTGGATCTTACCTGACTGTGAGAACAAAGAAAGAACACATAGATCAGTCAGACATGGACATGACACCAACTGTAGACTGAGTTGTTTAGGCTTGGTAATAGACCTGTCTTCATATTAAAACTACTTTACCAGGAGAAGGGTTGCTCCAAAAGCCAAACAAAAGACCATGGGGCCAGCCAGGTCTGTCTCATTCATGATGCTGCCGTCTGCTACCTTCATTGGATGGAGCACGGTCAGAGTCTTTTGCCAGATGTGGTCGAAGTTGATCCCTAATTCTAAAACAGAAACAAAAAAGAAACCCATCACATCAGATGCAGTGAGTTGATAGTCAAAGGAGAATCACAACAGTTCCCAGACAACAGGACACAAAAAGGAGGACATGGAACAGATAATAAACTTTGTGCATACAATTATTGGGGATACTTATGCCTTAGGAATGTTAAAATATTGACAACATAGCAATCTCAAAGCAGCATCTGCTATGGTCAAGTCAACACAAAAACACCTAATCTTATACCTTCATTCTGATGATCTGTGTTCTTTTGTCATAGCTGGTCAAGTGTTTGGTCTGTTAAATGTAACAAAAAAATGTGGAACAATCCCAACATTTTAAGGCTAGCTTTGAAAAAGTCACTGTAACAAATTAAAACTCTAGGAAACATGCAAAATGTTTACAATACCTCAAAGAAACATAAAACACTTTGACCATTCATTTCTGTTGTTACAATCTTCAGGTTAATGATTCAGCATTTCTTCTCAGCAACTTCATTTTCTTTAATTTGAAGATACCTAATAATGTCGCCCTCCAGTGATGTATGTTTATATTGAATATCTTGAAGGTAGACTTTTGATACAGCAAGAACAGAAACCCTTTGTTGCAGGTTACGTACCTTCTAGCAGGGGTGGTTCATCATCAAAGCTGCTTGAGTACATGGATTGTGACGGAGAGGGAGTGTAGGTCTGTGTGGGCTGAAAAATTTGTCCGGTGTATGGTTGTTGGGGTTGCATCATCCCGGGGGCAGAGTATCCCATGGGCTGAGAGTAATCATACTGTCCATACTGTCTGTGAAAATAAACAATTGCCAAGTTTAAACACTTTGAATGAGTCTCCAAACGGTGAGCTGACCATATTTTAAAAACCCTAGAACAAGACTCCCCACCTGGCCACTTGGAAAGAGTACCCAAAGATACTCTAAAATGACAAAGCAGCTTCATGTCCTATACATTTATTTCAGCATGAAGTGAAAATGTTCTATGATGTAAACATAAATAATGTATAAAAGGCAAATTATCCCAGTTAGAAATATAGAATATGAAAAACTGGATATGTTAAGTTTTCTTTTTCCGCAAATAGTCAAAATTTAGAGACCAAAAGCTAAAAATTTCAACTTCTTTCTTATGCATTTGACTTTTTTCTCAGGAATTTGACTGTTTTTATTGCAGAAGTTTGGCTTGCATCTCAAAATTTCAGCTTACTATGGGCCCAAAAAAAAACTTAAGCACTGGTCACGACCACAACGAAAAGACGGGTACTACTTTATATCTGCAGTTAACTGTTAAAGTGCATTTCTGATGCAAAATTTTCTTTTTGATACTTCTTTTCTACTTTAGCTCAGTGCAAGCAGTCAGAGCAAACCCTGACACAATTTTACCACTAAAAAGGAGGACATGTCCAGGCAAAAGAGGTTTTGAGGTTACCCTATCAAACAGGATACACCCAGCACAACAGTGCAGCTCTGCAAACTTCTTTTAAATGCCTCCTTTTTTTTCCAAATAGTGTAACAGCATAGCAATCTCAAACACTGTCTCATTATGAGGTCGAAGCAGCTTTTTGACTCCCTGAAAACAAACACACTTACTGTGTCATTACATGCACACTCGTGGTACAATATTTAAACTGGGTCAGTCTTGAGTAAATAAAATGGTACCTATGTAAGGAACAATGATGCTCATTGATGTTTGTAAGACAGCCAGAGAATCAGCTATCAGTGGGTTTCATTCTCTTACTTGTTGTAAGGGTTTTCAGCGTTGTTGTAGCCATAGCCGGCCTGGTTTTGGTCATCGACACTGTAGCTGGACTGGTAAAAGTCTGTGTTGAAACTGTCAAACCCCGACATCTCTCACTCTGTCAGACAAGCAGTGAAAAAACAAACAAACAAACAAGATTTAGACTCAGCTTGGACGCTCACCTACGTGTACAGTGAGGATTCAGGTTAGGTGTTTACAAATCCAGAAGTACAGACATGCTAAATAACACTAGTCTACTTTAAAGGTTGAACGACACTTTCGGATCATCGTAAGAAAAAACAAAACAAACATTAACATTCACAAAACGGGATGAGCATTTGACAACAACTGAGAGCTAATGCAGCTAGCATGGGAATTCAACTTAAAACACAACCATCACTCTATTAATTGTTACTGTACATGTAGGAGTAAATTATCATATAAACTGTCACGGAAGTAGACAACTCCACCGCCTTGAAGATATGAATAAATGTTGAAAAAATAAAGAAAATACCCAGGAATTAACTGTTTGGGTGGCTAATGTACGGTTCACTCTGCAGATAGCGGTTTAGCCGATGCTAACTCTAACCACAGTTGACTGTTGCATAAAAAGCGATGTCAGCGATGGCTTCGTGGTGCAATTCAACCTTTCTTCTTATTTTTAAGTTGTTAAAGCATCACAAACGCAGATACCTACCAGTGATGTCTGACAAATCTTTCCAGAGCTTTGCCAGCTGAAGTTGCGGCTGCTACGTGTCAGGAGAAAGGTAAATCTTCCGGGAAGCTACGTGGAAAAAAATGCGTTTTGAAAATAATGTAGCGCCATCTACAGATGCTGAACAGTATTACACAACAAGCACAGTTTTCAAGAATTATGATCTCAGCTTGAGTAAAAAGAGACAGCATTTGATTTTGCTTCCCTGAAAGTTAAACTCCATTTGTATTGTAATTTAAATAGCAGCTTTCATTAAACTAAACAGGATGAAACAAGACAAAAGGTAATAACAGTATGTGAGAAGAGTCAAATGAAATACTTAAAAAAACCTAATATGTCTAGATCTAATAAATACTATAAAATCAGCTAAGTAAAGGAGTGGAATAAATGAGTAAACATGAAATTAATAAAATGGGTCAAAATTATGTAAAATATAAGAAAAAAATTAAAACAAAATTAATAAAATAAGAGAAAGTTTATAAAAATGAAAATAAATATGTTGTTTAAAGTAATAGTGGTGATAATACAGTTCAGGGCAAAAATGAATTTTGTCAAATGAAATCTATCTTAAAAAGGTACATTTCTAGTTTTCTCTTTAAAACAACCAGAGAGCTTTTTCTACTGATGCCCACACTGCAAAAACTGAAATATAAGTAAGAGTTTGTATCATTTTAGTAAAATATGTCCAGTTACTTGATATGAGCCACTTTCAGCTGACAAGTCCAGATATTTCATATATATATATATATATATATATATATGTCTGATGAATGTGACTCATATCAAGTCTAAGAAAACATAATTTTTTTAAACTAAAAATAAGACAAAATAATTCTCTTAGATTTTAGTTGTTGCATTGCAGAGGCAGAAAATTATACAGTTTAGGGGCATAAAAATATCAAGCCATCTGGCCTGCAAATTTGAGGGAGACAAGGATCATTTCTAAAAGTAAACTTTCAAAGACCTTAGTAACAGATGCAACATAGTGAATCCACCAGTCCACCGGTAAAGCAATTGAATGTAACTTGCTAACAGCAAAGAGCAACCAAATCATTCCATTCGCAGACATTGCAGATGATTTAACAGTACAAGCGATAACCTCCCAGCAAGAACAAAAGTCCTTTTTATTTGGTGATTAAGATACAGGTCTATAACTTTGCCTATGCAGCAGAACTGCATTCAAGATGAATACTGTAAGAGTCATCCTCTTTGATGATGACAGATAAGAAGTCAGTTGGTGACCTCTGCTGAGGGGAAATGGAGACATGATAGAGTGAAAGGCAATGAGTTTCACAGCTAGGAGATTGGCCCATCACATGCGAATGAAAGAGTATGACTGAGAGACCATACATAAATAATTTGGTAACAAATTTTAACACCCTATCTCAATATCATTAAAAAAAATGAAGAGAACAAAACAAACAGAAAGCGGTCAAAATTAATGTATGGAACGTGCACCGCAAAAACTAGAACTCTTACCAAGTATATTTTTTCTAATTTCTGGTCAGAATATCTCATCACATTTAATATCAGACACAGTTACCTTAAAAAGATAAATTATCTTCAAGACGAAGACTTAAGTTGGATAAAGAAAACAAATCTTTGATTGAATCTGCAGCTCATTTCAAGCTTATCATGAGACAAAACTCCTCAATTCAAGAAAATACGGCTAAAAAGAGTTACCCCAGCTATTTCCAAGGTTTCACCCATCTGATAAAGCTAAAATGTCTAATGTCTTATTTCAAAATATCTTACCATTAGAATTTTTTACTTGTCCCATTGGCATTTGCTTTTTTGCCAGTGTCAGTATGTCAAGATAATGGAACTAGTATTAACTATATATCAGAATAATTTTCAACATTTTAAGAAAACACATCACATATTTTGTACCAAGAAAAACGCACAATACACTAATTTTGAATTATTTCTGGATTCATTGAGGTCATTGAGGATATTTTTACTTTGTTTTAGAAAGTCTTGACAAACCACATTTTGTTGGCAGATGACTTTGCTTAGCTGAAGTAAAGTACCCCCAAGTTTTGAATATCTTTTTCTTGTTTTCGAATGCTGGCTTTTTGCAGTGTGGGGGACATCACAAAGAATGCTCCCAATTCTCTTTGTAAAATCTGTCAAAACAACAATCCAGGCTTCTAAAACTGATCAAAACAAGTCTTTTTTTCCAGTTGGACTAAACACCCTGAAACCATAAAACAGACAGCTTGAATTTTAACCATGGGTAAAGAGCAGGGTGGAAAAGGAACTAAATTATAGAGATGGCTTCTTGATGTTGACTTGTTCCTGTAGCCTGGAGTCACAGACTTCTTCCAGTGAGAAACAGAAAAATAAACCTTTGAAAAAAGCTACACACAGACACCTTGTCATTATTCAGCCTTCTCAGTCTTTGTAACCGTAAATCTTATTGAGTTATGAGTCTCGGAGGGAAAAACACAAACATTTCAGCCTGTGCACAGCAAGGTTGTGTAAGTTGAGAGAACATGTAGCTTGCTATGGCTTGTTCAAACAAAACAGGTATCTTGTGTTTCTGGCTGATGCAAAGGGCAAATGCCACTCAGCAAACATCAAAAGTTTAGTTGAGTAAGAAAATGAGATACAGGTTATTTTAGAAACTGTTGAGCCATGCCGACCCGACATGGATCATGTCTCTTTCTTAAAATTAGCTAAATCAATTTGTTGTACAGTACATGGATTCTTGGAGCTGACACCCATGACTAATCATAAGAATAAAAAAGGGTCGCCTCCACTCCATCGCCTCTCATCCTTTTAAGACTTTTAATTATTCTTAAACTTGAAGAACATGTCATTCTCCTTAATCCACTTAATGAAAGAAAATTGAAAAGTACTAGAGAGGGTAATTGAATCTAGGGCAGTGTATTTGCCGTATGCTGTCGTAATTACCTTCTTTATAAAGCCTCTGCTGTAATCCTGCTGTCAATGCCTGGGTGGGTGAGTGAATTAAACAGCAGAATTTCCTGCAACCACCTACTGTACCCTCAATTTAGTTTTCTTTCTCCACCTCTCTCAGCTTCATAAGCAGAAAAAGCAAGGGATCAAGCGTTTTTATTATAGATCCTACTTGCATGAGGGGGGATAATCTGTCTGCACAAAGTGAACATGTGAATGACCTGAAAACACACTGTATTTCTAGCAGACATGGGTATGCACATTTCCTCAGAACATTTGCACAATTAAATTCCTTTCATTTATCTAATTCAATTTCCTGCCATCCCGTGATATGACTGCAGCACAGATCATAAATCAGAGGCATCTGGTTCTTGCAGGGTCCATTTCTCTCAAGCAGCTTTCTTCATTCTGTGAGTGAGCTTCATGAGCACTAAATTAAAAATCAGCAGCTGAAGGGTTTGTGAAGTTTGTTTCTTCCAAAATGAGATTTCCGCCCACTCAGTATTTAACAGCTTCTGACAAAATGATGGTCAGAGAATGCTTCTCTGGAAATCAGAGCTGAGGCCGGCTACACCAGAGAATTTACCGAGCTGTGATATAATACAGCAACTGATATGTGAGGACATAACTGAATTCTTTATGGTGAACCAATTTAATTTAGCAAGGAATGAATTCATTCACAATATGTAACATATAAACAAAACAGACTAACAGGAACTAGAAAACAAGAAACATGTTTCACCTTTATTGAACCCAAAATGTAACAATGGCCTACCATGTAAATAAAAAAAAATAAAATAAAACCCACAATGTAATAATTTTTTGCCTAAAATGTAACAACTTGTTACATTTTGAGCCATTACATTTCAGGTTTTGCTAAATTTTTATGTTATTTTTCAGGCTCTGTACTTTTGTTACATTTCATCTATTTCCTACATTATGGATTATATTACGTGCCTTTCATTTACATTTCAGGTAATCATTACATTTATTGTTATATAATGGGCCTGTGGTTTAAACATTTGCTGCTGTTTCTCGCAGTCTCTCGACTTCTTTGACCATTTGTCTAAATTTTTTCTTCTCCAAAATAACCAAGAGTTGCATAAAGAATTATCTCCATAATTTTCGATGGACAGTGAAATATTTGAGAAACTGTCAACAAGAAGAGGCAGAATTGCAAATTTTATATGACATGCTGTAACTCTTTTTTTGTAAAACTAGTAAATATATACTATGTGTGATCAAGCTGTTTCAATTGCTATCTGATAACCATCATCAAGGGGTCCCAACCGAGCAGAATCAAGATTTTAACAAGTGATAAGAAAGAAAACTAGGTCATAGGACCCACTGGTTGTTCTCACTAGGTCAGTGTGGTGATGGATGATTTAATGAGATTGGGCAAAGCAGTAGAATCATCTCAATTAGCTGTATTGTTTGGGAATTGTGAAGAAGTGTCACAGCTTAGCTTGTTTCTCATCATCCGATCACACAAAAACTCAAAAATTCAAGTTCCTCTCCACAGTTGCCTAACTCTCCCTAACTTTTCCTCACAGGATTCAGCTCTTATATTGCCGTTCAGTACAAGATAAACAGAATCATTTTGGACATAAATTAGTTTTGGCCCTGTAGGCTAACACAGCAGTATTTCGTTATTGCAGATCAAATGATCAAAAAGTCAATATTTTCTGTTCATGATGGCACCCTGGGAGTTGCTGTTTATAACATTTCCCGAGTGCAGAATCAACATCTCAAAATTAAAACCCCATATCATTCAAGCTCTTGAGTTGTTGACACAAGGATCAATTGAAATTGATCTTGGCATCAGGGTTGCAGCCAAGATCAATGTGTTTGTATGGAGAATGAGTAATAAGCGATATTTTGGTCAGATAAATTACCCTTTCTTCCCCACAAAGTTCATGTATCACTCTAAATACTAATGATGGGAATATTGTATTTCAGAAAAAACATTCATTAAATCTAAAGAGGTTGATAAAAGGCCAATTAAAAGCTGAAACTTTCCTCTCTTCTTTGTGTACTTCTCTGTCTAACTGATCTCGTGATGTGACAGGAGTGAGAGTGGGCCTGAGGCTGCGAAGTAGAGATTCCTCTGGGGACCTCTGTGAAATTGCCAGCTCACATTATCTGATCATCTGTCTGGCCACTCAGTGTCAGAGAATCCTCCCTCAGATGCTCTCGCTGGGCTTCATATCATCAGTTTAGGGTTTTAAATGCACTTCAGAAGTTTTTGAAGTCAAGATGAAGTGTTGCAATTTCTTCTGTGTTTTCTGTAAGGCCTTCCCACTTCCCCCCCGAACTGCCATCTCTATTTCCACTTCATCCCATTCCTGTGAATACTTTTTGACAACCCTTCGGATGAGGCATGATGTTGATGCTTTCAGTTGTTTTTTCTCCTCATGACTTGATGTCTGTTGACAAAAGCCAGTCATGTCTCTATTTCCCAGTGGCCAAATGCTCCATTGCATCCTTGCATTATTAAAGTAGCTGTAAATGAAGAGAAGAACACCTTTCCTTTTTATCTTTGTGACAGGTGAAAGATGACCCTGCACTGCACAAAACTCAAATCTTGGCAAGTGTATTTGTCAAATTTTAAGCCAAAATATCTCATTTTATTTGACATAAATCAGGCTTACCTTGGATGCAAGATTTCTTGCAAATAAATAGTCATCTCTCTAGATTTTAAACATTGGATGAAATAACCCCAATACAAGGGGGGTGTGAGGGTGGGGGGGTGGGATTAAAACTACCTGATTATCAGACTATCAGAGCTGTATTTTGTCTCTACAAAAGTGACAAATGCAAATTCCTTAAGATGCTTGTTCTTCACTTGGGTGATTCCCAACTGGACCAGCAGGTTTTCTGATGAAATTTCTGATGACAGGAGTGAAAGGACCCTGCTTAATGTTCAATTATAGATTTCCCTCTCACTATCCATCACCTTCATTTTCTAAGACTAACATAAATTGTTCATGAATAGTGTGAGCAAAGAGCTTCATAGGTCTCACATGATTTTTATTACTTTAAACTTTGCATTGTGACAATAAATATGCTAATTCGGTAGTTTTTTGTAAAATATTTTCCTGTTTTTGATGTCACAAAAATCAAGTCTTAATAGGGGACTAAAGTAATTTTATTCTCTTTTTTATTTGTATATTTGTATATATTTATTTATTCTCATTTCAACAATTGGGCTTGCTCTGGGACCAGGGTAACCTAATTTCGTTCCATCCATGTTTTACATGTGATGAATGACAATAAAATTCCATGAATCCTAAAAGTTGTATGTAATTGTGTACCACTTAATTCTCACAATGTTAATACTTAAAGGCACTGTGAAAAATTTCTAAGTGATCTTTAAAAAGTCTAGTATCTACATTTATACCTGATCATACCCCCAATTGAAAGTGAGATTATCAGCACTAAAATAAGTTATTTTTAGCCTGGATTGATTTATGGCAAGTTGAAGTCTCTATGATAATGCAACACCAGCTGACGAAGTTCAGCTGTGAGAAGAGGGATCTGTGTTTTTCTCTGCCGAAAAGGATTTCTTGGATTTATTTAGAAGTAATGGTGAACACTGCAGCTTGACTGCCTGACAGAAAAGGGAAAGAAGAGCAGAAGAGGGCGAAAGAGAGAGTGAGGGAGAGTGATAGAGCACTGGCTAAAGGCTAAAACACAAGCTAGAGGCTAAAATAGGGGTTAAGTTTTTTTGTGAAAACGTTCAGTCCAGCCATGCAGCAGTTTTCCTGCAGTGGTCTGTTTGGAACCTGCGAATCTATGAATAAAATGAATAGCCAGGTTACATTAGCTCTGATTGATAGATAAGCGCTGGCGGGACATAACCAGGAACAACAGTTTTTTCATGACAGTTTGTGAGTTCTCCAGCAGAAGGAGTCGCTGCAATCCACTTCATACAGATTCTCCCCACAACTCCTTTAAATCTAGTAAAATTACAACTTCATTCTCCAATTCTTGTTTATCTTAGTGTCTCTAAACCCCTGTTGTGCATTTGCAATATTGATTATGCAATGTAGTTAAATCAATCCAAAGAATTAATGGCATAGTGTGGATGGTGTTAGCTGAGGAGTCATATTGGACACTACACCTTTAAATGGGTTTCACACTTCTAAGGATTTCTGGAGATTTGGTCCTATCAGGAGATTTGTCACACACTGAGGACCTGTGGAAAGCAGCCTTTAATCCCATGGGAGAGGGTTTAAAGCACAAAAAATACTGCAGGGAAGAGGAGAGAGAGAGGGAGCAAAGATTTTGAGCTTTGACACACACTCACACTCTCTCACATGCTCACAGAAACACACACTTGTACTCACTGCTGAGTGCTGGCTGGGGCGGTAAAAACCAATACAGATATGTACCCCTTCAGTGTGTTCCCGAATGGCCTTTAGGCCGGCAGAGGGAGAGCGGCTGCTTAGCAACATCTCATCTGCATGGTTTGCCAAATCATCAGGGTCAAGATCCCTTTAGGCTCAGAAAACTCTGCTGTGCCCGGCAACGCAAACCAGTAGCCTCAGATACACAGAGTGATACTGATATTGGCTGACTCTCTTCTTGGTTGGAATCCCTTCACAACTTACGGAGTCTAAAAATTTAGCCTTAAGGATTTGTTCTTTATTCTTCTTAAGAAAAGATTTTTAGCTAGGTTTTCTTGTGTAGGTTTTGTAATTTTTATTGGCAAAATTGCTCTTTTCAGGTCTTGTAGCTGCCAGTATTAGACAATAGCAAAGCAAAATACCAATATCAAGTGGGAGACCATCAACATCAAGTAATCCACACTCATATGCATTAATTCTTTGGCATGTGACTGCAATAACTGGGATGAAACTGCCAACCTTTTGATTGAGAGATAATCCACTGAACCACATCCACCCCAAATCTTGGCTAATTTCATTTACTCAAGCTGTGAAAACCTTACTGTGGCAAGACATCTTCAATAACACATCTATTAGACTGTGTTGAAATAGTTTGGCTTTTCGTGTCCTCTTTAAAAATCAGTTTATTTGTTTTTGTGCCCCTCTGCTCTTTAATCTTCTAAATTAAAAGCCGACATATGGGAGCACAACATCTGCTGGCTATCATAATGCTTATAGTTAAAACTGATATAATCAGCTGTGACAAATATGACATGTCCTTCATGCCACCCCTGCATATATTACTGCATTACATTTTCATCATAAATCATTACCACATTTGTGACAATGATATTTACAGTAACACAAAATTTGTCTTATGGCTCTCCTTCAGAAAACAGAGTTAAACTTCACGCAGATAAAAGTAAAAAATACACGTTACAAGGGGATGATGCTTATGGTTAAGCGATTATGCAAATTGGAATATTGACAAGTTGAGCAGGACCTTGGTCAAGATGGCACCTTGTAGATGATTAACGTACTTTACAGACTAGTGGGCACATATGAATATAAGCCACAGTCACTAAGTGTAAAAAGAAAAAATGTACACACATAAGCCACACTTGTCTTTATACTGCAAGTGTCCACGTTGTAACATGGAATATTTATCCACACAGATGTTACACAGAAACATTTTTTTCAAAACTTTCAATTAAGTTAATTTTTTAAACTTTTTTAACTGTCTGTTTTAATTTTTCTGAAAAGTGCCTGTAACATGGCTGGTTAGGTAAGCCTACAAGAAAAACTATGAATCGCTATCTTCATATTCACGTCCTGCACACTGACACCACAGCAACTGTACAAAAAGGGTGTTTGAGCTGACCTAAAACTGAAACTTTCAAAAAAATTCGCCAAAGTGGAATTTTTCTGAAACGCCATTTCACCGTTGCAGTGTAAACCATACACAAGAGTTTTCACTGACGTCATGCCACATGTAAAAAGCCCTTAAAAATTCCATAAATTAGCCACAGCTTTTCTTTAGGCAGCAGGGTTCAAGTTGTGTGAAAGAAGTGGCGGCCTATAGTCCGGGAATTACAGAAAGGGACTTTCAGAAACCTGCAACATATCGATGTGCTCACCAGCTTCCCTGCCCCTGCCTGGATTGCAGGACAGTATCTTGCTTCAATATTCACTTTTGCCATGGTCCCTCAACCCTCAAGACCAGCCTTTGATCAACGGGATGAGGTGCAATGTGACCGAACTCCTTCCAAGGGATTGATTTCATACAACCTGTGAGATCAGATTGCTCCTGGTGTTGAAAGTTAATCATTGTTGTTATATCATTTTAAATAATCAGCATCAAGTAATAAACACGTATGGATAAGTATTAATAAAGAAGAAAAATTAAATTACAAAGACAAGCCTACTTCAAATGCAAACTTTGAGGCAAGTTTATGAAAGTCTATTATAAATTTAGACAAGCATTAAAATGTGAGCATGTACTCTGATTTATTTCAGTCGGGTTACGTAACACGTTGAGTGGAAAACACGCCAAGCTGCAGACACCAGTTGACCTCTTGTCAAGCATGTAATGTCCTGGAAGAAGGTAGGTATACACAATGTGACATGGACCTGATGAATTAGTTTCTCTGTACTCAATTCAACTCATCTGATTCTGATGCAATCTAGATAGAAAGATGAGTAAGTGTAAGCTTACACACACTCTGATTCAATGGATGTTTTTTATTCTAACAAATGAATAGAGATTTTTTTTTTCTTCAGTGGAGCTGTCAGATCCTCCGCCTCCTCCCATCCTTTCACTACTCCCACGACTTGATCTTGGCCAACTGCTTTCAGAGTCCCACATGGTGCAAATTAAATCAAACGCCAGCTACTGTAAGAAACACACAAAACCTCCTGGTACAAGTTTGGTTATTTCAGTGTGTGTAAATGGGCTTTGTCTCTATAAAGCTAAAAGAAAAGGAACAATAAAAGAGGGATCTGGCTTATTAGCACTTTTCAGAAATACAACAGTTTGTCTCCATGTGGAATTAGAGACACATTTTGCTCGCTATTAGTCGGAGTGTATTTTCTCTAAACAGGATTATCTTGGGTGAGTCAAAAGTTACTTGAGTGAGCAAAGCTATGATATGATCCAGATTTTTTGGCTAGAGTGGCTCTGATGTGGTTCTGACTTGTAGAGGTTTAGTGTGAATGCTTCCTTTTACAAAGCATCCCTGAGATGGGGGCAACGTGGCAGCTCAACTTTCAAAACATTTTTTTGAAAAGGGAAAAAAAACAAAAACAATTTTTAAATATTATATACATTTTTGATTCACTTTTTTATTGCTAAATAAACTATTTAAAGCAAAAAAAGGGGAAAAAATCAAATCAATTTAAATGTGCTTTACTGGGATGCAAATTTAAAAAAAAGGTACCATCAGTCAACTTCAAATCAGCCTAAACAGTGTGTTTGACATAAGTTTTGCCTCTGACAAGGCACATAGCCAATTTAGAATGCAGTTTTCCAGCCCAACATAAATGAAGAGAGACATCAATGGAGCAGGAAGCACTGGAACTCCTCGGTCCCATGACTCCAGGTGTCTGTAATAGAGATAGACTGATTTGTTTTTTTCAGGGCCGATACTGATACCAATTATTAGTATAAGGAGGCCAATAGTTCTTGTTGATTTTCATTTGCAGCAAAAGTGAAAAAAGTTTTTCTTATTCTGTCTTTCCGAGCTATCTGCCAAGCAACATTCAGGAAAGGCTAACTTACTTACTCTCAAAACTTAAATCTGCCCTCCAGAGCACCTCCTCTTGGCAAAACCTTTGCTCCTCCCTGCTGTGAGCACTGTGCATACACAGCTTTCACTGCTAAATGGCTGTTACCAATGCCATGGCTCTATGTTTATCCAATCAGATGGTACTGTGGGTGGGGCAATGCTGAAGACAAAGCAGTGACTGCAGAAATAGAGGCATGGCTGCACTCTCATAGGCAGATAAGTGATAAAGAAAAGACAGAAGCTGACATATGTCAAAATGCCAATATCTGCACCTCTGTCAGTCATGTGGCTTGCTGAACTGAACATGCAGTCGGTCCAATACAACACTTGTCAGAGCAGAACCAAACTGCAGAAATATCTGGTGTATTTCAGGCGTGAGTGTCTGCCCATTGAAAATATTTTCAACCCATAGGTTGACACCAGTGACAACAAGAATCGTGTACATAATCATAACCCATTCGGTCATGGTCCATGCAGCTGACAACATAACCAGTCATAAGTTGGATATATATGGATAATAGTACGCATCATGCTCATCTGACCCCCACAATTCTTCTCACCCCCTTTATTCTACCGTCATTCCTTATCCCTTGATCCTTTGATCCTTACTCTATATCCTCCATGTGACCTGTACCCTCATTCCTCCATCCCTCACCACTTATCCTCATCCCCTTCATCCCCTTCATCTCTTAGACCTATGCTCTTCCCATCATGCATCTTCAAAGTCATCATTTTGATCTCTGTTGCATATGTTACATTACACATTCTGAGATTTGATCCAGCCTTTGGCGATACTTGGAAGTATGAAAAGAAATATACCTGAAACCTTCCTGAGTGCCTTTGACTCAATCTTGCAAAAGTAAAGCTCAAACATGCGAGTAACTACTGGCTTAACTGGATGCTTCTAAAATAGCTTTGTATCCATATCCTCTGCTGTGTTTGGACGTAGCTCCAAGGATACGCTCCCTGTCTTGATGCCCTCACCAGAAAACAGTATAACACACAGTTTAACTCATGCGCACACACCTGCAGAGTCAGTGTTGGTGAGTGGGATGACAGCTCTGCTGCCATGTTACTGGCCAGAAGACAAGCTGAGACGTTCAACTCTCTGGCTCCTCTGTTGGCGTCTTGCTGGCCTGTACTTATCTCGGCTCCAGGAGTTGCTCGCCAGCCCTACTCTGTCCCGCCTGCCAAAGCCCTTAATGTTCAGTGGGCTTCCTGTTAAATAGCCTTGTCTCCGGGGAGAGTATTGGACCTGGTTTAACACGGAAAGCTGCCTCGGCCTGTACAGAGTGGATGAGGAGGGGATTGAGGGGCAGAGCAGCAAAACGACACACAAGGCAAGAAGGAACTCATTTTTTGACCGACTGGAAAAGGCAGAAATCCGGAGCATTTGTAATTTCATTGCTCAGTAGCCAAGAGAATGTCAGACAGTAAAAATCAGAAGAAATATGGCCTCAAATATCAGTTTGCTGGCATTTAGTCTATGTTTTCACCAACCAAGGAAGTCCCTTTTTTTCCTTTCTTTCTTATTACAGAAAACTTATGGTACAAACCCATTTCCAAAAGAGCTTGGACTTGAGAAAATAAAAATGTTAACAAAAAAAGTTTTCTTTTGGTCCAGATGTTGAAATATTGGAACCGAAAATCAATGTTGATATTTGAGGAATATGTGCTCGTAAAAAAGAGCTGGGACAGGAACACCAATATGTTGATAAAGTTACATTATTTAAAAAAAAAAAAAAAAAAAAAAAAAAAAAAAAAAAAAAAAAAAAAGAGGGGGGGGGGGGGGGGGGGGGGGGCGTTAGGGGAACAACTGTCTTAAGATAATCTTTTACTTGTGTACAAACTGAAAGTCCAGACCACCTGAGTCCCTTTGAAATAAAATTGAGAGGACAACAACTTCAGGGTAATGCTCAATCATGTAAAATTGCCAAAAAAAGAAAGAGAGAATTTCATCATCTATGTAACATAATATTTAAAGATTCTTAGTACCTAGAAAATGGAAAAGTCTAAAAAACCAGTACTGGATGTCTTTGATTGGGCACTCAGATGATATTACACTAATGACATGACTCTTTAGTGGAACTCATAGCATGGGCTCAAAGTCACTTTGAAAATTAAGACACTGCACTGTCTTTCAACATAGCTTATAGTTTGCATACTGAACCATGCAAAGACATGCAAACGATATATGGACATGATCCAGCAGTGTGACGGATATTCCAGCCCAGGGCCCAATGGGGACTGAGGGGAAGCATGAGGCTGACCTGTAGTCCAGTGGATCAAAATTTGACTTTTTTTTGGGGGATGAAAACCATGGTTGAAGCGTTCTCTATGCTTAGGAAGGGAGGAACCACCTAGCTTGTTGTCAGTGCAGAGTTCAAAAGCCCAAACTGACCTGCATGCCGTTCCACCTGGTTACTCACAAAACAATTGGCACATCATCTAATAAAAATGTAAAGAAAATGCTGAAGAGGTGAATAACTTCAGTCATTCATCAAGCAGGAAAAGGACAACATTTCAATTTTGAAACTCTAGAAACTAACTCCCTCAGTTGTTAAAAGTTCAGTGTTGATGAAAGACAAGGTGATGCAACACGAGGGCGAACATGCCCCACTTTTTGAAACATGAGGTTGTCATTGAATTTAAGATGTGATGATAACAGTATACAGCAGACTGACTCCTCCTGTGGGTTTGGATGAAAGTTATGAGAAGCTCCATGTTTCTTTGAATCAGCTAAAAAATACCTTGTTTTGAATCTTGATCTGGGGCTTGGGGACTTGTTGCTTGGTCCCACAAGGACTTCATGGAGTTTAGGTTTGGAGATAAATACTTTAGAGACAGTAGGGATCTTCATAATCATAAATTCATCAGCAGACTTTTAAAATAAGTAGGGTAAACTTGATAAACAGTGCTTTGAGGACATATTTGAGACTGATGACTCATTGCATGTATTGCTGAGGATGCTGGAGTGTACCTTTTCAGTACGGTCCGGCCACCAGCCTGCTTAGATGATCTCATGGGGACGAGCATAAGCAGCCTATTTTTGTCTCATGCAAAACAGAATATATGAATAAATGATTAGAAAGCAGGTTGTTGAACCACCAACATTCAAGTTACAAGCTTGAGTCTTAACCTTAAGGGCAACATGGATATTTTTCCATATTTGCATGTTTTAAGTGGCCGAGTTTTGTTTGAATTACAAAATCTTGGGAAATAAGATAGGAAAGAAAATAACAGGGAGCATCCATGTGCACTGTGGTCTGGAAATGTTCTCAAGTTATTTTCATGAAAGTCTTTTGGTCAAATCCAGACACGAGCCAGAGCTGAATATAGGAAGGAATATACATTAATCTACACACTGATAGTACAGATGAATACTATTCATGATGCCTAAAACCATACTATAAACTGAACTCCTTCCTTACTCTCCTCTTAAATCTGTAATGCAAACCACGCATACAAACCCCTTCCAGCTTGCCTTCAGACCATCTCACCACACAGTGACTCACTGCACTTGATGGCTCCTTATTGGCAGGGATGATGAGCTGGAAACAAATATTTAGAATGCCATCAGCAGTGTGTTTTTCTTGTCATCTGAATCCCTTTATCCAAATGCCAAATTCAGTCTAAAAACACCTGATTTTCAATTACTTTCTTCTTTTCATGATTGATTTTGGCTGTACGCTTTGTTTTGTCTAATATGAAACAAAAAGGTTTTGTCTGTTAAAGCTTCTGAAAATTAAAACCTGCTTACCAAGTTTTGCTGTGAAAGCAAGAATAAACGTCCAAGTTCAAGGAATTGTCAATGTATCCAGAAAATATCATTTCGGTGCACACTCCCTGAGTCAACTGAATTTATTCATTAAATGTCTGCCTGCTGTACTTGCAGATTTCCCATCTTAGGTCTGGCATCCTTCAGCATGGCCGTAATGAGAGATGGAAGAGGAAGTGGTGTGCTGCTTATTTCAACCATCTGTGACTGGCCGCAAAATTCACATTAATAGTTTTCTCAGCACAAAAAAGGAGGGAAATAATTTTACTGCTGGTTGATGTGTGTCAGAGAAGCTGCGTGCTCATGATTTGACTTTGAGCGTAAGAAGTAAGAAATTAAAGATTGCTCTTCTCCTGTGTCTGTCTCTGAGAAAAAGATGACTCATAAATATTTCTACTGAGCCTGTGGAATAAATATTACATCATATACTTTGAACTGACTTACGTGAATTGGAAATTAGCCTTCAAAGGAAGAAAATAAAGATAAAAATGAGAAACTCATCCTATCCCAATTACAGCTGGCGATCATATTTGTTTTGATGAATGACTAATAAGAAATACAAAAACTCATTCTTCTTAATGTCTCTTTAGCAATTCACCATCAAAAATATGTGATTGAAAAGATAATAAGTCTGTATTCACAACTTGAATAAAAATAAGATCAAAAGAGGCTTTGTCTGCTTCAATGATCTTTCTGATAAGTGGTTTTGAAATCTTGTAAATAGTTGAATCAAGCACCAAGAGAAATCAGAATCAGAAAAGAAATGTGTCAGTCTGAACAGGAAATAGGTGACCAATTGTGTGATCTTTGAATAGCAGCACAGCAGGGAGCCCTGTCATTGCTACATGTATTTGTAATGAAGCTCACAGTGTGGCCTACTTCAGGGTGACTGCTTAGGAATGAGCCATGAATGCCCCCTTCTCACTTTCTTTCTCTTTTTGTGTCCTCTTCAGTTTGTTTTGGATCACTCACTTTCTTGTATCAGTTTTGCCTGACTGGGTAGCTCAGTCCAATTCAAAGTGCCAGGCACAGCTTCAGTTTAAGGTTTGAAACAACTCTGTGGTTCTGCAACTATAATTTTTGAGATTTTCTTTTGTGTCTTTGGCAAAACAAAAAATAAAATTCTGTCTTGGGCCACTTATATTGAAATTGTATTTGTGGAACAAAGTGACAACCCTGAATTGCATCTTGAAATAATTGCATCTGTGAATATATAGATAATAGTTTTCCTGATTTTTATTTATATATTTCTTGAGACATTTCACAAATAAGAGCTTTGCTCTTTTTATCACTCACAAAGCCAAGGCAAGACAAGTTTATTGCACATTTAGCAAATTTTGGCAGCAAGGCATTTCAAAGCGCTTTATATTGACGTAAAAATTATCATTGAAAGGATCAGCAAAACATGTTACTAGAATTAAATGACAAAAAGGATGGTAAAAATGTAATAAAACAGAGTTTTAGATATCAGTATGAAAGTTGCAGTGCAGGGTTGTTCAATACAATAGATGTTAAAATGATCAGTTAAAATAATCTAATAAAAAGCAGCTGTGAAAAGGTGAGTCTTCAACCTGAATTTTAAAGGGGCTGAGAGTTTCAGTGGACCTGATTTTTTCTGGGAGTTTGTTTCACATAAAAGCTGGACGCTGCTTCTCCATGTTTGACTCTGACTCTGGGGACTAAAAGCAGACCTGGTCCAGATGACCTGATTAATCTTGATGGTTCATGCTAGAATAAGGGCTGTCTCGGGCTTATGCAATTAATGTAAACCTTATTTCATTTCAGTTATGTACACATTCTGATATTTAGTTCTGAACATGTTGAGCTTCAGTTTATTGTGAGGATGGGGAAGTATTTTTTAAACATTTTCCCTTTTTTCAGTTGCAGCTGTTTGAATATAACTGAGGTGCCTCCGAGAGGGTTAGACACATTTCTACAATTTGTATAACTATATGATGCAAGTATCTGCCTCCATGTCTCCGTTTTTGTAATTCTAATTTTAAATTCTTCAGAGGAAAAAAGCAGCAGCATCATATCCTTAGAGGTAAGCATACGCAGTGAATGAATGAAGAAAAAAAAATGCATTTTAGCTTGAGGCAATGTGGGCTAAAACTGGACGGATTAAAGCTACAGGAAAATAAAAGCAGCGTAAAGGCAAAGGGCTGGAATACAAATTCTTGTTTAGCATTAAAACGGTTATAAGTTACAGCAGACTGTGTTATATTCTGGTTTCACTCCATCTTTGTATTCTTTTTCCTCTGCTCCAGTTTCTGCTCCTTTACAGACTCAAACAACAACACAATGACATGATTTCATCCAAACTTGCTATATGTTGTGCACGTGGTGCACTGAACAGCTGTGTGAGGATCTGTTCATGGAACTGAAGGAGACGTGTTGAAATGTTATTACTTAAGCAGAGGGAGGCGCTGTTGCTCACTCAACAACACCTGGGACAAATATTCTGCAATGTTTCAATTCCCCAGCAGTTACAGTCATTTAAGTACACCTCAAAGTTGCCTTATTTCTATAGACTATATTCTAATCAGTCATTGGAAACAAAAGAACCAACCAACACACTGAAGCCAAATTGTAAAATGGAATATGATTTGCATGGATTGTTAAATGGCTCCAAAAACAGAATCTGTGTTTATGTATTCAAACCCAATGCTATGCAAATGGATTCAAGCTGGGGGTCAAATTGCAGCATTGTGAGCATTTAGCCTATTATAATAATGGCACAAGGATGGATGTTGCAATGCTACAACTGTGCACACTAATGGCCCAAAGCAAAAGCATTCCGATATTTAACTTTTCTCATTGTATTGCCTTCGTTCATGCACCAAAGTCTGAAGTTGTGTATGTTGATCAATCATCTTTTGGTATAAATCACTGATTTCTGTTGATGATTTGTTAAGTACAGATAAAATACGATTACTTACACTTTTTTTCACAGAAAGCAGCGACTGCAAACTGGAGTCGCCCTTTTAGCCTATAGTCATGCATCTGTGTGTGCGCGCGTATGTGTATGTGTGCGTGTGTGGGAGAGAGGGGGGAGCAGTCGCGAAGACACCACCCAGCTCTGTAGGGGAGGGGAGCCAGTGAGAGCGAGGGAAAAGAGGGTGAGGAGAGGAGGGGAGGGTGAAATGCTCGTTTCAGCACCGCGGACAGCTCCCAGCAGCAGCGGGTCGGTCCTCTCAGCTGCTCGGGAGAAAGAGAAACATCTGAACTGAGATTTTTTGTTTTTGTTTTTACGCCAATGGAAAAGAGAAAATCTAACATGCTTTTTTTGCTGAGTGGGTTTAGTTCTACTGAGTCCGGCGTAGGCAACATATTTGGAGTGACAGGCTAAAGACAAAACCATTACAGGAGTCCGGAGGTTTGCGTGCGCAATCCCTGCGAAGTTTCTCACCACTGAGAGGTGTCCTTCCTCCTTTCTCCGGTCTCTACAGCCGAGAAAATCTACTCATATTAGAGGAGAAGTTGAGGAGAAAATAAAAGTGACATCGCTGTATCACCATCCTTCATTTTGGACTATAACCTTATAGAAGTTGCAGGTATTTTCTCTTTCGCTCTCCTCAGGTCTGCTGCGTAATTCTTTGGTTTTACGCAGAACGGTTTATATTCATTGGATACCTCTGGAAGCAAAAAAAGGCGAGAAAATCAAGTTTCCTTTCACCGAGGCTGTTGTAGGGCTGTTTCAGCCTCCATCAACCCAACTATAACGATTTTCCCCCTCAGCCTGTGATGCAAGGCGTTGATGCGCCCGGATACGTTTCTCCTCTCTTGCAACACCGGTTCTCTCAAGGCATCCGTCTTTGTCTTTTTAATATTTAAATCTCATAGAGGGACGTCTAAGACTGCAGTTTCCCCCCCAATACTGACGACAGCCAAAACTGGTAGGTGATAATGGCCATGGATCGATGAGAAATGATTGCTCTCAGATTAAGTCGGAGGCCGTGTGTCCTCACTGTATAGCAGGAACACCACGTAGCAACTTTTGACACAGATATTTGGTTGGTTTTTTTTTTTTAGGTTTTAGGACAAGGTGTAAAACCTGTTTGTAGCTGTCCATGACGGAAACGATGGCTCTGAGTGGAAACTGTAGGACTAACCCCAAAGAGCAGGCATCAGTTCAGAACAGTTTCCCAGATGTTGTTGAACTAAATGTTGGGGGACAGGTTTATTACACGCGCCACTCAACTTTGGTGAACAGCCCGAGCTCTTTACTCGGCAAGTTATTCTCCTCCAAAAAAGACGCATCAAACGACTTGGCGAGGGACCCGAAAGGCCGGTATTTCATCGACAGAGATGGGTTTTTATTCAGATACGTATTGGACTACCTCCGGGACAAGCAGGTTGTCCTCCCGGATCACTTCCCTGAAAGAGGGAGGCTCAGGAAGGAAGCGGAATACTTTCAGCTGCCCGACTTAGTCAAGCTCCTGACCCCAGAGGAGTTTAAATCCAGCCCGGACGAGTACTTTCACAGCGACTTTGAGGACGGCTCCCAAGGCAGCGACCACCGGCAGTGCCCGCCCCCATCTCTCGTCCCCGCCGACCGAAAGAGCGGCTTTATCACGGTGGGGTACCGGGGCTCATGCGCCATGGCCCGGGAGAGTCAGAGCGACGCCAAGTTCAGGAGAGTACCTCGGATACTGATTTGCGGACGTGTGGCCCTCGCCAAAGAAGTTTTCGGGGAAACCCTGAACGAGAGTCGGGACCCAGACAGGACCCCGGATCGGTACACATCCCGCTTTTACCTCAAGTTCAAGCACCTGGAGAGAGCTTTTGACATGCTGTCGGAGTGCCGTTTCCAAATGGTGGCCTGCAATTCGTCAGTCTCGGCCTCGGTGGTCAACCAGCTCACAGAGGACAAAGTGTGGTCCAGCTACACAGAATACGTCTTCTACCGTGAGTTACACACTTCTTTCTTTCTCTTTTCTGCATTTACAGGTCAAGAGGGAAACAAGCCAATGTACACACACACACTTTTAAAGCTACAACAACCACTAGGAGGCGCACTTGGTTTACGCGTGCTGTGTGTGGTTATTGGTGATGTTGGGCCATTTGCAAGCAAAGGTCACATTTTGAGCAATGTGGTACTGACTTTACAATTTTCACTGCAACCTGTTACTATGACCTGCAGTAGATCCTGACATTTCCTCGGTGTTCTGATGGAGTAAAAAAAAAAAAAACCAACAACACTGTGCAAGGCTGTCTGGGCAGTGGCCTGTCTATTCTCCCTTAAAATTAAATAACTCAACTTCTAAGATGCACTTTAACTGCACCAGCTGGTGCAAACAACCCTTGGACTTTGTGCTCTGTGTAGAAGGATGAGCAGGAGACCTTTTTGTCTTTTTGAGTCTATCTCAGATCCCTTGTAAGCGTTTGAAGTTGTGTCTTTCCCCAGTAGATCAAAAAACAATTAGAAATTCCTCCTGCCAGGTGTGGCAAACCCCAAGGTGTTGTTTCCCCTCCTCTACGGCAATGAAACCCTCACAGAAAATCCAAACCTGACAGACAACTTCATGTTTTAATGTCCACACGTGTGTTAGGACCTCTTACACTGTGTTGCAGCATTTGGTACACTCTTGCAGGCTAGTTTATATTTTGCAAGATTGAACTTGATTTTAATAGATTCACTTCCATCTGGGCCACTGCGATCGTCAGAGCAATGATTTGTCAATGCTTGCCGTTTCTCATCTTGGTGCAATTTTCTACTCCACCTCCCCTCCCCACTTTCATCCATCCCCATCCTTTCAACTTCTTGCGTTTGCTTCTGGCTTTCCCAACCCTTTCCTTCCTTGTCTCCATTTTGCTGCTCACTGGCTGGCAGGAGTCTTACAGGAGTGGTAATGAAGAAGGGATCATCACTGCTTTTAAAGTAGCTTTTATGACCCAACAGATATATTCCATATTCTCTGATGTGATGTATTATTTAGCACAAGTTTCTGCAATGTAGATGCCATAAGAGTCAGGTTTAAGTGTTGCTGTGAGCATGCTTTAGTTCTGAGTATCCATATAAACCACTTGGATATGACAAGATAAAGTGCCTGCTTGGCCATTTTTCAAATGCAGTAAAGCTGCCAGAATGCAAACAAACAGATAAACAAAACAGAAAATAAAACCCAAATCACCTCTAAAATTGAACACAAAGGCAACACTTAAGAAAACTCACACTGAACTAGGTGATGATTTTGCATGTGAACAACAAAAAGCAGAACTCTTGTTATATACTGGCAGCCCTTGAATTTCTTTTTTTGACTATATCTGTATGCCAGTATTAGCTGTGAATGCATTATTTTTGGCAGCGAGCTCTCCATTCGTTCCTTGGGTGCTTACAAATACTACAGGACCCTCTTTTGGTCATAAATATGGTTGCCATTGATACCATTGATGATTTGAATGCATATGTGGAAATCTGTTTGTGCATCTCAATGTCTTGTTACATAAACGAGATGCAGAACAGGGGTGCAGAATGTGCTGACTATTTCTGCAAATAAAACAGGAAAAAGCTGCCAACAGAAGTGAACTCAATGTGTCACAGGCAGCCATCATGATGTTCATGATAACAGAGATGAAAAGCTCCATATGCATAGGGTTTTATTTTTTGAGAATGCGGTTTGTTTGCAGTTTAAAGGATGACACCACCCAGAAAGCAATGTAAAAGCGAATGGGATAGGGTGCTATTGAAAGGGACATCCCCAAACTTCTGCATTTATTTTATCAAACCTTAAACATACCAATCATAATATGGCCTCAATTTTATCTCAACATTTAGAAAAAAATCACTCATACTTTGATTTCTTGCCCTTTGAAATGCAGCAGCTGGGCTTTCGACTGAAAAAAAAGTCCATATCGGCCCTATTTTTATTTTACTTACTTAAACACACTAACAGTGTGGGATCTTGACTCATCTGCAAATACATGCAGAGAAGAGATTCATACTTCTCACTCCACTTGAGCAGGCAGCGATATGTCAATTTTGATAAGAAAAGCTGCATATCAAGGTGGATGCAGCTGTAGCTTTTCATGTTTCTTACATCATCATATCATGACTTTTTATTATTGGTGATTGTTTATTGTCTTTGAGCGCACTGACCCCATTTACTATGGTCCTACTTTCTCTTCCATCTGAAATTTACTCGTACTGAACGCAGAGGTGTACTGACATTTGCCAAGTCCTGCCACAGTCTGAGCTATGCATAGTCCATTATTGCTCTGACTAAGTTGTTCACATGCATTTTGATAGTCTGAACTCGTGCTGACTGGCCTCACAGTCCAGTTTCTTAAACTGCATGTACACATGCTGACTGTATCAGTTCAGATACAACCTGGTGGAGAGATAATCTAGATGGCAGCAAAAGTAGAGACTGTGATATCGGTGCTATAATTGAATATATTCATAGTCACAACAAAAAAGTGTCATGGACACAATGGAGGGCTGGTAAGAGGAAGCAAGCTACATTGCCAATAGGTTGCACAATAGTATGAAAGTAATCACCATCTGCTCTCTTGCCTGATGTGACTGTCACCTTATTTTTCAAACATGTGCTTACCCCAACTGCTTGTAGGGATTTTACTTGAGGTTTGATGCGGAAGTCTGGGGGTTAAAGGTTCATGTAGTTTTCATTCACACATGCCGCTAACCCCAACACTTTTCGTAGTTAAGTTCATGAATAAATTAACTCATATGAATACAGTGTCTGAAAGGTTTCAGCAGCAGCCCTGTTAAATAAAAAGTACTAGTATTATGTCCATTAAAAATGGTAATTAGAAGTCAAACTCTGTTCCTCATGTTTGAAGAATTTGGCACAAAAAAAAAATATTTATACAGAAAGGACCTCTGACCAAGTTCTGTTTTGCTCCTGGCTTTGTTGTCTGATTTCTGTGCCCAGTACCCCAGATGTTTGGAAAGCACAAACAGTATTAGACAAATGTACAACACCCTTAAAAGGCTTGTTTGGGCTTTATAATACAAGTCAAGATGGCTTACATTGTAATTGAAGACAAGGTAGTATGAAATATAAATTGCCAATGCTCCCAAAAGAACTTGTTTCCAGATATCCTTGTCATGACTGGGCTAGAGGCCAGGGCTGCTGGTTAGACACCACTGAGCTGTGCATTCAGCCGCACCTTAGGGAAAACCAATGTCAGCACAATAAATCACATAAGTCCAAAGATGCCATAGTCACAGTACTAACAGGGGGGAAAAAAAGGAAAACAAAACAACAAATCGTGGGATCAGTTTGCTGGGATGGATACAGGCGAAATGAGCTCTGCATTAACGCCCAGCATGAAGCTGCGTCATGGTTCCTGACTTTCATAACCCCGAGAAGTAGTGCTAACAAGCCAAATAAAGTGGGACCGGGGACTTAACACACAAGCTGCAGTTACACAAACGCACACCTTGCTTATGCAATGACTGTCTGTGTGTCCATGGGTTGCCTGTATTGCTAACAGACAAACAACTACTGCTTCCTGACTTCGTCCCTGGTATGAGTTTGCGTTATGACTTGACACACAAAACCTCTTAAAGGCCTACATGCAGCTCTGCTAACACGAAGAGTGTGTGCACTCAAATTCAGGTAATCAGGCGTATTCACAGAGGAAGAAAAGTATGCATGCACATATAGCCGAGCATAGTGTGTTAAACTCTGCAGTTGCCAAGTGGAGTTGATGCAGTTGTCGAGAGCCTGTTGTTTATCTCTGTCATATTTTTGGCACCCTCATCTTTCCCCCATCCACCTTCTCTCTTGCCTTCCTTTTATTTCCCTTCTCTGTTCCCCTTTCATGTCTTCTCATTTTGTTTGAGTCAATCACACCCAGCTTTTCTCTCATCTGTGTTCCCACCCTCTATCTTTCCAGCTTCATTTTGCTCTGGCGCCACAGGGGCAAGGAGCAGCACCGCGGCACCAGTTGCCTTTTTATGCCTCATTGCACCGTCACGCCTCTTGTCTCAATTCTTATTCGCATCTCAGTCTCTGCCTGTCGGTCTCCATGATTGTTTGTTTACCTTCATTTTCAACTGTCTTACTCTACATCTTAGCCTTGTTGCCTTCCTCTTTTAGTTTGATCCTCACCTTGTCATCCATATGTCAGTAAGTAAGACTTTTTTGCTTCCTTTAAGTTTGTCTAAAAGCCTTGAGGTACTTTAAGTTTGTGGCTGTTGATATCGCATAATGGTACAATTTTTATCTCTTATGCTGAGGTTTTTGCCCTCTTTTGCTCAACAAAGCTGCTTTGTGAAGAGAGGTCCACAAAGAGACATCTTTCACCCAAGTTTTGAGCTAACTGAACATCTTAAAGATGAATTAAAACATGAGCAGAAAGACAAGACTCACCCCATCATAAGTGGCTAACCTTAGTGATGAAAATGTCCCAGAATGGGAGCAAATACTCCATGAACCAGCATTTTATTGGAGCCTGTTTTAAGAATTAAAGACTTTTTGGCATCTTGTTATTGCCAATGTCACTTGTCACTGATATCATTTTGGACATTTGTGGTCAAGTGTCCAATTCCTGAACCTTCAAATTGCATTTCTGCTTTTTGCAGTTAATGTCTTTTTGTCAGCTTTACTAAACCATGACCTCCAGAGCAGCTACTTGCCATTTGTAAAAGCTGGTGGCAGCACATCTAAATCTGGGGTCATGGTTCCCTGCTGAAAAAAGTGGATTGCATTCTCTTGTTGGGGATTGAATTCCTGACTCGAGTGAAAGACCCTGAGCACCTGTGGTCTCATTCACGTATGTTGTAAAAATAGGAGATTGGTGTGGAGTCAGCAGAAGTGCAACCATTCTAGTGGATGAAGCAAAACTTTCAATTACCCACTCAGTTTTATTTGCTACCCAATACCATAGCCATGAGTTCCAGGTATTGACCAAAAGAAAGAGATTGTAGTCACAGATTAAAATGCTTTCTGGATGTGCTTCTTTAGAGGATCTCCCTCTGGTAAGATACTCTTGGGTAGACCTGAAACATGCTGGAGGGATTATACAACTTACGTAACAAGGTACCCCCAGAGGATCTGTAAAACAGAGGGAAGGACATCTGGACTTGCTTGCTAGCCTGCTGCTTAACACCATTAATGGCCTTAATATGTGGAACATAGTTGATGAATAATAGATCCATGCCATTTGATCTGTGATGGGATGTTCAAAGAAGTTTCACTGTTTTTTAAATGTAAATAGAGCGGACTCATCTTTCAAGTTTCAAGCTAATATGAGGAACAAATTCTGTTACTACCTGATCCCGAGGTACAAAGCAGATCATTCAACACAACTAAAAACAAAGTCACATAGCACCACTAGCCTAGTTGATTCAGCAGTGTTGAAGTTAATTATATGCCAGTTTAACTAAACACAGCCTACACTCAACTTCATCTCCACTTTCCTAACCAAATGTCTAAACTACGCAGCACTACAAGATGTCATCTGTCTTCTGTGCTTGTTTATATCTGTGTAGCAGAGCATGATTGGATCATGGCAGAAACAGCCTTGGCTAGTGATGGTGCTTAACAGTTTTGATACAGCATGTGACTGGCATTGCAGTCTGTATCAATTATCAAAATATTTCAAAGTTTTTAACCAAAAAGTAATTCTGAAGCCAGCTAGGTGGGTTACTGACGATTAGTGGTTAGTTGAATTAACGGGCTTGTCTCTAACCTGAAGACATCAGAGATCACAACAGTTATTCTCCTTCTGTCCCCAATTTGATTGACACAGCTTAGTCATTCTCCAATCACATGCTCCATGTTTTTCTTGCCAGAAGCCTGAATTCCTATTTTCAATCCTCCTCTTTTCTCTTGTAATCTTTCGCCCTGAATTCTGCATGCCTCTGATTGAACCAATCAATCCCTATTTTGTATTTTTGGATATTAAGATTCTGTAAGGCCCCTCAAATCCCAGAGGGCAACAGTATTTACCAATTTAATGCTTGACTGAATTGACTGATCATGAATCATCTCTTTGTTGACAGACAATTCTGTGATATTCACTGCAGGGCCTGACAGAGCGTAGAACAGTACCATTGTACAACATGACATCCTCTGCATTGCAAAAAAAGAACACGTTTCTGACGTCTTTTGAGAGGTTGTGAAATTCCTGTGTTTTGCTCAGGATGCACCTCCTCAGGCTTTTCAACTTCAACTGAACATGTTGGAGTTAAGTGTGTGTCATCACAAACAGCCATTTTTCATATGACCATGTGTGCAAGTATGTGACACAGTGTGCCATTTGCTTGTTACGCACAGATGAGCAAGTCCTTTTGTAGCAAATGTGTTCTGGCAGGTGGAAAAAAAAAGGTTACAATGATGGTTGTGGTGTGTGTTTGTGTGTTAATGCATGACCCGTGATGCACTTCTGGAGACCTTTGCACGCCCGTTGAGCCACAAGCTCCGCACACCTTCACTCCACCAACCCCTCATACACATCTATAACTCCCACTCGCAGAAAGACAGAAATCCACAATACAGGCCAACGATGTATCCATCCTGTTAGCTTCTCCCAGCCCAATCTGTGACAGCATTAACCACAGCAGTCCCATGCTTCAGGCTTGTAGGAAGTGATTAGGCAAAGAGCAGACAGGCCATGACAGCTCTGAGGAGGGTCCTGATGGGGACAGCTGCTACCCTGGCCTCAGCTCCACAGGGGAGTCCACAGCCACACACCTCAACTGTGCATTATTCAGACCGAGACGAAAACAAAGGAGAGAGGGAGCAAGTGGAGAAAATAGTTTGATTTATAAAGATGAAAAATACTGCTATGAATGCTTCTGTTACATTGACTGCTGGTGAAGCAAACAATTCAACTGCCTCTACAACCATCACCCTGACTGTGACTCTGTGACTACTAATGTCTTTTGGGATGCACTGATGTAGTGACTGAACATACATTGGCCCACAAGTAAATAAAGTTACATACAGAGACAGCTAATATTGATGTGTGACTTGTTACACTTTATGGCAACAGTTTAATGGTGGCAAGCCAGTAAACCATATAATTTTTATCAGACATTAAAAGTATGGATGAGTTGTGATTTTAAGAATAATTGACAAATTAAGTCATTGATTAATGTGTAAAGCCTGGTTTATGCTTGATGTGTCTGTGTGGTGAAAAAAATTGTAGTAGATCAAGAGCAAATGCAACAAACATGGTTTGTGTAGAAAGAAAGAGGAGAATAAAACTATTTTTAAGTCACTGACTTTTACGATTTCAACCTGTATTTACAGCAAATCAATAAATAAATAATCAAGGAATCTGCAAATATTGTTTTAACAAATGTGAGTTCTCTTGTGCATGTTGCACATAAATAACATGTTTGTGAACCTTGGTAAAACTAATTTGAGCCTTCTTTTTTTTCCCCCTGTAAGAACAGGAGATGAAGCCTTTGTACAAACAGTCAAGTGAAAAAAAACCCTTTCTAACAGAGTTGAAAATACAGAGCATTGTAAAAGAATGAAAACAGCCACAAACCTTTTGTCCTCAAATAGAGACCAAAAATGACTCACTTATTGAATACTTTTCTGCTAATAGTAAGAAAATTGTGAAAAAGCTGCAGCAGAAAGTGTGAAGGAGAAGAGCAAAATCAAACATGATCTTTGGATGACAGCAATAGAAGAAGTGAGTGGTTTAAACTTCAGCTGTAACTCAGAGTAAACAAAAGTGAACTCAATTTCCTCTTTTGAGATAGTGTTGATCCACCTCTTCAGGAGCGTAGAAAACAAGTGGCAGTAGGAGTCGAAGCAAGTGAGTTAGGGACTTTGGAGTAAATAAATAGTGCAACCCTACCCTGAAACAACATCTATTTGCTGGCGTTTGATTGATTTTGTTTAAGAGCTCATGTGAGGAAGTGCAAGTGGGAGTGTGTGGTAATGAGATGAGGGCAGTGGAGAAAAATAATGGATTAAGGGCAAGTGGGTCATATGGAGGGAAGATAGACTTTCTTGTTTGTCTAGCCTCCCCTTGACCTTCTCCCCTGGAAGCTTAGTGTAACCATGTAGCATAGATTCCCATAATCCCCTGCCTCTGGAGGTTGTGGTGAACAACAGGGCTGTGGGTGAAAGATGGAGAGAGAAAGAGAGAAGAGAATGCACACCCAAGCGACAACAAGTTCCCTGTAAGCCCTCCATAGTCCCCCACTCTTCTTGCCATCTATCAGCCCATTTTCTCCTCCTCTGTGACTCTTGACACTCTATTCTCTCAGCGGTGGGACGCACAGTTGATATAATGCTGATGCTCTTCCCCTGTTGTGTTAGAATAAGTGCTCTGTGGTGCGACGAGGTGTGTAGCACTGCCATAATGACAAGAAACTGCAGCTGGAGAGCCTCTTCACTCGCTCAACCCACCGGCTGGCTGCTGCAATGCATCATTGCTTTAATAGCTCCCGCTATGTGCCAGTCCAGATTGGCTGGAAACACAATGCAAAGGAGACGCAGAATTCCCATTGCACCAGTAATTGCTTCGCCTTATCATACCAACGGCTGTTTCCTCTATGGGAGTGCAAGTCACAGTGCAGATTAATGGCTGCTGCCATTTGGTTAAGTTTGTGGAACAGATCATCTCATGGAAAGCTTAAACATCTTCTTTGAGATGTTCAAGAGAGAGCATTTATATAATCTCAAAACTGATATTGGTTCTTAAGTGGTAGATGCTATTTGAGGAATGAGTTACAAATGCCCAGTATTTATTTGGTTAAAGTATTATTTCCTGTGTGTTTTTCTAACACTTTTCTATCTTGTACTCAACCAACTGTAACTAAAGGACAGGTCAGAAATACAATCTATCATAAGTTGGAAAAAAAATCACTCTGATAGAGAATTCAGCTATATTTGGTTAAACCAGATTGTTCCAAAGATGGACAAAAGGTTCTCCCAGTTCCCTGTCTGTGGAGTGAGCTCATCAGTGTTTGTGTGTATGTTTTTTTGTGTGTATGCGAAGAGAGTTTGATTGCGGCCATAAGGCAGAAATGATCCCGTCATGTGAATTGAAAAATATATCATAAAGATTTTTAGTTTGTTGAATGAGAGAACATGCACACGTTTCAGTGTTTCAGTTGCTCGAATACAACTGGCAACCAATAAGTTACACACTTCTATCCTTTTTCCACTTATCGTCACAAAAAAATCTGCCTTTCTTTCTTCTAATAGGACATATTAGGGTAGGTTGCAAGCCATCAATGTGAACATGATTCGGAGGCTCGTGTACAAATCTTTTCATTTGTTCCCAGGTTTCCCACTTATGTTTGACTGTTTGCGCCTTCTCTGTTCTGACTCGTCTGTTGACAGCAGGGACAAACAAATCAATGTCGATGGGCCATCAAAGGCATAAATCCAACATTCGCACAGGGAGTGAATGTCTTTGTTGGTCCTTTGGGCATGTCTTCACTTCACTCTTTTGTCTTGTTCTCTCCTCGGCTAACGCAGCTCCTCATTTACCCCAGCCTGCCACTTCATTCATCTTCCTCAGTGTGGAGAGACAGAGTGACTGATGAAACAGTCGGTCAGTATTCAGACTATTAGCGCTTAAACTCCATGATGAAACTTCTTAGTTTGATGGAGTCTCTGATCATTGCTTATTCCTCTGAGCCTCATTAGAAACTCACAATGTCAGTCACACAGTAGTGGTCTGCAACTTGATGAAGCATATGGTCATATTGCAGTAATTTCAGTCCACGTAGTTTTATAGCTTCCTGGGGCACAGTGTCAGAGGCATTTCATTTGGAAGTGGCAATGAAGTCTTAATGTCCATTAAGAAAGCTACAGGCACTTATGTGGCAACTCCAGAGGAAATTAACCCCAGAGGAAATTACTGAAACTACAAAGGGTAACTTATGACATAAGCCTCATGAGTCTTGATGTTTTATAAAAAAAAAAATTATATCACGGTTCTGTTCTCTCATTGGACACGAAGAAGGGGCAGCAGCTAGTTTCATATGTATTGGTTTTCAGAGTTTTGCTTTTACAACACGTTAACACTTTGCTTTGTTTTATTGGTGAATGATCTGATCACATGCAAGAAATCGGAGCCATTACTCACAGTTAAGGCTGGGTTATGCTTTCTGCTCCACAAGTGGGGAAAACAGACGCACAAATTCTGCATGGGGGAACATGTATGGCTTCTTTAAAATCTTATTTTCACTCTGCATGGCATCAGTAAGCATCCATTCCCAAACTGTGGGGAACGGTGTATAACAAACACGTCTACCAGAGCACTAGGAGTCTGAACTTGTTTACACGGTTTACAACGTAATTTTTTGCCCATTCCTCCTCTCTGTCTAGTGTGACCACAAGGCATTGTCATCACATGGTCATAACAGTGATCTCTGTGTAATGAATTGAATAAATGCCTGTATTTTGGCACTTTAGTCACTCAGGGCTCCAATACGGCTGCAATGTTGTCCGTGCATCTCCATCCGGCAGGTATAGATTTCCAGAGGTACAATATGCAGGAATTTTTCAGCGTGTAAGGGACGTCATTCGTCTGCATGGAGCCACGCACACCTCACAGCCACATCAAGCTTTAAACCAGGCTTTAGGTCTACATGGTATCATAAAAAACAACTGACATTTCCCTTTTTGGAATTAATGAAAAGAAAGAAACTGTAGAAAATACCGCAACCTGTATAAAGGGCAAGATACCACAGGGCTCATCAAATTCCCCAAGAAGTGAAATGCTGTCAAATTTGTTTGAACAATTTTATGACCTGAGATAGACTTGATGGACATCAGATGTGTGTTTCTAAAGCACGGGAGTCATACTAGAGGGTCCTGTTTTCACTGTAGTGAAATAGTTGAATTGTCTTTAGGGTGATATCAGACAGGTAATGCCACTGCAGAGTATTAGTCCAAACGTCAATGCTGTGCTTCATTAGTAATCCCTCAGTGTCATTTCACATTGCTCAAATGCTTGCTCGAGCATACAGTCATTTGATTTCATTCTTAAGTGGCTGTGAGGCTCATTGTCCATTCAAACGTTCACTTACATTGTGGGTAAGAGAATGCATAAAAGCTAACTTATACACACATCTCTGAAACATCATCTAAATTAGAATGGATACAGTGGGAGGACCATTGGCTTTAAAAATCAATACTGATAATTGTATCATCATATCTGTCTCTTGACTCACTTCAACACATTGGCCTGGACTAACTGAGTCAGGTCTAACTCAAGCAACGCATTTCTACCATAATGGCTGAGATACATTTTGATTCTTCTTGAGTAGTTCGCAAAGCAATACGCACCAAGCAAACAAAATGTTAGAAACCCCATTATAACTAAGCCCAAACCTTGGCTCAAGATTTCTTCTTTCATCTGTTTCCTTTGCTTTCATCTGGAGCTCCCCTTAAGACTGAAGGGGATTTAGTCTGCAAATACCTGTATATCAGAGAGAGATCAGAATTCTCGCCTGAATCCATGGGATCAGCCTTTGACATTCCCAAGATAGTGCAGACACAATTATACCTGGACTCTTGGCTATTTGTTGTTAGTACAGCTGGCAAAAAGCAAAACACGGGGCTTGACAACTAAGCTTCAATTTTTAAAGTTCAGCTTTGCTCCAGCATTGCACTCTCAGTCAGCTGTTAGAGTCAGGAAGTAGTGCTCAGAGCAGAATGATCAAAAATGATGCAACAATTGAAGACTGTTGCATGTTTTGTACTTGCTTCTCCAAATAGGGTGCTGCATTTCAGTCAGATGAGTTAAAATCTGGTTGGCTGGTAGTGGTTAATTAAGCCATGAGCCCCAAGCTTAAAGCAAAGTAAAAAAAAAAACAGGCGCAAAGGCTTCCATTAACTTCTTGCCTTTACATTCCTTTCAAATTAAAACTTATGTCTTTTACGCCCTACAGAGAGTTTCTCAAAGGACAAGTTGCACTTTTGTATCTCTGGGAGAACTCTTTATAACTGCTAAAGGCAATTTACAACAACAAGGGTGACAAAAGCTAAATTCAGCATGTCAAGATTTGGAGGACAACTTGGTGAGGAAAAAAAAAAACAAGATATTGAAAGTAAAAATGGGTGTATGACAGGTCAAATCACCCACACCTTTGATGACGCCAAACTCTTGAGTTTTTGAGTTGTTCAACAAATTTGGGTGGGTGTCTGTAAGCTGTTCTCAATGCTTCCTCTTCTCCAGCTTCAATAATTTGCTGGCCATATCACTTCTGCATCAGCTTCATTTCTCAATAAAAGAGGTTACCACTTCGGGTCAAACCTGTAATATCTTTTTAAACAAAATTTCTCACTCGTAAGGTTATGACTATGTATTCAAAACACACTATGTGAGGTGCAGACTCCTTATTTCAACCCAATTAACTTAGTTCAAGTAAACACTGGGGGTTGGTAGCGTGACTCCAGTTGGATTGGTCAGTGTGCTGTAACCAACAGCTATCAACCTTAGTGTAGGCCTAGTACAAATTGCTCAGCAGGACTGCAACGAAACGGGGACGCTCGTGGAATAAGACTGTTTATACCTTTACACTCTAAGGGTCACTCATCTGCCAAGAAAAGATTACATCCTTTTACTGTTGCAACTTCTATTCCTTCTCAAATGGTAGGTGAATTGATTTCTACAAGAGAGTTTCCTGAATGTTACCTTGTTAAATAGTGGGATCACTTCTGTCATTACTCAAGGCTCCATAACAGCATGTTCCAGTGTAAAGTAACAACCAAGGAATAAGATGTCAGAACAAAGGTGAACACAAACCACACGGTCCAGTGGGTTTTAGCTCTGCAAAGTGTAGTCCTAAATGACGACACAAAGCTTCAGCTGCCTCACTTCACCTTCACTCAGCTGCATTTCACAAAGTCAGCTCACAGTTGGACGTCTTCAAAAGACTTTTCTGTTCTCATTTTACTTCTCTATTTTTGTTACTTGGTTTTCAGATAGCCTGAATTCAACTTTTTTTTTGGCACATAGAAATAAAGGTATAATGGCTTTATTTAGTGATGGACACCAGGCATGTGGTGGGTTGGATTGACAAACTGCAAATTTTCACAGTTTCACAGTATTAATAGACGTGGCCTGTATTAGGTACTTTACACTCTGAACCAAAGCAAAGAGTTGCAAATTGAAAGTTCAACTTTGCAGCACACGTTCGAACCGTGGCTAGAAAGTGTGAAGAGTTCAAAAGAGATATTTTGCAGTTTCATGCAAGCTCAGCCAGCACTCACAGGGATGTTTTTATCGAACAAAACACAATTAGGAAATTAGAGAGCTATCCCTCAGTTCTCGCAACACATTTGTAGGACATTTTGCATGCATCTCAAAACACGAGTTGGTGTCACCTTCATGTGCTTGATCAAACATCTGGTGGATTTGAAGAGTGAGCTGTAATGACTGTGTGTTCTCTGTCTCATAGCGATGATGATTTATAGAAAATGAGCATGTCTGCTATCATTTCATCTTGCTCGCACTTCTGTTTTGCTATTCACTGTGTAATGAATTATTGAGTGCTGTTCACAGAGGACTGCGCAGTCTGTGGCAGCAGCACAGAGGCCCCGGCTGTTTGTTTGCAAAAGTAATGGGTTGCTACCTGGGGTCTTATGTACACATTCTACCTGTATAATGGTCTCCTAACCACACAGGCCTGTATTTGCTCTGTGTAGATAGTGATTTGCAGCCTGTGAACCCATGTGATTATGGTCTGCATACCAGAGGATTGCTCGTAAATTGGTTCTGCAGGACAACAGCAGAAGCATCAGGGTGCAAGCAGTAACACACGCACATGCACACGGCAGCACACATTTTACAGATAAGATCAGACAGCAAAGTCCAACCCAGAGACACAATGTTTACTACAAGATTAACCTGGCTGAAGCTTTAGAGGGATTAGTACCTCTGTGTACCAACACAAACCAACAGTTTTCCAATCTTTATCTGACCTATGTTTGTGTTTGTATCTGTGCTGTAGCTGAACCATGCGCTGAAAGTCTAAACCAGATCTCTGGTGCATGAACATTTCAGTTGATGCATAAGGGTGAAAAGCAAATAAATAGAGCAAAACAATGTCAAAATCCATCGACTCAAAAAGCATATCTGGCCAATTAAAGCTACAGGGAAATGCTTAAAAGAGGACAATGCCCTTCTAGGTCAGATCTGATACTGGTATCAATCTAACATTCTCTATTTTTTAAAGGAGGATGAGACATAGACAATGTCGGTTCAGATATTTATTGTCCCTGGAAAGGGAATTTGATTTGCGGTCGTGGACACAGAAGACTCAGCAGATAAAGAGACATAGGACAGTGCAACACAACCTGGTGAAGATACAACCAAGAAATATGTAAAATAAAGTCACAGAGGAATGGTAAAAATAGGTAGAAACAATAAATATATATTGTGCAACAGCTCTGCTTGAAAGTTCAGTCAAGGGTTTAAAGAAGATTAAGAGTATTATTGCACAAGGAACATTAGAAAATTTGTATCTGTTTGTCTTAGCCATGGGCAGCTGCTACCTCTGACCTGAGGGGAGAAGAAAAAATTCTTCTTTGAGAGGATGGTTCAATTCAATTTACCTGTAAATCTCAGCATCGGATACTTGTAGAATTTACATACATACTTCAAGTTTTTGTCGCTGTGTTTTGCGAAACAAGGATGCTATTCTTCCAAACAGTTGAGCCACTGTTGTGATATTGTTTGATGCAATTTTGTAAAATTGCACAGATCTACTGGCATTAATGAGCACAGAAGTACATACGAGAAGTTGAATAGAGGTGGCCTGTCTGTTGAGGCTCTATGTATCTTTTTCGTCCCTTTGGAGCACCCTGAGTTACAATTTTGCCATTACATCGGGTTTACATTATCTATTATGGATGGCAATCTTGTGTGGGAAAAAGAAAAAAGAATGTAAAAATGGGCAACCAAAAAGGTGGCCAGCTCAGGTATCATCTTTGAGTGAGAAACACTGCATGTGTACTTACTTCTTCAGCCTGTTTGAGGTGGATTAGAGGACACTGTCCTTTTAAGATCTCACTCTCAGTTTCACTCAATAACCAATGTCACTTTGCTGTCCATCCTTGAACATCACTCCCCCTTTGGAGATGCTTTCCCTTTTCTCTGCCTCACTTTTCTCTCCTCTTTCATGTATGTCCCATCACTTTCAGTTCCCCAAGTGAATACACTGTTTGCTATGCCTTGTTTTGTTTCCTTTATTTCAAGAGTAAAAGATTTTACAGTTTGAGGTATGCACCAGATTGCAGGCAAACAAGACAAAAATAGACTCAGAAACAGTCAAAGTCAAAGATAAATATGCATATTGAGAATGTTAACCAATGAGCCTAGAATGAGATTCAGAATAAATATTCAGGGTTTGTTTGTTACCGAGAATTTGCTTTTGAACTGACAGTCTTTTCAGAGTTTTTATGGCTCAAAACTAATTTCCACAAAGGGTAAAGATATCTTCACCTTGCTTAGTTTGGGATTCCAGATTATTTCATCCTGTGCTTTTAAGTACAGCGCAAAGGCCCTCTCAGTCTGAATGAAGTATTCAATACAGTGCATGTAATACATTGCAAATGTCACTGAATGGCACATAATGAGTAATTGGAGATAAATAATTCAGAAGAGCAGAAAGGACTTCATGAAATGGTGATGAAAGAGAAAAGCAGAAGAGAAAAACATTCACATCCACACATGATACAAACAAACTCAGAATACAGTGCAAAGCCTACTGACAGTTTCAATGTGTCCTTGTATTCAAGTTTCAGTATTTTTATTTGAATAGCTATGAGCAGAGGAGACAGTGTGAATAAAATCTATCATGAGTAACAAACAGGTTTGTAAAAATACAAATGGTTGCTTAGATTTGGCTTACTGGCAACATAAATATGTTCTGGATTGAAATATAGATGTGGGCGTCCAGTATTCATGCCAGGAGCATGTTTTTTCAGTTTTTTTGTTTTTCCTCTCAGGTCTCACCTTCTTGTTGTGTATCTGATGCTGCTTTGAGAATTTGACTCAGTGCCAGCTGTGCAGATCAGATGTTTTTCAGATTTCTCTGGAGGATTTAAAGCATCAGGGTGCAGTGCTGAGAGCTGAGCCTACTGTCTTCAGTAAGCAATCTCTGTCCGATGTTTTGCTGATTTCAAACATCTCTCCTGGAGGGCACAGAGTGGCGCTGCTGCTAGAGCCTAAAATGCCAGCAGATTTCTTTGACTGCTTGTCCTTCTGCTTCTATTTATACTTTAAGGTGTCATGCTGTACACGTTACTCCTATTAAACCTCCTCTGTACCTTTCTTTCTGTCCTGAAAACAACTCTCTGACAGTTACAGTGATTTGTCAGAGACATTCTCACCTCACCGAGCTTTTGTCTTCCTGCCTGTCCGTCTTCTTCTATTGCAGCCTCTCCACTAACATGAATAAGATGAAAAAGAAAGGAAGAAATTCTGACAGTTTTTAAATATCATCATGTGCTGGCTCCTCTAAACTGAAAAACTGTTGTTTTGTGTGTCCAGTCTCTTTCTAACCATTTCACCACTTTAGAAACCAATGGGTGATGTCACCAAGTAACTGGCGAAGCCACCACCCAAGTATCCAAAAATGAGAACAGATTCTATCAAACTGTAATACTTGTTGTATCCAAGGGGCAACATCTGATTTAAAAAAAAGAAGCCTATGTCAAAGTGCTAAAAGCTGCTGTTCATTCAATGTATGCTTTAGGGTGGCTGCAGAAAGATTGCAAACCACTTACAGATCAAGTCAGAAAAACTCAGACTTTTGGGGAATTAAAAACATATTTGCTGTCTGGTTAAAAAAAACCCCCGCTGTGGATCTAAATTACTAATTTCACTATTGGCACACACTGTATGGGGGGTGAATTGTTTTCTTACTCAAGGGTTTAGAAAATATAAAGATCATGAGTTTGTATAATCAGAGGCACAGCTCAGCTCAGGTAACTGCCAGGCGCCCTAGCCATTAGTAAAGAAGCTCAAAGCTCATGTCATTGCAATATGACTCCCCCCGACAATTAACTTCATTACTCTGCGTTCTGAACAAATGGGTGACGTTGCGGAGGCTACACCCATATTTTATAGGATTGTCTAGGATTGTATAACAATGTCAACAAAAAAAATAAAATAACCAAACCCAATGGACATGCAAAAATTCAGCTGAAAAAAACAGCTTCCAAAGATGTTATTCTCTTTCTTTTTATTTGTTAGTCATCTCTATCTTTCGTTCCTCTACAGCAGTCTAGGGAGCAAAATCAACATGTAAATACCAATGCTCCTTTTTCATACTGTTGGATTTTACTCACTGTATTTCTCCCACACCATTTTGTTGGCTCATTCTTTTCTGCCTCTTCTCAGCTTGATCCTTAAATCGTCTCCATTTGTCTCTACCACAAAAGCTGGTGAAGAAAAGGCTCACAGCGAGTAAGAGGAATAGAAATAGCACTGCCCACAACATAGATGAATGCGCTTCTCGGCCGTTTGCTGCTCTTATATTAGACCTACGTGACATAAATACTCGGCCTAACCAAGCATGCATTTTGGTTGTCCACAAGACCGTAAAATAAGCCTCTAAAGGTCAGCACAAGAAGGATGAGTGTGATAGAGAATCATTTGTGAGTGGGGCTGGGTGTTTGTTAGATGCATTCTGTACTCAAGCAGGAGGCACCTTTACCCAAGTGTGGAAAGAGGGAAGTGAGGGGGAGAAAGGTCACATTTTGCACAATTCTCATAGTCCCCATGGTCACTGTTTAAGTTTACATCATTGTGTTTCAGTGTACTTGCCCTCTAGGACGCATCTTAGCGCAAAAAATGTAATGGCTTTTGATTTTCACTACAGGAATCTCTTCTTTTAGCACATCATAGTCTGACATCATGAATGGGTGACCCTTATGTGATCTCAAACCTCTGAGGCTGTGGATCTGCTGCCTTCCTCTGGTGGTGTTCCTATAAATAAACACGCCCTCACAGAAACCTGACCCCATGATTCCTTGGCTGCATTTGACCTTTAACCTTTGACAAGAGGTTGTATTAACCCAAAGCCTGCTGAGTCCCTGAGGGCTTGCGTAAAAGAATCTTGATGCCTCATCTTCTGTCTTTTCTATGTTTTCATACTTGCACACTTCATAGCAGAATCGATCGAGGGAAAGAATGCAGAGCTCACATCTAAATTTATCTATCCTGCTACTATAACTAATAATGCATGAAGCCCCCACACCCTTTCACTCACCCGCATAGTCCAGCTCCTTCAGGAGAATTTTAAGGTACTCCCAGGACAGATATGTAATCCCTCCAGTGTGTTCAGTGGCATAGCCCCGGGGTCTACTATAACTTGGATGTGCCCAGAATATCTCCACGGGGAGGCGCCCGACAAGCATTTCAATGAGAACCTCGACAACTTTACCTAGTCTCTTTAAATGCATGGTTGCAATGGCTGTACTTCAGGTGTCTTTCAGATTTTGGAGATCCTCTCTATTTTCTGACAAGGCAACATAAGTGTAACTGTAAAATAAACTATCAAAAGTGAAGTTTATTTCTTGTTCCAAATTTACGCACATTTTTAAAAAAACAAAGTAGATCCCATGTTGTCTATTACACTGAAACAGAAATTTTTCTCTGTCATTAGTTTTTGGAACAGGTTTGATTTTCTTCAGTTTTTTTCGCATCTGTCCAGGTCATTTTGAGGGATGTTTGAATATTTAAAGACACCAACGGCTACTTGCACAACACATTTTCACAATTTACCGTGATTTCGGGCTGCTCACATGATATCTTCTGTATGTATGAATGTGTGTGTGTGTGTGTGTGTGTACCTCAAGCTATGGATTTATTAAAAGGTGCATTTCAGGATGTCAGAGGTAGTATGTTTCTTTACCAGCAGGCATAGACTAAAATATAAATATTTATTAAGTGATAAATAATTTCACCAGCAGATGAAACTCACATGCTTCTTCTGTCTTGTTTTCAGGAGTAGATGGACCCTGTGTTCCCCTTTTTTTTCTCAAGTAGTGAAAGAATGACAGATCCACCGGCAATTAACAAGTGTCTTTGCGTACCGTTTCTTTTTCATATTATGTATTATGAATCTAAAAATATTGGACTCTGTGCAAAGGCCTTTAGTCATATATCAGTGTTGTGGTGTTACAGTTGGAAAATTCCATCTTGTGTTTAATGCAGGCGTGCTTATGGCGAAACAGCATGAACATTTGTGTCATGTAAGAAGATAACTGAACATTTCTTTGGTTGTTTGAGTATTTTCTTGGCAAATCCAGCCCTTTGAGTTCTCATACCAACACTGCTCCCTGAGCTTTAGTATCTGCTGATGCAGGTGCTCATGCGATTACTCTTTAAACAGGAAGTGTGCTTGCTTGAAAACTGATCTAATTCAAAGTGAAGCAACCAACGTGGCTGGGGAAACTTGGTTGGGACTCAACACTACAAGCTTAAAAATAAAACAAATCTCAAGGTTTGGAGTTTCCCATTTCTGCCTGAGGCTGGTGGCTCAAGGCTACACAAGATGCTGCTGGCACAACACCTGGATCCAAATAACTGGACTGCTGGAGGTCTTGTTGCTTTGCGGGTAATGTTTTTGACCGGGGAGTGGGATGGTATAAAAAGTGTTGAAAGTTTAATCATGATCTGTCATTTTCACTACTCACATAAAAAAGACTTTGAGCTTGTGGGAATACACTTGACTTTCAGCAACAACTCTGAACTTAAATTATACAGCAGTGAATGGCCCCAATGCAAGGTTATCTTCACATGTTCTGACGTTTCCACTCTTCAACCTGGTCATGAAGTTGATATTTCTTGGTTTACTTTGAGGGGTTTGTTAATACTGCTAGCGAAGGTTTTCTGGATGTTTTACTTTGTGTTGCTGTTTCTAAAGGTGTCACTGGGGTAGGGTTTTATTCCTGTCTTCCGACCAACACAAAAAGAAAATGCTTCCTATTGTAATCTTCACTCTCAGGATGGGATTGTCAGTCTGTGTATTTGCACATGTCTATCTGGAGCACACAGTAGATAACGGATCGGAGGTTGTGTCAGTCTTGTTACAGGTCTGTCTTTTTGCATTTACTACCCCTGTGGTTTATGTACCTGTTTGCATCTGAGTCTGTATGCGTTGATGTGTGCTTTCAAGTAAGTCAGATCTGTATGACCTCAGGAAGAGTAAAAGTGATGCTCAGATATTGAAATCAGAACACTTTAAACTGCCTTCCGAACATTCGAGAAAAGAGGCAGTACATTTGGGAAGACGTGTCTTTACTGGTCACACATACATACACACACACACTAATGCTTACGGTAAGGCAGAAATCCATTACCAGCACCGAGTCCAGAGAGAGAGTGAGTGATGTGGTTTGAGTGGGTGGGGTGCTAATGTGAATGGATGCCTCTCATATACTGCATGCAGCTACCAGCCAGCTGTAGTGATGACTTTGTGCATCCACGCTGAGCGGAGAACTTCCTGTGATCAACTTGGTTACGGTGTGATGGATGCAGTCAGTGTGACTTCATTTTGGGGAGGCGCAGTGCTGGAGGCCACTGCAGCAGGTTCTGATGACTTTGAATTTAGCTGAGAACAACTTTGAAGAAGACAGATTGACTGCAGATGCTCATTTTCTACAGACTTCCATGTGTCATGCCAGGAAAACTGATGCAACACAGGTCTACTGTTATCATTTTGTCCTGTCATTAAATATACAATGAAACTTCAGGAAAATGCATTTTGGTAGAAATTCTTGATCTATCCTCTGAAAAATGTATTCAGATATGAACAGTCTGGTGGAGGAATCTTTGAGGGTCATTAGTATGCTAATGGCTGACAAATGGAGTCGTGAGCAGAGTTGTTGACCTAGTTCACTGAGTGTCGTTAAGACCTTCATTTTTTCTGGGGGTTGTCGGGGTCACATGATCCCTGGTGAGAGTGTTTGAATGGAAAATTGAAAACTGCAAAATAGGCTGGAATCACAGGGTGTTTAATGCCCATTTTACATTACAACACATGCCATTTCACAATGTTTTAACCAAGAACGCAAAGAACACGATGAAAAAAATCTGAATTTACATGGAAATGCCAAGGGACTGAAAACACTTAAGTATATATGCCAGGCCTGTAGTTGGTGATGTATGTAGGAGCCTGTAGCACCATTATGTAATGATGCCATATTATGCCATAATGTGATAAAACCTCACTTCATTTTGTCTTACTGCCATATATTATAATAATAGCCCACATTTTATAATACATTCCTTGAACACAATATGTAACACATTTTGCCACTTTATGTAATAACTTCTTACATGCAAATGCAGCAAAGTTTGTTACATAGTGGATTCAAGAAATTTAGTGCATCATGTGGCAGTATTAAATAATAAAGTGTTGGCAACGATTCAACAGCCTTTAAGAAAAATCCCACTCTGGTGCCCATTTCCAGAAATTTCAGTTTCAGGTTGGCCAAACTAAAAGGTCAAAATGCAGCAATGCTCTTGCGTTTCACTCTAAAAATCGTTGTTGTGTAAACAGCCCCTAAGGCCACACCTGTTATTATAAAGGGAGTGTCAAGCTACACAAAAGTAGCTTTCATGACTTCTCCTTTAAAGCCAAACTTTGCTGCAGAGACAGGGCTCTCACACATACACCTAAGGATGTCACAATATCAGTCAAAAAGCAATCTTTGGTCAGAATGACTGCCAAAGTAAAATTTCAGGTAGAGGTAGTACCTGATAGATTTCTCCTCATTCATTTGGTTTTTCAATTAATTGATAACGAATATTGAAGTAAGTTCAAGTCTTGAGAAAATAATATGTAAGCACAACAAACATCTTAGCTCCAGCAACTTTCTGTGTTGCCCTCTCAAGAGCTGCTGGTTGCAAATACTCCTCTGTAATTGGAAAGACGCCCCACTGCAGAACTGAGCTACCAGCATTATACGAAAGCACCTCAGCAGTTGAGGAAAGAGTTACTCACTATTTCCTAAGCTCTGGTTCTATTTCCATGGTTCACATATACACATGCACACATACACAAAAACATACACACACATCTGTCCAAACTGACCTTTATAGTCTCTATCTCACCCCGAAGTTCCCTCCATGCTTCACCAGCAGTAAATGAATCATAAATTGCAAGGTCATGTGTGATGAGAGGCGGGATTTAATCTGGTATTATCAAGTGATATTTCCACTCCATGGACCTGCTTTCACTGCTGCTTTACACTCTCATGGCTCATCAGATAAGGCTGCACTCTGACAGGGAAGCTATTGGCTGGCAGTGTCTCAGGAGACTCCTACACTTGCCACACAGGCGGGGAAAAAGGCATACTCATATTTGTGCAGGCGAAATAACAAACACACACACACAAACACACACATGCATACATACATAAGAACTCACAACTATGCAGAGAGAAAGAAATACGCAGACTCAAACTGGCAGTCACGCAGTGTTGTGTGATTAGCATAAGACAACACTTTGAATTTTTTCATTTTCTCTTTCCATTGTTTGTTTCAGCGCCTGGGGCTTTGAATGTGGAGCTTGTCAAACATTTTTAGCTTGTCACTCCCAAGTACATCATCTTGGTCAGTGGCTCAACACTTCAAAACATGAAGCTGTGAGAATTGTTCTGGAGTTCAGTAAAGAGGCTTGTTGTTTGGAAGGTCAGTGAAAGGATATAACGATGAAGAATTCTTTAAGAAGGGACAGTCAAGGAAACAGAGATCTCATCAAGGAGATGAGTTTAGTTGACAAGTCAAACAAAATTTTATTATGGACATTTTTAAAGATAACTTCTTCTTAAGTCATGTAACCCATGGTACTTACAAAATTTAGCAACATCACAGTTTGAGCTTGAACTCAAGTTTGATGCACATCTAAATGTATTTATATATTTTAAACTACAGAACTATATTTGGTTTTATTCATCCTTAATGTAACTAAACTGTGACTGATTCACAATGTCAACCATTTCACTTTGTGTAAGTATTGGTGTTGAGCTGCCATCTTATCCCACTGTAAAAAAGTTAGGCCAAAATGTCACTTCAATATTGCTGACAGATTTCAGATCCAAGGCATGTGCTAAGACAATCTGGTAAACCCTGGAGATTGATCTCTCTCCCTTCTGTGAACCAAAACACTTACTGACATTACCAATAAAATGAGTCGATACCGCCCTCGGCAAAACAAAATGTCATTTTTGATTTGAAACAGACAGCCATGGCATGCAAAGATCAATGACATTGTGTTAATGGTTTTGGAGAAAGGATGTTGACTTCGATTGTCGACTGTCAATTATTTCACCACATGACTCCTGTTAAGCATACAATAAGTAACCAAACTTTTCTTTACAAGCTGAGCTTCTGAGAGCTAGCTTGAGCTCTCTATGTTTAATGACTTTTTTTAAGCACAATGCTTTGCACATGCCAAGCTGATGTGTAGGTAATTCAAAAAGCATGACATTTTCTGACAAGTTGGAAAAGAGATGTGCTGGCAGGAATCCCATGGCTTATAGTATTCCCTATGCTCTTTTAAGTATGAAAGTGTCTATGACAAGAAACTGCATTGTCAAATTTGATTTAGCCAAAGTCATTTGGGTATGATATAGCATACATTTTTAATGGTTTGTGAATAAGTCTTCCTGAAAGAAATGCAACAATCATAATGTGGTTTAATGGTTCTAGATTAAAATTAAGTCAAACCCTGCGTGTGACACCCAGGTCTAAAAAAAGGTACTGTGCAAAACCCATAGAGTTGCAATTGTCAAGTAACCAGAGAAACATGACCTTTACAACTGTGACTTCTTATCTGAAATGTCTAGATGCAGCACTGAGAGAGCCATCAAGTGAGAAAGCACAGCTCCATGTATGCAGTGCCTTCAAGAGCTGCTGGGGGATTTCAAATCTCTCTCAACTTATGTTCTTTTGTCAGAAGCTACTCACATGATCAGGGATCTCGTAGAAAACTGCTAAAAGGAGAAGATGAAAAGAGCAAATGATGACTTTTGTTTTTCTCACCATTCATTTTATGAAACCATGAAAGCATAGTAAAAGAGCTCTTCAGTGTAGAGCCTCTCAGAGGGACGTGACCTTGAGGTATTTTTGCCTGGAAATGATTTTTCCACAGAAGCTTTCAGGGTGGGGGTCTTTGAAGTAGTGATTGTTCTGGCTTTAACGTACTGTGCGCCTTTTGTACATTATGAATCCAATGCTGATGGCTGCAGGAAATGTCTGGACCCAAATGGAATTCTCTGTAGAAATGAATTTATGTGTGTCTCTGTCTGCCCCTGGGTTCTCTTACTGCATATCATACAGTGAAAGAGATATATACCATGGGTATTTCATCCTGATTTTATAGCACTCAGCTGGAGGTGGAGGGGCAGAGAAGAAAGGATATGACCAAGTGCATCTACAAGCACACTGTTAAATAATGGAATACTAAGGAATAAGGTCGGCTCTGGCATATGCTTCATTTGTAAATTCCCTGATTAATAAGTGTTGACAAGATAACAGCTACACATTTAAAGCTGCTGTGACTTTCCCATTGTGATGATTTTAGTGCCTCCAGGGGGAAATTCAGTCCTTGTCCCCAACATGGACATAGCAAAAGTCACTTTCCACACCAAACCATAGAGGCACTTAAAAATAAAATGTACATACAAGAACTCCAGCCTTTTAGATCCATGTAGGTATTTTTTTCTGAATAAAATTGACATTCCAGTCAACATCTGCTACAGGTGGGGGACCCAGGTATTCATGCTGATATTTGATCGTTCAAGTACCCGGGGAGCTTTTGATGTCTATGAGTCACTTACACTGCCTCAAACATACAGACAACATACAGTGCAGGTGTTTGGCAACTAGTCCTTACCTATGTTTAGATCTCAGCCCTGATATTTCAATGTGGCTTATTTCCTGTTTCTGTCAAAAAAGCTTCAAAATTGACTGCAAAAGTTGAGAACCATTGAAAGTTATTATATAAATCAGTTTAATACTGACATTTAAAGACTACATTAAGTTCTTAGGCAGAACACAATATGTCTTCTGCAGCACAAGCACAAACATATCAAGAAAAGATTATACAACCACCAGCTCCTTCATTATTTATTTGGATGAGAGCGCCTGTTCAGCTCTTATTAATTCAGCGAACTGCTTTGACCTGCGGTTTTTGAACAATCGATTAAAAAACGCTCTGTGAGGAAAGAGAGCAAAAGGGAATGACATCCAGAAATTGGACTCGAAAGTGGATATTGGATTGGATAGGCCTGTAAAAACAGAGCAGTTCTTCATCCCGAAACATACAGAAGTAATGAGTAGGTCTTAAAAGAAAAATGGGAGGTGATGATTCACTTTGACTGCTCCCATATTTTGTGTTTTTGAAATTTTCTTCACCCAGCATTTTCATTTTAGAAAACAATTCACTGGTTTTCTTATGAAATATAGAACTGGTCCCACAATGAACATGATGTACGCTTTGCTGCTGTCACTCTTTGTCACCATCAACAAATGCAGCTGTGATCAAGTGTGTCCTTTGTGTTTGGTGACTGAGAGATGTCTGCTTAACTAAAATGTTGGTCCAACTTATGCATTTCATGTCGACCTGATTTGCATAAAAGCAGATAATTACACAAGACAGTGCCACCAACAGACAAACTCATTTGCATGTAAGAACATGGGTGCAGAAGTAGAGGCAGTCGGCTTGAAATAAAAGAGTGACAGGCGCACAACAGGGTTTGATGAATGTTAGCCTACAGTGTGACTTTAAAGTGCCAAGAACAGACATGATTGAGACATTATGTGCAATTGCTCAGTCGTTCAAAGTGTTCTCGTCTACCCTCCAGCAGCACATAATGAAGGCTATTTAGACAGGTCATGAAGTTGTCTCACCAAGGACAGTCTAGGTGTCACCCTGCTCTGTCAAAAGTGCTTTTTATCATTATTTACTATTTAAACATGTCTGCATGATGTGTATTGCAGCCTTGTGTAAACATACTCTTTTATTAAACATACTACAAGCTTTTCTATGACTTTTCACCTCATCTTGGAAAGCAGTAACAGACTGCCGTGCTGTGTGAGTTAAAGCAGGCTTCAAGGGCCAGATACTGCGGTCCGTCAGGCCTGTTACATAAGTCAATGATCCTATAAATATTGATCTGGTGTCATGTACTTTCAGCTCTTGAAAGGAATATGACTTCTACCACCTTGTTACAGAACTTTTATCAGGTAGCAGGGGAGACTTTTGCCAGAGCAAAGGCAAATATAAATTTTTATAAAACATGTCATCCCTCTCAGTGAAGGTGTTTGAGTGCACTGCTTGAGGGGTACACTCAAAAAAAATGTTCAGGTAAAACACGGGAGAAAACATGTTTACAAATCTGTAGGATATATAAACCATACGATCTACTGACAATGCAAACCTCAGAACTTAATTTCTGCTTCGCCCTTTAGAAGAAGTGTTTCTAGCAGAAAATCATTGCCTCAAAGAAATAATGTAGCTACAGTGTGACATTTGGCCAGAACTAAGTGAGTCAGCTGCAACAGTATACACAGTATTTATCAGGACAGAATATCATCAGTCATAAAATGGAGTCTGCTGCCCTTATAAACCATCTCAAACCATTACAAGGAACACTGACAATTCAGTTCTAGTGTCATCATGATCTGTAAAGAGGCTGTTACGTGTCTCATGTAGGGGTCACTCCAAAGGAATAATCATCCCACTCAGCTAAACAAATCTATATTCACAACACAGTTTATTTTTCCAACATCCTGTAAGTTGTCTATTTTGATTTATCCCTACCTCTCTTATCACTGCATCTTATCTGCAGTAGGCAGCAACTGTCAAGCAAAATATTTTTTTTGAGATAACAGCTCAAATCCTAAAGCCAAATGTATCAGAGTTAGGAACCATCTAGAGAATAAAGTGGACTTTTATTTAAAAAGTTGGATGATAGAGTTTGCCAAAAGATGAGTGAGATTGAAGCTCCCCTGAAGTGAAGCATTTAAAGCTACTTATAATGACTGGCTGCAGTGTTGGCCCCACCTTCAATGCATTCGGATAAGAAATGGGTCGTACGAGTTTATTTGAATACGTGTAATTTTTCGTCTCAGAGGTGATTGCTGTCATCATATTTATTGATTATCATGCTTTTTTTTGTTTTTTTTCTTTTAAAGATTTACTGTAATTTTTTGAGGAGGCAAGTAGTGATGTTAAATACCACCAATTTCAGACACCAATACAAAATGGATCTGTGCTTATGCATTTTGCACTTACTTGTTCTATGTTCATGTATTGTGCGCTTATGCATTCATACGGTGATTATACATTCATTCACCCCGCACTCACACATTCTGCGCTACACAATCCACACTTCGGCATTCCACGCTCACTTATTCTACGCTCATGAATTCATACGGTACTTACACATTCATTCACTCTGCCCTCATGCATCCTGGGCTATGCATTTCACACTTACGTATTTCCCAATTATGCACAAACGCATTTCCTCCTTACGCAATCTTTGCTCATGCATGCATACGGTGCTTACACATTCATTCATTTCACCCTTATGAATTATGTGCTTATGCTTTCCACACTTGTGCACTCCTAACTTATGCAGGTGGGGAAAAAAGTGGCTCCCACCAACCACACATACTCTAGACAAGATCACATTATTTAAGTTACTTTCCTTTGAACCTGAAAATGATAAACAATACTTCAGGTGACCAAAGTATCGATATTTTGATTCGAGAATCAATTTTGGAGCCTAAAGATCTGCTATCAGAGGTATAGATATGTCAATATCAATCCACACATCACTGGAGGCAAGGTGTCAGCTCTGTTATAAATTCAGCTCCTGCAGTGTTCTTCACTGAGTTAATGTGCAGAGAAGGAACAATGGAAGAAGCGGGACTACACAAGATTTTAGACCTAATGTGACTAAGAGCTTGGGGGCCAATTCAACACAAAAATCTGCTGTGGACTTCGTCTATCTGTAAGGTTTTAGTCATTAGATTTTTGCTTTGATTTGTGGAAGAGGTGTGACATTAGCATGACTGCAGGTTATATCACCAGTGCAACATGTGCTGTATTTTGGCTTCATTCTTCAAATATTCAAAGATGGAGGTGCATGATCTGAATTTTCCTTTCACAAAACTGAAACACAGGCATAAAAAGACTGAATGTTACTCCTACCCTAAAAAGATCAGCTAAATTATCACTCCAAATGTAATGCTAACTCCCCTTAAGCCCACTTTGTATGCTGCATGTTTTTCCTGTCGAGTTTATTGAGCAGTAATTAGCCAGTTCTTTGTTGTTTGTTGCATTTAGCCCACATGGCCAAAAATCAATTATTGATAGCTTGATCATATCCTCACTGCAAATAGATACACAGGCACAGGCACACAGAGGCAGTTAACTTAATACAAATGTGACAGGCCTGAAAATGAATGTTAATGTTAATTAGAATACACAAAAGAAAGTAGTAAATGTAATAACTAGGTGGCTAATGCTCAGTCATTTCCCTGACAATACAGCAGAAAATATAATTGCCACAGAGACTTGGCATTACACAAAATAGACAGCTCTGGGTAGAAGCAATTTTACAGTTGCTTGCTGTTAATTAATTAGAGTCTGCTCTCAAAAAGACGGAGAGAGAGGCACACAAAGACAGAGGGAGTTTAAATTCATATGAAGTGAGTTGCCATAGATAGCCTGTGTGACTGGAGGGTGATTCGTCTCTTTAGAACAGTGAAGAGTGAGCAGAGCTGTCGTCCCTTTATTATCATCAACGCTCATTTATCCAGGAAATTAATCTTAATTTTCCTCCTGCAGCATGCTCTTTACAGTAACACACTTTATATTCATACCATCACCTTGGGGAGAGTTTCCAGAACAACAACTCCCTACTGAGCAGCTCCTCTGGAGCTGTTTGAGGGATTGTGCCTTGCTCAAGGGTATCGTGGGTGTAACCATCTATCTAACCTTAGGGCTACACCTCAAGGTAAAACAAACTATTCCTGCCAACTGGGTGGGTTTAATTAAGTACGAAGAGGTTAAATAGAGCAGTGAAAGGATCAGAGAAATCGCATGGTAGAGGAGGGAGTTGTGACAGCGCTGACCTACTGTCCAAGAACAGTCGCCCTCACGTCCACTCACTGTACTGTTCTTTTCTTTCAGAGAGTTGTATCAGAAAGGCTCTACAGTTGTCTTACAAAACTTCAAAGACTTTGACTTGAAAGACTTTTTGAGGCTTGGGGCTTAATTTGGTGTAAAGCATGACTTGGAAATTTGTTTGCTTCGCTCATAACGCACAGTAGGAACTTTTCAAAGCCAGCCACTTTCACATGGGGATGAATAAGCTTATCAATGTTTTCCTCCTGGTTGCTGTGCAACTACTTGCCTGAGTTGACAGATGTTTTTCTTTGATGCTATAAAGTAACAGTACAGTGCGGTTAACCTAAAAAACTTGGAGGACTTTATAAGTGATCTTGAAAAAGTCTTGTTTCTAGATATATGCCTGATTGTAATCCACAATTTAGAATGAAATTATCTGCACCAATATAGGTTATGTATAGATGCTATTTCTCAGCTTTCTTGTCCTGCTCATCCCGGACTGGTTTGTTTTACGGCACGTAGTTGTCCCAATGGCAACACCTCGCTGTCAAAGAAAAGTTTACTTGTAAGAAGCAATCTGTCTTTTTCTTTGCTGAAAAAAAATCATTGGATTAATCTGTAGAACAGTTGGACACTGGGGCTGAAATGTCAAAAAGATAAAGGACAGAAGAAAACAATGAATATATTACCTCTTTACTTTGTATCTGGCAAAAAGTTGCCTGGAACAAAGAAAAGTAGTGTTGAAAATATCTGATCTCCAATCATGTGCTTCAAAACGATCAACATCTCAGTAAAAGTCACACCCCGACAACAGTGGGAGCTGGTGCTCATGGGAAATGGAGTCTTTATTTTTATTTTTTTCAAAAGTTCTTACAGCCCCTTTAAGGAAACTTATCCCTAGTTTTATTGAAGTTTACAGAGCTACAAGTCAGTCAAGCTCTAGAAAGAGGCAAAACTCATGAATTCAATATTGTTGAAAATAACATAATAAACTGCACTTAGGGCTTTGTAATACTATCTGTGGGTTTAAAGGTGAGATTTGGTTGTTGAAGAAATTCTCTCTCCATGGTGCTGAAATTAAGATTATTCCTGCCTTCATTCTGTATGAAATGTCAACCTTTTTCATTATTTTCTGTCTTGATTAGTCAGAAAAAAAGCTGTGAGAGGAGGTGTACAAGTGTGAACACAGAGGAATAAAAAGCAGTGATGATATTTTAAAAAATTATCATAATGTAGCAAAATATTACTCATATAAAATGAATCTGTTAAAAGAATGATACAGTCACATCTTCCAATCAGTTTATATTACTGAATAAGAATCACCTTACATTTTTAGCCAAGATCTGTTCTTCTCACTCACCCACACACCATTAGGCAAGTTTGCCTTCTCTCTTCAAACGTTTTTTCCTCTGTTTGGGGCCTTTGGAAGGAACTGCTTTTTTTTTTTTTTTTTTTTTTTTTAAACCACGAGTCTCACACACATCAAAGTATTCAGGTTACTCACAGATAGAAGGAGAATAAAAAAGGATGAAAAGGCAAGCAAGAAGAGAGAGATTGAGCTGCAGATCTCATCACTTGGATGTATTTCTGTTTCCAAATTCACTCATATTCTGAGGGAACCACACACCGCCTCTTCATTTCCACACCATGCACACCTCTCAGTGACACACACACACACACACACACACACACACACACACACACTAACACACACACACACACACACACACACTTTAAAATTGAGTGCACAGAGGAATAAAAGAATTTCCCTCCATTGGTATCATATGGAGAGAAAGTAGAGTTGAGCTGAGAAGAAACATCTTCAACTGTCTTTTGTGATTTAAGACTTATATGTTGATACTGTTTGAATAATTAAGAAATGTGTTAGACTCACTCTTAATTATTCTACATTTGTTTTTCCATTTTTTAGCTGTTTAGTTCCATCAATTCATCTCCCAGTCCTCTCCACATCTCTATCTTCTGTCTGTTTTACCTCATCACGTCTGTTTGTTTTCTGTCCTCATCTACCCCCAGCGGTGCCACTCTCCATTACCCTTCTTCCTCTCCGTCTATCCTCTTTCTCTGTCTTTCCCACTGTGGCTTGTCTCCTCATTATCCCTTTTTTTCTTTCTTCTTCATCACCCATGAGGATCCAGTTCAGCCCACTGCACCAAATTGCCCTGACAGTGGATTGTGTGGAAAATAATTCCCCATCGCTGAGTGGCCCATCCTGAGCTGGGATACAGACAGATAGGACGTGATGGGGGGAGCCGTCAGTCTAGCTATTGAGTGAGGAGGGAAAAAGCAGAACTGGGAGCAGATAAAGCAAAGTAATTACACTGCAAGTACAGTGGATTTAAAATACAGCACACTTTGGAAATCTTTACGTCAGCATTCTTTTTTCATCAGCTTGGAAACAAAGTTTTAAAGCTATTTCTGTTTTTTTCGGGAGTCAGTTCTTTTATCACTTCCACATAACACACCAAGCATACAGATGGATTGGGATCAAACTCTAGCCTTTGTAGGACCCAGTGCCACAATTTCCAAACCTTAAAATTATTCACGTCCAGTCTAATTGCTTGTAGGTTTTATAACTAGGGCCCAAGCCTGACGACTGTAGGGTTGGTGAAGGCGCTCTTGAAATCTTGGTGATCATTTTCTCGGCCACTTCAACCTCAAATGTCATGCACCTTCAGCTTGAGACACACCTAGACACAAAATTCACAGTTATGGACAGTTTTTCCATAAAAATATGTGCCCCACAATGCCCCCTACTGATTGAAAACTACTGCCCCTTGTGCTACTTTTACCCACAGGCCTGAATGTTTTTGTGCATAACAATCATGCCAAGACCTCTCTTGAGATCATTGTGAGTTCCAAACAGGAAATTTGGAAATCTCAGCTGACAGCTGGATTTTTAAGATTTAAAGGGTACATATTAAAACAAACTTGTCCCACAGTTCTTTTATTGGACCACTTTCGATTGTGATATGTGTATACTAGACACATTGACAGTGAAGACTTATTAAAATAATTTTTGTACCTGAATGGGGGTGGCCAGACGAGGCAGTGAAAAAGTGATGATTTTTCACAGTTTCTTATTTGCACATTTTTTTTGTGTATATTAAGCATGTCTTGACCTCCACAAAAATATGTAATGCTACTGGGAAGTCCAGACAGGAAGTTCGGGAACTTGATGTCAAAGTTGAAATTTTCTTACTCAAAGGGTACCTACTTGAAGAAACTACTTTCAGTCAAGTTTAGATTATTATCTTATCAGAAAGATTATCAAAAGAATGCATAACAATTTGATGCCTGTTTTTCCTTTTTGGCTTACATCACCCCCATCACCCACTCCCCCACACACACATGCAGAAAAAACAAAACAAAACAAAAAAAAACAATACACACTTGACAATTCTGCATTTAAGAACCATAATAATGTTCAGAAACAATACAAGAGACTCTTAAACTATTTCTCGTACATGTTAGAACAATACTTCACAACTAGCACCTTATCTCGTTTTCAATACAGGCATCACTTATCTGCTAAACTAATTCACATAATCCCCTAATCTTGCTTGTGGTTTCATTTTGCAACGCACATACACAGTCGCACTAATTCCATAATTCAGCCACATAACCAGTTTTAGGGACTGTTCCCTTTTAGGCTCTGTTGTTGTCTGGCTGTTTGAGACCCAACAGCACTAGCATGTTAGTTGCTGAGTGTCTGGTCTTACAGCAGCCAAGAAAGCTTCAGGGGCCAGCGTCTAATTCCTGCACATTCAATAGCAATCTGATTAGAGCACTAAATGGCTTTTTCCGCTCAACCTCTTAGGGCTTTCACAGCTTCACGCTCCCCCAACACCCCTATCTCAGTTCTTTTCACTGTCCCTCTTTTTTTCTCTTTCTGCCTTCTATCTTTATAATTACTGTCAGCCTTTCAATCTCTTCCCCTTTCTTTCCTCATCCCACTGCCACCCCCCCACCCCCCTCTCCGTTACGACCACACTCTGCCTGGACTACTGCTGCTCATCTCACTTCCTTTTCCCTCCAAATCTTTCAATTCTCACCCTTATCACTTCATCCCCCTCTAATTGTCCTTCTTTCCCACTGCATTTTCTCCCTTCAATATTTTTCTCTCAATCTTTACTATTTTTCTGGTTCTGCCATACTAGTCTGAGTGTCCACACTCACCCCATTAGCCCATTAGAGGCGGCAGCGGGATGTACATCATACTGGTCTCAGGAGCCATCCTATCACTTTCACTACAGCCAGAGAGTCAGATAGAATGGCGTGTTCTGAGGCAAAAGGCTGGGCACGCCTTGTTAGGTGTGTCTAAGGCTTGAACGATTAACAATTACACTGTCTGGCTGAACTTCTTGGAAGTTGATGGAGTCAGCACTCTTGCCCAATCAGATGGCAAATATAGCTGGCTGCCTCCCCAAATGTCTCAGAAATTGGTGGGTGTTGTTGTTCTACAGTAAAAGTTAAGGTATACATGTGAGATTGGTTAATGCATGTGACTTTCTGTTTTTTTCTGCAAAAAATGAGAAATGTGTAACTGAAGATACTTTTCAAGTCCAATTGCAAGCTAACCATGATACTGCAACACAACGCTGTATTACCTGAGGAATACCAAATGCCTCAAAAAGTGCTAAGGATGTGCCACAGTGACTCATTTATAGTTGTTCTAGTAAAAATTTAAATTCTGACTCACTTGCTAGTCCAAAGGAAAAAAAAACACTTAAATTTAACAGTTTATTAAATACTGCTCATGGAAGGAGATCACAGAGCAAAATAGGTTTGGTGAGTGTAGCTTACATTAACAGAGCTAGCACCACTAGTTGCTGCCCTACACACAGGTTAAAGAGGAGGTATTGTCACACCTCAAATTTTGATCATTGATATCAAGTAACATTGCAACCAAACTTTATGATTTCAGACTTGTAACTAGCTACATATCAATGTGTTCTGGAAATTTCTGAATCTGTGTTTAAACTGCTCAAACAGCCAGTTCTTGGAGCAGTATGAGATCTTGCATCAGGATGGCTGGTGACATGTTGGAGGAGCTGGCCTCAAACACTAAGGTCTGCTATGCCCCTGACAGTCCACCAGGGGCTTGGCAATCAGAAGGCAGGGAGCTTGTAGAATAGGGAACCTTAAAGACACAGCAGCAAAAATCAAAGTCTATTAGACCGAAGCTGGAATGATGGTTTCTAAAACACGACTTAAGGGGTACCAGATGGATGATATAAAGCTTAAAAAGTCACCATACTCCCTCTTTCATGCCTGAGCTGGTTGCACATTGCTCTGATTATGTGATTGCGCGTTAATGTCTACACACAGCTTGGTCTCCACACTCTAGCTCTAAAAACTTCCAAACGATGCAGAACTACTAAGAAATTATATGGCACTTAAAAGTGGCAGAATAGATCAATTTACATGGCTAGCACCTATTCCAGCCCCAGCACTACTCTTGATACATGGCAGGTGCCAGAATGACAATTTATAGTACTAATATTTTCTTCCCCACCCAAAATTGTTCTTCAAAGGAATGCCACACTTGGGACTACAACATGCAAACAATTTCATGGAAAAAAACTCAGTTTTTACTATTCTCTGATAGGATAGATCTGTTATATTCCTACCTTTTGTATCTCACCAACACACTTGATGACATGATCAATTTTAGAAATTTCCTTTGAAAAACAAGTGGAGTCATGGACTGGTCAGGATGTGAGAATGGTCTGAGATGTAAACCAAAATGGTCACATTCCTTTAACAATGATAATTTGCCCCTCTAGCAGAGTCACGGCTTATATTAATCTACAGTTCAGAAATTGTTGAAATACAGATTTCACACAATACTGGTCCGTTTGTGTACACTTTTTTGATAGATAAAAACTGCCAGAGCTGTAAAAGCTTATTATCATCATCTAGCATACTGAACCACCCCGCTTTGCACAGTACTCAGGAGGAATCTCAATACACTGGATTGAGTTGTGATGTCGCCAATCCCATTGGCAGTTTAAACACGTTGTAAACAACTCAGATTTTCTTTTATGAGTCAGCTCCTACAATAGCTCTGTAAAGATCCCCCACTGAGGCTTTGAGCAGGGATGTGTAAAGGCAGTATACGTGTGAGTGTGTGCCACTGTTTGATCTCTGACAAGCATAATTCAAACCATGGCAGTATGTGTGATGTGTGTTTGAATAATGATGTGAGCGATTTTTGATCCATTTTTTCTTTGGGTCCCAAATTGTGGATCAGAAAAAGCACTGATCACATGCCAAAGAGGAAGGCCTTGGTGTGTTGATCTTCATCCCTCTTAATCACTTCCTCTGGGTAACTCTCTAACTGACAGCAGGAGTGGACATGACATTATCACTTATACTATCAATGTTTGGGTTTTTTTCAAAGAATTGTGCACAATTTACCAAAAAGAGGCATTCACCACTTGACATTCTCCAGATGAAGCTTGATTTATGCTGTGTTAAACTTGCGACCAAATTCCCAATCCCTAACTTGTAAACATCAGAACAACAAAGGGGAATAAACACCACAACACACATGCTCAAGTGTAGCTAAGGTCTGACTTTGAAATTCCAGCTTTCTACCTTTGATGGACAGCTTTATGGCCAGTCTTGCTCAACTGTATCTACCACCAAACACAAGCACCGCTTCCTCTTATCCTGTCCATTCTTCCTCTGCCTCCATCACCCAAAGCTTCTTTACACCTCTGTATCCCTGCAGCTCTGTGGCTTGCTACCCAGGCAGCAAAGTGATGGATTTGTTTTTATCAGACCTTGTGACCTCCCCTTTGGCCAAGCACTGGCTGCACTGACTGTGAATGACATTTAGCCCTCATACCCCCACACTACCCCCACCACAACTCTTCAAGGACTGCATATGACCTTTCAACTCTCAATCACTGCTGGCATATTGCTGTGCTGATACAACACAAACACAGGGAGAAAAGGCAGAGGGATTGAGACGAAGAGAGGAGAAGAGGGTGGCTTCTGAGCCAAAGGTTGAAAAGCTGGGGCAAGTTCATGCCATACTCATTGGTCAATGCCAGAGACTTGCTGCGATGATAGGACCAGACAGCTAAGCACCAAGTGCTGTAAAAACAAGGGCAGCATTAGAATGAACTCTGTGTTATGATGACTTCATATTTTGTCAGCTTTCCGCTCTTTGATTTATCTTCAGACCTCTATTGTGTCTTCATGTGTCCTACTTACAAGCAAGGGGTAGAAGGAAACCCTGCCTGCAGGGATATTTGAGTCTTTTTTGAAGTGGGTTTTTGTGTATTACATGCCATTATTTGTAATTATATTAACTACAACAGATGCTGGTCAGCTTGAGCCCTTGAATGAGAAACTGCGGGAGAACCAGCATGTAAGTATGGCTACAGCGCTCTGCAGATAGAACAAGTTCTGCCATGTCTTTAAGCTTATTTTAGAGACTCTGACCCAGGCACTCATCCCTGTTTAGGGGGAGCCTCTCTAATTTTTTTTTACTAAGCCAACCGAAAGCCTGTTTTTTTGTACACCAATAGACTCTGCTGATGGCTGATCAGCCATTAACTGCCAAGTAGTCCTGTTTGTTGCCTTTGTTTTCCATAATCAATAACAGTTGCAAAGGTTTTTTCCCCAAGCAGAAGTGTGTATTCAACAGTTTCAATTTGTGAAAAGGTTAGGTGACAATCAATCAATTTGGATTGACAAGTTAGTAACCTTTGAGAACAGTGTTCTTCAACAAAATCCGCCCTTATTTGTCACAGTTTTTTTAAACCGCAAATTGTCTCAATAAGGTGCAATGGGATTGCAGCCTACTGTCAATGGAGACACGTGAGAACATTGGTCTTTGGCAATCTTTTGACTGATCCCTGGAGTGGAGATCTCTCATCAAAACAACAATAACAACAACAACAGAAACTTGAAATGTGATTTCTTCTCATGCTGTGTGGTACTCAGCATGTGAACACTGTTGGCTGTTGTCTGTGGTTATGTAGAAAGATTTAACTTGACAGACTTGACAGAATGTTACCAGGGTTGTAGACCTGAGCTTAAACCCACCATCTAAGAAACAGGGGTTTAGAGGGCACATGGGATTGTTTGTACAGCAGTTTGTGTTACTTTATTTTCATGAAAAGTGCTATATAAATGTAGTTTGATTGCTTGCTTGCTTGCTTGATTGATTGATTGAGCATCTAATATTATGGATAAATTTGGTTGCATTTGAACTGAGGTGGTACTTTTAGCTGTTAATAGGTCATGCCAAGGGAAACATGTTTCTTTCTTAAGATAAGATTGCCTAACTCTCAATATCAAGAATCTCGTCTTCAATACTGTTTAACAAGTTATCAAATAAACCATCCAAGAAAGCAGTGTGTTTGCATTCACTTGATGCAAAGTTTGATTTCCTTGTTGTGTTACAGCCCAACAGGGTGCAAATTGTAGAGATGAAGGACAAGGACTGATTGTCAAAAAGATGTAGAGAGGAAAAACTAAGGATCAGAAGCAGGTGCTAGAGCCACTTATTCTGACAAGGAAGCATTGTGTCCCACAGTTGGGAATACTGCAGTGACTCTTGGTCCAAAGTACCTCAAGGTCTTTCCCTAACTCTCTAGTGTCTATCAGTTGCATGCATGCAGATTTCCCAGCCTTTGTACTCCTCCCCCACAGCAACACAAGATGTGAGCGTTGTCGTGACAAGCGTTTAGACCCTTACTATTGTTCTGCCATAACTTGAGCTTTCTCTTTGTCTCATTTGTTCTCTCTTCTATGTGTCACGCTCTGTTTCTCTGTCTCACTTGCTTGCGCTTTGTTTTTGAGCCACTGTATGACAAGTGCTCAGCCCTCTGTACACTTTATTGGTCCAGGCAAGCCTTTGCAAAGATGCCTCAAACAAATGTTAAAGAGGGATGTGTGGGTGCACCGAGGAGGCCTCTCCAATTCCATTCCCTGAGGGTCTCCTCAAGTAGCAAAACACCAGCACAAGAAATGTCAGACACACTCACTGCTTCCTCTCTCTCTCTCTCTTTCTTATTCTCTGTGTTGGTCTGGCTCATTCTGTGGAGGCACATTCCCCACTCCTTTCATTTTATTTTGCCAGCTCAGGCTCTTTGGCTGCCCACGGTTTTGACATGCACCAGGCTTGTTTGGGCCATTGATAAGGCGGCTTGTCATTGATGTGTGGTCAAAGAGTTTCTCTGTGGAAGTTAGAGGTGGCTGTTTTGACAGCAGATAAGGTGGAAGGTGGGTGTCGGAATGCTAATGCATGCCAATGGAGTCAGCGGCTCCTTTCATCTACGGAGAGCAGGGTGGAAGCACAGAAGGTGAACTGACGTGCCTGGTACAATACAAGGCCAGAACCTCAGATGCTATTGTTTATTTATACACATCTTCAGCTGTTCTTTGAATCAGTCATGTGTGTATGCTTTATTTTATTTCAAGGCTTTCCAACACTTGTGATTGACATAATGTATAGTGAGTAGGTGGCATGTGGTCCCTGACAGAGTGATGGATCCTGCTGAGTGAAGCAATAGAAATGGTCCGTTGACCTCCCAAGTGCTAAACTTGAATATGTTAAAAAAAAATTGGAGAGATCACACCTCTTCTTCAAGAGACCTAAGTGCTGCACCTGGTTAACTACTGTATTAACTCGATTGTAGGACAAGGGTTTTTTTTTAGCTGAAATTAATGTGAATTAGTAAGGCTATCTTATAACCAGATATTAACTACTGACACATGCTGATAGTTGTCTAGGGTCGCGACAAGAGTGTAATAGCTGAGGGCGCCAGCTTTTTGAACAACCGTTGACCCCACTGTAGCTGACATGATCTGTCAATCACAGATGAGACACTGTGACAGGAGATGAAAAAGGAGAGGCACTGTGAATGTCCAGAGCAAAGTGGATGAGGTGGAGTTACAGTAATGATGCCAATTTTAATATAATGTTGATCAAAGCAGCTGTTATGTTGCAGTATGTAATGTTAAGAGGTGGGGCTTTCAAAGCAGTCTATTATGATTTCAATGATTTTCTCAGAACTTCAATTTTCAATTTCAGTTTTCCTTAAACAAAATAAATTTAGCTATCAGGGTCTTTTTCAGAAGATTAGCCATTGATTGAAAAGAGGGTGTTCATCTTATGATCAAGGTATCCTATATTTGGATCTAAATGATAACTGATGTGCTTCGGGTTGCCATGTTGGATGAATGAAAGTCTAGGTCATACTCAAGTGCTGGATGCTCAGTCCATTTCTTGTTTGCCTGAAGCCCCAAAAGTGTCCAATAAATTATTTTTCTATAACACCCAAACACCAACGTATAAGTCTGGCAGCCCTGTTCTGCTTTAGGGTCTTTCCTCGAGTAAATCTAAATTCTTATTACCCCCTATGACTTCAAATAACCTGGTTTATACTTCACTGTTGAACCACCACTATAGCCAGCACCATAGGTCTGCATGGCCCTTGTCCAGTGCAGGAACTCATGTGTGTCGCGTGACATGCACCCCTAGCACAGATGCCAGTGTAACAGGCCACAGTGATTGATCTGCAGGGGTTCATCATAAAACAACAGTTGCGTAATTTCCTCACACGACCCTTACATTTCATCACAAAACTGGCAAACAAGAATCTTGTGCTCACCACTGCTGCCACTAAAACATAGGGTTAACAGGGAAGTGTGAACCAGGCTTAGGGCATTTTATATGTACAGAGGCTGTAATCCTTGACATGTTTGGCACTAGCTGGTTTGACTGGTTTAACTACTTTCTACTCCCCACACATCCTGTATCTTCCCAGCTGTTCTGTGATGAAGGGCCTGCCCCAACAACCTTATTTGAAAAAGATATAAAGGAATATTTGTGTAGTAAAGAGGGGTAGAATGAGCACCTACTGAGTGAGAAAATGAGGTTAGTTTACATGAAATACTTTCCCATCTAATTGCGAAAAACTCAATGTGTTTACTGTGAGCTCTTGTGCTGTTGTAACAATGCGATTGGGATTGATTGCGCATCCCTGTTATACAATAATGATGGAAAAACAGGAGTTATTGACATACTTCAAGCTTTGACTTGTAATGAACTCATCTAATGCTGCTGTGGCATGATAATCTACTTGAAGCCAGATGATGTTCTGAGAGGTAGATTTTTATGGTAACTTACCTAGGATGCTTGTTATTGCATTCCAGGCAATCTTTCAGACTAAAATCTAATTTGCACAGAAAATCAAGGAGTGTGGTGTTTTTGCCGTTTTTCACGCAGAAGCATCTGATTGCAAGTCTTTGTTTGCCTCTTTGCATTAAGCATAAACATAATTACGCCGAAAAGCCCCATTACTCTCTCTTTGTTTTTAAGTCAGTTTTCCCATTTGCCTGCAATGTTCTGAGAAGAGCAAGCCAATTACAGAGGAGCCCTGTTTCAATTGCATAAACACCACTATCAAGCTCTGCACTGGCATCTGGTTGAATAGAGTTCTTGTGCTTAGCTGTTGTTTCATCCCTCTCTTCACTAATTGCATCCCAAGAAAACAGGAGATTAAGAAGGTCAAGTGCTTCCCAAAATAACCTGAAGAATTTGCCTGTCCTATATGCAAGGAGTGATGAGAAAATGAAACAAATTGCGTACAATAAGAGAAGGGAAAAGGGAAAGGGACCACTTGACTTGAGCCTCAACTGGGCAAAAGTGAGACAAATAAAATGACAGGGGAAGCATGGAAAAGAGCGGCATGGCTCATCGAGTTGCCCCTGAGCAAACCTGCAGGTGTGACATCTGAACACCTACCATTATCACTGTGCCCACGCTTCCTTGGGTCCACTGATAGTCACTTGGGGGCAGGATATTGGGGTCGAGGAGGATGAAGTACCAGAGTCTGAGTACATACCCCAGGTGTGCTGGGCAAGAGATGAGCTCAGGGCCTCACTCTTGGCTGGACTGTGGAGAGGTGAGCAGGGAGATGCCCTGAGGGACACTGGTTCACAGCGGCAGGTTTACTCTGTGTTATGCTGTCAGTTGATGGCTCTGCTTACACTGATTCGCTCTGGCACACACACTCACTGTGTTCACTTCCTCTATTCAAAGAAAACACCATTATTAGCAGTAGTAATTTCTTTTGGGAATCTTTTTTTTTACGGTAAAGCCCACTGAGGGAATGGCTTGATCCATTTTCTGAATGTTGTCACCATTGATCTTGGTCTTGTTCACTTTCTGATAAATGGCCTGAACCTGTACAGTGCACAACAAATGTACACTCATACTTACACACAAATTGAGGTCTGATTCACACTCTATTAATCTTGGCAAAAAAGCACTTTAATTGCAATAAGGAGCATTTCTATCATATGCTCTGTTCAAACTATGGATGCACAAAACATTTGATTTAGGGCCACGAGAGCTGGTGTTCAGTCATAACACGGGTTCAAATATATCACAGAAGCTGCTTACACTGTCCCTGGGCCGCCTGCACTTGCAGCTCTTGTTTTTTTTTTTTTTTTTTTTCAATTTCTCACATGCAGCACTCAGTTACCTTAACAACATGTCCGTGCATGCACAGTAGAGCTTGTCAGAGACTCATGAGCGCATGTATAAACACAAAATTGGACAGTGAGAAGAGCAAGGGTGACACTAAAAAGGTGAGAATTAAAAAAAAAAAAAAATCAGACACAACCACATGTGCCAAACTTAGTGACATTTTCATCACAATGTGATGAAAGGAAACTCCAGATGGAAAGGATGAACCTGGTAAAGCATACGGTGACCCTGAAGCCGTTCCGTTCAAGTTTGAGAATTAAGTGGCATTATATAAAACATTACATGGTTTAAATTATAGTACGATACTATGCCACACAACTAATGTCATGATCTAGAATTGGCCAGTCTGAGGCATAAAACCCAAAGGCTGAAAATGGGACCCACCTCTGTCCCTGACTATGGAAGGTACTGATAATTGACAAAAGATTTTCTTCTGGTGTTCCGGGTTTTCAGCCTTGATTTCTTCAATTTTGGTTATAGGTTTCAGCCAGAGATTTTCATTTTGGTACATCCCGAGTTCAAGCATGAAATATTTAGGGAACTGATGCAACAGCACTCATACCTCCTGAGGTTAGGACAAAACAACTAAACCCACAGCAAGAATGCCGTTTGATCGCAGGTGTTCCAGTTCGCTGCGTAAAACATGTTCAAAGAGAATTTCACGTTAGCTTCACACATTTCCATTTCTCACTTCAGAGAGAAACAATGCTTGGAAACACTGACTGTTCTAGGAGTGTTAAGTGATGGTCTTGAATAGAAATCCTGCTTCTGCAGTAATGTTGCGACAAATAGGGTGAGCTTTGTAAACACAAAACCTTGCAGTCTGCACATTACACTGAGATGACCAGAAAGTGAGCAAGAGAGTTAAGCGATAAGAATTTAAGAGTTTGATCATGCAATGACATGTGAAACACCACACATAACATTGCATTTTAGAAAAGTTATCTGTTGAAAATAAGTTTTTAATTTTTTTTTCTTTTAAATAGGGACTTTAACTACATTATATGCAAAGATGCAAATAAAATAGAATAAGCCACGGCCTGTAGGTGGTAAAATAAATTACCGTCATCATACCCCCGCTCCCTGATTATTACCTTTAACAGCTAATGCTTTGGGTGGGGATATTGAGTGGGAGTCAGCAGAGGATTGAATCACCGTTTGCAGCAACACTAATAAACTCTATAATCAAACAAAAAGTATGCGTGTGCAGAAATATAAAACCACAATTCCCAGTACTGTATGGTCTCCTATAGTAGGAGCACTGCACCACAGAGCAGAGTAGCTCATGTCACAGGACTGACAACCATGGGGAAGCACATGAGCAAATCAAACCTCTAAATGGAAAAATAAACCTACAGCAATTTACAGTGGTGTTGCTGGGTCTCCACAAGCAGAATATTTCAGCTCTGCCTGAAAGCCTTTATGAACTCTTCCAAAGGTTTGTGCTCCCCTCACTTTTTATTTATCTCTCCTTTATATTTTCATTTTCTCTGCCAGCAAAAGTTCACTCCCTTTTTTCTTCTCTTGTCTCTTATATCATGGCCTCTGTTTTACTGCTGTGTTGAATTATTTACATATGAGATAAGCCTATTTTCTTTAATTGCACAGGCTTGATCTTTGTAACATCATAAATGACATGTTCAATTCAGAAAAAAACATTTTACGTGTGGAGTCACATGGAGGGTGAGGAAGTGCTGGTGATCATCTCTTCATATTCCTGAGATAATTGACTGGAAAGTGTACAGAGAGCCATCATAGCCCATTTCTATAAATAATTCACCTGAATTACAGCCTCATTTACACCAAAACACTCTCTGAAAAACAGATCTGCAAAGCCCTTAAAAGTTATACAACTCCAAGATGTAAGATGCAAAATGTTCACAGCATCCCAAGGGGAACTCGTTATTTTAGCCTGGCAAAGGAAACAGTATGAGTCATTTGCAGCAGAAGACATTTTAAGATTACAGTTTAGTTACAGAGGCTCCCAACTGAGCTTGTTTTAAAGGATTATTATGGACAGTGAATTTTGATCCACATCTGCTTCATAAAATTCATGTGTATTCACAGTTAACTCAAACTAGCACCACTGAAGAGACGCTCAACGCGCTGTTTATTTATTTATTTATTTTTCTGCTTGAAGTCATTAAGGGGATATTAAACTTGCACATCATGCTTTGTAAGAATCAATGAAAAGCTGTAACAATCCAATAACTTAGCTAACTCTGTCCAATACTTACATACTATTTACAGGAATTAAACTGGTGGTGTGGTTCAATATTTATTTGTCTGATTCATTTCTAAAGGCTGCTTTTGTTAATCAAATAGGTCACTTTATTCACTTTTCTGCTTTTGATATTAACATTGATACTTAATTGTATATGGGGTATTTGACCTCTCTGCATTTAGTTAATCTATAAATTATTCTTTTGTAGGTCCAAATGTCTTAGTGCCGTTGTTTCACTGCTAACGTTGACCATGTAATCTAATGTTGCATCTCAAGCCACTTTACTGCCCCCAGTGGACAATGGATAATGTAAGGTATTTGAGAGTATAAAAAATGTCTAATTGTTGCTCTGTTCATGTTGCTGTTTTTTTTACAGGGTGCTTAAGCTCGAATGCCTGTTTCGAAGCTCCTTTTACAAAACATTATATTTAGAGGGCTGGATATTCAGTGAGGTGTAAAAGCTGCTCTAAAGAGATCTCTCCGCATGTTGCACGGATTTCAGCTTGAATTCAATATAATATTTGAGAAATGAATGACAGCTCATTTTCCCTTGGAGAAATGATTTCCTGTAATGATACATTTGAGGAGCTGTTCAGTAAGAAAAACAAAACTCTCAAACTTAAATAGCACCAGAAAATTATGCTGTTTCACATTCCTATATTTTATGACACCATTTGAAGGAATGTAAGCACTCTTCTCTACAAATTAATTTTACTCTCCATTTCCCAGAGCCTATTCAACCAGGAAGGAAGCCTTGACCTTGTGTACCTGTAATAATTCAAGAGTAGGTGCTGTGGAGTGTATCCACTCAAACATTTCATGTATTCTAATGAGGATCCTAATGGTCGAAAATTTTGAAAACATTTTTTTTCTTTGTGTTTTGACCAATTGAGTGCAGGGCTGCTCTTTTTACGATTTCCAGCTTCAGCAATATGTCAGTGAGAGTGAGGGGAATTGTCCTGCTGCAAATTGTCTATTTTGATCATCATGCATAATTTAAAACACACGGCTATTTTAGGGGCATTGTGCTGGCTGGCAAGAGTGCAGGCGCAGTGAGAGCCAAAAGATTCTCAGTACAAGACCAATGATGGTAATGGCAGCAATTATATATATGGCTGTGTTCTCATTTAGCTGACAATGTCACTGCCTTTCCCATCTCCCCTCCTGCCTGTCTCTCTTTATCTCTAACTCACTTTGAAAGACAGCCTACAGATCTGCCCCCACTTTTTCACAGCTTTCCTCACCTTCTTGCCATCCCTCTCTTTCTATCTCTCTCTCTCTTTCTCTGTCTCCCCCCATCCCTCCCACCCCCCACCCCCACCCCTCTCTCTGTCCGTCTCTCCCACTTTGTCTGTATGTGTGCAGACAGGTGAAGAGAGGAGGTTCAGAGTCGTATCTTAGTTTTGCTAACCTATCTGCCGCCGCGGAGGCGACAGAAATCCCAGAGTGCATCACACCAATCAGACGGCGCTGCACTGTCATCAACCGTCAGCATGTGGGTGAACTCTCTGACATCTAAAGTGCGCTTGTTCCAAAGTTTGAGAAAGCACTCCTCTGAGATGTAAACATTTTCAAGCTGTCACAGACAAAAAAAAAAAAAAAAAGTTTTGTATGTTTTAAAGACGATGGCCTTGACAGGTATAGTGCGAGAAATCACAGACATGACTTTAGGTTGTAAGCACAAGGTTATACAAAAACAAAGGTTACCTTAACAGTTGTGAGCAAATGCCTCTCCAGAAGACTGGCCTCTTTTTCATCTATCTCTCCAAGCTCTCCCCTCATTTTAGTAATTATTTATATGTGATTTAAATTATTCAACTTGTCATATACATCCCTTTTCACCCCTGAAATCATTACTGTGCTACAAATCTGCATTGGCTCTTTACATCTCCCATATAAGCAGGGAGAAGTATGAAACTTTAATTTTTACCCTTTATGCTTTTTAGAATTCAGGTATTTTTCTTACCAGAAGATGTTACATTAAAGCTTACAACGCAGGTGTCACAATATTCAAGAGGAAGCACATTTACGCATTCACATTCAGACACTCACATATGTGTTTGTGCTTATCTGTTCTTCCGTTAGGTTAGATTTGGCCAGATTTTTGTGGGCACATCCCATATGCTTAGCTCTGCTGCTCGCTCCACAAATGTGTGTTCATTGTAAATATGGCAGTGCGGAAAAATAAATAAACAGGCTTTTGAAGAGCAGACAATTTGTGCTGTCAAGTATGTTTTTGTAACAAAGAAATTATCTACCAAACAAATTGCTTTTCGTTTTCTGCTAAGTTAGTGAAGGAAAATCAACCTTAACAGTTAAGTTGTCTTTCCCTGATAAATAAGTCAAAGTGCTTAAGTCCAGGTGGATTCACATGTCCTGAAAATTAGGTCTTAAGCCTAAGTCCTAGTGCTGTGCTACAACACTGCTGACAATGTCTTTATTCAAATGTATGGTTGGGTTGTAGGGTTCCAAAATCTGATTGTAACACACATAAATGTCACACATAAATTGCTAAATGTCAAATAATATGCTATTCAAGTGTCCTCGTAATGTTAGAACATGATCTTTATTTGTGTGTGCTCATGGGGGAGGAAACTGTATGCTTTCATACAATAGGGCACAATAAGTCACCACATCTACAGACATTGATTGGTGTTCACACTCTAGCACTGGGCTGCTGCTGTAGTTCTAGGCTCTGTGCATCAATAATAGATGTTGTGAGGGTGTGTGCAAAACATTCATGCAAATGGGCCCTGCAAGCATCGGGCTAGTTCAAAGGTATCTGAGGTGAAGGTGGCCGAAGCTACAGCAGGGAATGAGGGTTGATGTGGGTGATGGAGGTGAAGGCCACTTCCTTTTGTTGATGCAAAGTATCTGATGAATAGGTTGTGATTATCAGAGATAAAATGGAGAGCTGCCAGATGCACCTTCATCTCTTTGTAAAGTAAGCACTTTGGACATGTCTTTGATGTCAAATTGAGCCCTTGAACTTCATGGTAATTTGCATTTCAGATGAGCCCAACATGATGCTTGATGGGGAGTGAGAAACATACAGTCATGACCAAACAAAGCAGGGAAAATTATGCAGAGCTTGCTGTGTGGGTTCATGAGTGGACTGGTGCAATAATTTCTTTGGTGAACAATTCTTTCAGTCAATGGAAGGGTTGAACACTGCCAGAAAAAGATTATTTTTTGTTATTTTGTTTTGATTTTTTTCTTTTCACTTATTTTGTGACTAAGTATCTTGTTCCTCTTTGTCTTTCTCTCTGATCTGTGTATTTTTCCATCGTTTGACTCTTAGATAGGAAAATGTTGCACAGCTGATTTTGTCATTGACACTCACTCATTATTCATGCTGCTAGGACCCAGAGCAAGTCGTCTCTTATTTGTTTTATTCTGTTTACTTTGCATGATGCACAAACAGAAAAAAAGAACTTCCTTGCATATAAGTGTACAATCATTATATTCTCCTCTAAATTTACCAAAAAGCAGTCAAGTTTTTCTCAGACCACACATGATCATTTGGAGAAACATTGTGCTGAGAAGCCTAATCTGTATCTCTGTAGATCCAGCTGTTTGATGTAAGAACACTGTCACTTGCCTCATCATTAGCTGCGTCTTCCTTGCTGGAAGAATGTGCAGAAATTATGGAGAGCCTTGTCATTTAATTTGACAGGCCCTCCGTTTTTCTGTCCCTAGTGGGACTTTTAAAAATCTCTTTCTTATTGTCAGGAGGAGGAATAGTTCAACATTTGGCACCAGTTCTTCAGGGAGTCCAATCAGTGTTTTGGGTGTCTTATAGCCTCTCATTACAGTGATGGAGGAGTGGATCAATCCTCCTGTCCCTGAGATCATTATCCAGTCATTCAGATTCTGCTCCTGCTCCCAGACTCACGACTGCTAACGGACGTGTGTAACTCATCTCACCTCTGAAACTTTTGTTGCATCATTACACTCTACAAAGTCATTTGGTCGGATGGGTGCATTTCAAATGAGTCTAATCTGGTAGGTATAAAGGGGTGGTCTTTTCACAGAGTATTGTGTAATCTTCCTTTTAATATGCAGGCCGGTTAGCTGGACTTTGGCAAGAGTTTTTACAGAGATGTGAGGGGCGGCTTATGACTTGTAAAATTTTTATTCAGAAAGTGTTCTGAAGTGTACATCAGTAATTCATTTATTCATGATTTCTCCCCAAAACAAACACACAGTACACTAGAACAGACCACAAACAGTGGGTAAGATTTCAAATCCCCTTTGCGTTATCTGACCAGTGTTCAACATTCAAGCGGATATTGGAGCAGGGCAGTAATGCATCACTGGGAACCAATGATATGTCAACAAAGAGCACCGGTGCGTTTCAATGTCAAACCACCCACACTGACAGAGAAGTGAGTGAAACAAACAGAGGTCCGGGAGGAATAGAAGAACAGTTCCTGTCGGTCTCCTCTGCAGGAGAATCCAATGTTCTCTTTGATATTCGTCCCACATGTTCTTCATCGGAGCACAAGAGCAGAGTGGAGAGTGTTCAAGAGCCCTCTGTGATTGTCTGTTCTGCTTTGTCTGACCCACAATCCCCCACGAGTACCCATGGACACACACACTCTCTCTCTCTCTTTCTGTCATCCTCTCGATTGATTGCTGTAATCAAGCATCGGCTGTAGCCAGGTCGAGCAAGAGTGCCGTGCTATTTTCCACTTCTTCAGGCTCATGCTGGGCGGTAAACTCCCCATTTCTGCACAACCGGGTCGAAGAGTGAATGAGGTCACAGGTACAAAGAGGAAACAAGGGCTGACACAGGACCATCACCATGGAAAAAAAACATGCCCTGTTGTTGAGAGTCAAAGAGAAATGTTTTTGATAGAATTTGTGTGGGCAGCAGAGGAAATGACTCAAAAGGGAAGAAGAAAGTAAACTGTGCAAGAAGATTTGACCTCAGCACTGTTTATGTGCTTTTATTCCTTCATTTTCACAGTTTTTCTGCTTTGAAAGAGAACAGTTCAGGAAATTATAGCAAGTAACCTGCTGAAAGTAGACAGGAAGTCTGAGCTGACAAGATGCTTCACAGCAAAGACTAACAAAGCAGGAATTCAGCCTACACACCTTAGAGTTAAGGTCAGACTTGTGCATAGCTGGTGCTTAGGAGACTGAATTATGATGGAACAAAATTACTCATGATAACAAAACACATAGATCGTGTATCTTGAGTATGCTGTTTGCTTATTTCCATGCCCTTTTTGAACAAAACTGTAAAAATATCATAAATTTATTTTTTTGTCAGTGACTTTTTTTTTTGGCCAGGCAGTGTATAATGATACAATATAAACACTTGTTTTTTCTGTGAGTATTTGCAGATTCTTAGTTTGCTGACTCAAGATTTCCCCCTGTGACCTTCACAGAGAGAAGTGGTTGTTTGATCTTGTGGAATCATGATAGGAATTTGTATGTTTGTGAGCAAGATGGTGTGTGCAATAACAACTCCAAGACAAAGAGAGCAGCAGTTAAGGAAGAGGAAAATCATGGGAGAGAGATAAGTTAAGCACAGCAGAGTCAAAAAACACAGTAAGAAGAGACCGTGAAACTCCAGGGGGAATTGATGAGAGATGATCGAGTGAGAAATTGTAAAGGCAGGAAAGAGAAGTTAGACAAAAAGTATGAGTCAGAGACAAGAGAAAGGAAGAGAAAGACAGAGATGGAGAAGTGAGTGGGGCACAGAAAATGTGTGTGTGTGAGAGACTGAGTGGAGGCAAGATTAGGGAGGCAATATCAGACTGTCCATCAATGTCACAGCGCCCGTGTCCTCTGTAAGCCTTTTCATCCATCAGCCTGGAAGGCCTGGCTGTGTGTAGATGGCAGTCCTGGTCTGTTTACCTACTTTACATCTTATTGCCTAAATCCCTTACTCTAATACCTGCTTTGGCCCTCTCTGGAATATAGCTCCTGATGCTGTTTCCGATACAGTATTGAACACACACTCTGAATCCAACAGATTTTTTTGTAACCAGAAAATAAACAGGTACATCGTTGTAGGAAGGCAACAGCTTGAAGCCATTTTCTGACAAACAGTTTAGTTGTGCACCTGGTACATCTTTGCAGCTTATCAAGTCAGTTCCAGAAAGGGTGAGCACAGGTTTGTTTGGGTCTCTGTTCTGGCATTAGACCTGGCAACCTTGGTACACAACTAAAACTGCTGTGCCCAAGGCTTTGGCCAAGAAAAACATCCAACACAGAACCCCTTTTAAAACCACAAGCTGCCTTTTTGACAAATATTTTTTTCTTAATTTTCACAACATACACCCCTATAATATAGAATTGAACAAGCATGGTCAGTCATAGCCAGTCAGAGTGAGCTCTTTCCATCTATTTTGCTATTGCTATTCCATCTATTTAATGCATAGTCAGGCAGTAGTCCTATTTGTAGATCTGTATCAATAATCCAGTTTTGCTTCCATATTGCAGATTTCATATAACAGCTTTCCTGCATGAAGCCAAAACTTAAAAGACTCCTGTTTGTAACCAACAAGAAAAAAAGACTTAAGCCCACTTTATCCATTATAACAGATGGAGTTTGTGTCAAACTAGAAAAAATATAAGCACCACTGTCATAATTTCCTCGATAATGCTTCTTGTCATCATGTTGTGGAGAAGAGTAATTCTAGGGCTGACAAATGATCTTCGTTTTAAATTACAGTGAATCACAAAATTTCAAAAGTTAATCATGAGTAATTTCATTTTTAATTGTGTGTTGAAAACTGTTATTTCACATTTCAAAAGAGTTTCTCTGTGCATCATTTAAATATTACCAAGCAATATTTCTAGACACTGGATAGTGAACAAGTGTAACTGAGAGAGCATCTTTGTGTCTTTGCCAGAAATCTGGATGTAATCATGGCCCATTTTTGCTTGAGCCAAGATGTTTTATTTTCATTCTTTTCATGTTTTCTTTTTATCTGTTTTGCTGACCTTATCAGTGATTATTATTATGTCTCTGTGAGGCACTTTGAGTTGACTCGTTGCCAAAGTGAATAAATAAATGCTTTATGAATCAAATTGCCTTTACTGCTGGATGTTCATACTGAATTTGGAGTTTTCAGTTTGTGAAAAGTCTTGGATTGTTGTCCCTTCCTAGCTTGTACCTGCCCCACCTGTTCTGTCGTATTTCGAGGGCTATACCTGAAACCTCCATGTGGCAGAAGTTTTGCTGCTGCTATCATATTTGAAGCACTAGCTATGCCATTTTTTGTTACTTTGCTTGGAATATCTTGTTGACCCTCAACCTTGGAGAAGTGCTGACACAAGTTTCTGCAGAATGTTGTTTGTCTACAAGTGGAAACACAGTGTCCACTCAGTGACAATATAGTGTGCTGTTATTCTGAAATCATTTGGATGTGGTACTGACATGAGGCTGCTCTTATCTAACAACATTATGGAAGCTTTTTTAAGCTAAATGAGCTCTTACTACTACTAAAAAATAAATAAATAAATAATAAAAAAATAAAAAGTTATGCCAGGAGGTGGGTGCTGCTCAGAAGAAAACATCCCCTTGTTGTGCTGTCTTCACACACTATCAATAGACAATTGCACCCCATCCAGTTATGGTCAGGGTGTATGGCCATCAGAATCAAATTTTTAAATTCTGTAGCATACAAAACTTCAGATTGCTCACAATCAACTGTTGAATGCAATTGTTGCATCAGAGTGCTCATTGTGTATTTAATATTAGTTGGCCTAACATTTATCCACCGTTGCGTTTTGACAGTGTGATTAGAGCTCAATTAACACGCGCTTAAACGACACAACATCACATTCTGCCAGCATGCTCCAAACTCTGATGCTAATAAAAAAGACCTGGAGTGCTTCTGCTGCAGAAATCCCCCGTGTTCCGCTGTCTAAAAGTGACATTGCTTTGAAAACAGAATAAGGGCTTCTGTAGGTTACAAGTTTTAACAGAGTGAGTCTGAGCTGATCCTGCTGCTGTGATTAACCCCCACAATCCCCTACTTAATACAGAAGTATCGGCTCAGCACCAGTACAAAGATAACTGTTTCTGTGCTCCACATGTAAATATCTTCTCCTCTACCAGACAAGTTTTGACAGGGATCGTGTCAAACACAAGGCCAGACTACCTTGGGGCTCTTCAAGGCCGTTTTGTGCTCTGTGTTTTAATTGGTCTGGAGAACAGTGAGAGCTTTTCAGGAACATTCACAGATTACCCTGCTGAAATTCAGAAAATGTCCTAATTAAAAGACAACACACAAGCAGGAGTTTCAGCAGACTGTTCCAAATAAGGGAGATGCTATTTTTATCCTGCTGAGATGTTACACAAAGTTCAAATGTAAATGTGGGGCTGAGAAAAGGACAAGGCACAAGACGAAGGATAAGTCTGCTCATTTTACAGCCCTGGTTGTGATCTATTCAAATCTGTCTGTCTTATCTGTTGCTGTTTTGAAAGCAGGGGACCATGTATGTACATTATTTTCACCCCTGGCTGTTTGTTTTCTCAGCATATTGAGCTCAAGCTGTAATGAAGAGTTAGTACTTTTCCATGCCAGGAGGATGATGGAAAAAATCACATGTGAATAAAATATCAAAGCAGACAAAAATGGATTTGTTGGTCGAAGAAGAACAAGTTCACCTCACTCCTTTTTATCTGTTTTCTGTTTGACATTCAAAATAGGATGCTTTCATGAATTAACTGCAAGGAAGCTAAGTCTAATTTAGATTTTCTAACCCCCATGGACCAAGACAGTGTATTTACTGGTGATGACTTATTGATAAGTCAGGGGTCATGTATACTGAGTGGGGGGTTATGTGAAAAAAAAAGGTGAGACAAAATCTCAATGATTACTGCACTCCTTTCAGTAGCTGGTTTTGTTTGGTTGCTTTAATTTCTTTGTTTCAAACATGCATTACAACATCAAAAGTGGTCGTTCAATGAAGGGAAAACCGGAAAGGAAATAAAGTATGATTGTATATCTAATAAATGTATCTTGATGTAGGAACACTCCTAAAACTGTATTATGGTGGAATCTTATCACATTGAAGACAAATCCGGAAAAAAAAATCTTATTGTGATAAAATGTCTTTTGTGCCAATAGATGGTATGCACATGAGGTTTTACCCTGATGTTGAAAGAGATTGAAGCTGTATCTCAGACATTCAGAGGATGTAAAGTAATGTACCTTTAAGCCAAAGGGGTTTCTTCACACTAACTTATTTGCAAACATTGCAGTGCCTGCACATGGATACCAGGGTGTTTCATGAGCCTGATGGTCAAAGAAAATCTCTTCACTACACTTCAACTGGAGAATACATAATAAAAATCTTCTTATCTGGATATAACTGTATTATGATATATATCATGATAAAATCATATTATATCATATCATGAAGTATCCCCATTGTAAAGCATCCTGATAAGACCATATTTTAATAGAACAATTTCACAATGAAAAGTTCTCACGATAAAGTCACATAATAATCGTGTTGTAATGGTCATATCATGACAAAATCTGAATGTCATAAAATTTTATCTTATTAAAACTGTTTCCTAGTGTCAAAGTCACATTTTTATTGAATCCTGTTGTTCTAATCTATTAAATTCAAATTGTGGACTAGATTTGGGATATGTACCATATTATGAATCATTACATGCTTACTTTAAGAATTCCTCACTCTCAGGTATTCATCAACCATTTTTTTTGCATATATGTCAGTTTGTGATGTTTTCAACCATAACAGGGCTCCATGAAGTTGTGTTCTGTGTAAAAAAATCCACTTTCTTCCTCAACCTACAGGAGGAGGAAAATGTGATGGGACTGCTGACTGTGGGCTTTAAATAAGATCCTCTTTACGTCATTCCTTTGAGAATGATTCATTCATTTACTGCTCTATAAGTGTGCATATATATATATATATATATATATATATATATATATATATATATATATATATATATGTACTCAAAAGAACATTTTCTACGACATAATGTGATGATGGTCTGATTCTTACAGCCTGAAAATGGAAGCGCTTCTTTTCAGGCAGTATGAAGTGAAGTGCTGCACGGTAAAGAAAGAGATAAATGTTTACCCACAGCTAGACAGGGTCCTTTTTGGACTTCCATCTGAACAAAACTGTGTGATGAGGATGATGGTGATGATCCTTTTTTTGTTGCCTGTTATACACTAAAGATAAAGAATTGGGAAATAATGAGTAGCTCCAATTTCTTTCCCTATCTGATTCTCTGTCAGTTTCTGTCTGTCCTCTGGCTTAAAAAATTAATGGAAGCTCATTTAGCTTAATAGCTATGTGCCATCTGACCCCTCTTTTTCTCATCTCATCACATCTTCTATCTCTTTCTCCTACATTACGTCCTTTCCATTTGCATCTGTAATCAAAGTCCACTATAGGAGCGTTTATCACTCTGGCCGCTTCATGTCATGCAGTGACATCCGATGAATAATGCATTGTGTGAGACAGGTGAAGGCTGTTGTGTGTGAAAATGAGTGGCATTGATTGAGAACCAGGTTTCCATTGATTTCCCCAAAGCTGAGTGAGCATGCAGAGACGTTTTTCAAACCATAGCTGTCCATTTCACGGCTAGGGAGAGTCAATGAAATATGGGAAAAGAAGATGAAGAATAGAACAACGGGGCCAGTAATAAAGACAAATTAAAGGACTGTTCATTTCAACACTGCGTTGAGATTGAATAGCTGTTGCCTAGGATACAGGGAATTTAAACAGAGAGGGTGATAGAGTAAAAATGGGCTGGGAGTGAGAAGTAGACAGAAGAGAATAGAGAGAAACTGCAGGGTGCATCATTTAGTGTTGTGCCTCTTATTGATCCAGCCTGTCATCGCTCAGGTAATGGCTAAGACTACCTACCAATTAGAAGATTAGGGATGTAGTTTATCTCACAAGGACAGCTGGGAGGCCTGAGAGTGGGACATAGGGAGGGCTACGGGGGTTGTGCTTGGAGCTAAGAGTCCTCAGAATCCAATCCAACATGAAATGCAACACATGGTTAACAGAGCGAAACAGTGGCGGGGAAAAACGAAAGCGATTCAGAGAGAATTTCTTTCCCTGTGATGTCCTGCTGAGTCACAAGGATCGCTAAAGGGGAGCTGACATCTGGCACATGAAATCCTTCAAGCACACAAGCAAACAGACACCAACTCCTGCCTCCTGCAAACTACATTCATGCTGCAAATTCGTGATGAGAGTAAGTTTGAACTATCTCCTCTGGACATACGAAAAGCCTATGAACACACATGGAAGTTGCTTTTGGGGTAGTTTTTCCATCTGTACATTTACTGGAGACGGAAAAAGGTTAAAAAAAAAATCATATTAATTAAAGTGAGGAGTTTTTACCAGGTTGTGAATAGGGAATGGAACTGATGCCATCTTATTCGCACCAATGTACTTATAGATCCTGCTAATCCACCCAATGCCGTATTGATTCTTTTATCAATTCCTGTGAATTTTCCACAGCCTGCATGCTGTGCAAATGTTCACACTAGATAAGACACTGAAATGGTCTCGTTTCTACTGAGATGAAAAAGCACTTATTGACTAGTGTTTTGGTTCAGTGGATGACCCTGTTAACTTGTAACTTTTTTCAAATGTGTTTTTGCTATAGACTAGGGGTGACCAAACTTTTTAGCAAAAGGGCCTTTTTGGAAACTGAAAATGACCAAGGGCCGGGTACTGGAAAACTATTTCTTTTTCGTGTTTTCTTATAAAAAAAAAAATAAAAAAGATTTTGTCAAACATGTTTGTGCTATGATTGCAGACCTTTGAGATAAAACCAAACTTGGGAAAAATATTTAACAATTTTCTGGCAGGATCAGGACCTGGACTTTATCACGTTTATTTATACGACAATTATAAAAACATTTGAAACCCCAAATATCTCTGATCCTGCATTCTGAACCATTTCATGCTTCAACTTTTGTCTTTTTTTTCCATTTCATATCTTTAATTTAGTCTTTTGGTCCTCTCATGTGTTTTTTTTTTCAATCCTAAACAACTCATGAAACACATTTTGCATCATGCCAAATGCAATTAAATGTCAGCTGTAAACGTAGTTGTGTTTTTGCAGATTGTACAAAGCTTTAGTTTTATAAAGTTGCCGATGCACTGTCCAAATCTTTGTGAAGCGTTACCAGATATATTAAGACTTATTTCAAACACTTGACAGAAACTGTAAATGTTAACAATTAGAACATGATTAATTTAAGTGACAAAACTGACACACTGTGAGATGAGAGCTTGGGGCCGCTTGAAATTGACAGCGGGCCACAATTGGCCCCTGGGTCGTAGTTTGGACATCCCTGCTATAGACTGTACAATATGTGGATGTTGTCTCTGATCTGAGACATCACCCATTGGTTTCTGATAATGTTTTGAAGCGCATTATTTGCAGGTACCATTATGAAAAAACTTGACTGAACCATTTTCATTCCAGTTGGGAGAAAGCTAAGAGGTGGGCCTTCTGCCTCTTCGAAGACAGCTACAGGGTGCCTGCCTGTCAGTCAAGTCAGCCGGTTTTGAAACAGAGTTTTCGTGCAAAACAGCTGCTGTGTCCATATTGGAAATGGGATGGGTGACAAGTCTCCACACTAACAGCTCTTGGGCGCCAAGTTGGAAAAAAGTTCACCCCTCGTACAGTGGGTGCAATTAGCGAAATGAGTGATTCAGACTGGAGACATGATGTGAACCAGACTGTGAACATGTTAATTCCTGCTCTAAAAACTGCTTTTTTTTTGGCTTGGTGCGTCTGTAACTTTTGGTGTTTCTGGAGCCAGCTTCAAGCAGACACTCAGTGAAGAGCAGATTTGAACACTTCCACATTGTCTCATATTTTCAGACCAGGGGTTGCCTCTTGGTAAACACACAAACTTGTAAGTTTAATGGTTCCAGAACATAAAGTTATGACTCTGTTTATTGTTGCTGTAAATATGGAATTTTTTGTACCTGGTTTCCAATGTTTCTGCAGCCATCCTCAAGTGGACGCTCTATATGCTGCAGTTTTTAACACTTTCCCACAGGCTTCATATTTCAAGGTTAATGCTTGGTTTTTGTTCGTCCCTTGCTGCCTTCGAACTGAACTCGTAGACTCGTAAAGTCATGTGGATGAATGGCTTGGCATTCAACCTGCATAACCCCGAAACTGAAGCAGCTAAATGAAAGTAATCTTAAATGAAACAGATTTTAAAGAAGTAAAAATGTTTCACTGCTGCCAGAGATAGATTCATGCACTGTGAATACCTTGTATTTGTTTTTGCTCTATGAACATAGGATTGAGCCATCACTTACAAATAAAGAAACAGCAGGAGAGGTGCATTTATCTATCTACAAATATCTCTTCACCTGTTCAGGGTTACAAGGTCCTGATAAAGAAAAGATGGGACAGGTCGCCATTCAATCATAGGTGTGACAAATATAAACAGGCAACCAGTACTAGACTTCAACATACAGAGGTTTATTTTTTCACAGCCTGCGTCTGTCAGCAAACCAAAACAACAATTCCAACTTAATTTAACCCAAGACAAGAGTAAAGCACCGATAAAAATGTGGATTGAAATGAAGTTGGCGTGGCAGGGAGCATGTGAGCATGAAACTGGAACTAAAGCTGAAACTAAAATGCCTCTTAGCCATCAGTGATGTTATGCAGGTCTGTTCTGAAAAAAGGCATATAATTGTCACGTGCTACAATACCCTCTGTAAGTGCGACTAAATTGCCTCACTAAGAGTGAGTTGCTGCTGCCAGAGGTAAATTATATACCATGAATTCTTTTATTCTCGGTTGGGCGAGGAATAAAAACCTCTCCTGCTGTGCCATCTGGGCTCATTACAGGCCAATCTCAGGATGAACAGTAGGAGTTTACCTGTGTGAAACTGACAGACAAGCCCACGTGTAACAAGGCTGTAACTTAAAGCTAGAAATAAATGATGTACATGAGCTTGTATATATTTATTCGTAAGCACACTGCAGAGCTTAGAGGGATGGGACCTGAACAGTATATTTTTGCTGCCTTTTTTCCTCAATCTCAACCCTTGGAGGTAAAAGATCATCACATTTTTTAAGAAAACAGATCAATTTCTGAACTGCAAACTATGAAAAATGTCTTTTGGAGCAATAGTCTACAAAAAACATCAATTGAAATGGACACATCAGTTTAAGAAGAGCAGGGGGGGGTCACATGAAAATCAAAAGATTAACAACATCTTAAACTCTGATGAAAGAGTTGAGGGAAATCACACTTATAAGTTACTGTGATGAAAAGTAATTGAACAGGGTTTAAAAAGTAGCGAGAGCATATAAATGATTGGGTTTGAGTTTGTCTTTGACAAATTGAGATGGCGATATCCACTTATTCTTCACAGAAAACTCAAGTCACATTTTAGAAACAATCATTCCCTTTCCAGTTTGTATCAAGTTGATTTCCAACCTGTTGTGACAGCCTGATATAAACACAGTTTCTTTTATTTTGATTCAGAAGCACCAACACCTCCTCGGGGAATGGTTGCGTTTAGAGGGGAGATTAATTTTTTTAGTGCATCATTAATAAGTTATGCATCCCGTCGTTGTGTGTATGTATGGAAGCCTGCCTATTAAAAAAGCATAAATCACACAGAGAGATGGGTGCATGAGGTAGAAACCGAGAGACACCATATGGAGCTACATCAGCGAGCTGTAGAGGAGCTAAATGTAGGGTGTCGGAAGACAGCCTGCCTCAAGTAAACGCACACACTCAGACTCAGACACAGACAAACACTCACACAATGTGCTCACCAGCTGCGTGAAAAGACAAGTGGCTTAATGACACTTTGTGTGAGATCAACTCTGGAGACGCACTAAAAGTCACTCAGAGTCAAAGCTGTTGCAGCTAATGATTCAAAACATGCACAAACACAGGCACACAGATACACATGCACTCACAAAGTCACATAAAATTAATTAAGCAAACTGACAAAATAATTACATTGCATCATGTAACGCAATAATTTCAATTAGCCCCTTTGGCTTTTGCAGTGCAGAAATTTTATCTGACACCATCATTTTTTCTCTTTTCATCTGTCTAAACTTGTTTCTGATGTTTGCACGCCTGTTTGTGTACACAGCAGTCCTGACACATCACTTTACTGCCAATTACTTTTGCGTTCTGTTATGCTCTAAGCCTCTCTCGCACACCCCCCGCGATGTGTCCACATGTACGAGTGTGTGCGTGTGGAGTGAAAAAAGGAACAGAGCAGCATTTGTGAGTTCATGGGCAAGTTGTGTATAAGACCATGTTGTGTGTGTGCGTTAGGAGGCTGTGCCCCACTTCCTCTGTCTACACATCATGCAAAGTCCCTAATGAGGCCCCTGGGAAGCTGTCCAGATCTCCAAACCAGCTCCTGCTCCAACTCTATTTCAAAGCTGTTGGCTTGAAGGCAGGGCAGCGTTTGAACTGCCACACTTGGTAACCAGACGTCCAGCTTTGTCTTTATCAACGTTAGAACCATCAGATTTGGTGCATATAGCCTTGATTCATATGTTCAAAGCGTGCACCGGCTGAGAAACTGCCAAGACACAGCAAGCTAACACTCATATTCACTCGCAATTTAGATTTTGTTTGCTCACATTTTTTCTTATCATTCTATCCTCATTTCTCTCCTGTTAGTCTGTTATTATGGGCTGCGCAAGAAAAGAATAAGTGTCAAGCAACCACACATGGAGGAAAAAACATCTCTATTTTTGACAAAATGCCTGCAAATGGGCAACACAATGGATGACTGGCAGGGAGGCAGAGAGAAAAGATGCGAAAGGCATGAGAAAATGAATTGTACAGAGAGAGAGAGAGTGAGAGAGAGAAGGAGTGGGCATCGAGCTGTAGAGATTTACACTGGGTCATGTTAAAGAATGTTGCTTGCCTTCAGGGAATTTTCCCATTCCTGTCGGGTCACTGACCATACTTATAGTTGCACATCCTGCTCGATGCTGTTTTCTTTAAAATCCTCCCTGCTGGGAATACTCCAGGTAAAAATGGGACAACTGCTCTGAGCCATTTACAGATGATGCTCCACATTGAGGCACTTAACACAGAGTAGATGCTTGAGGTGGAGTGTAAAAAGAGAAAAGTAGTTCTCAAGTTCACGTACTGTTGTGTTTTGGCAGAGTTCATGGGGATTAGGTGTTAAACTCTCTTAGGCATGCACTCTCACAGCCACCTGCGTGGAGACAAAACATAAAAAAGCCAGAGTCTTTCACTACAAAAAGATGCTGTGGTGGTGAAACCCTCCCTAAATGCCTAAATTGAAAATTACCCTGGCTGGCCTTGGACCAAATCTCCCTGGAGCAATGTGCATCTGTTCCCCCTCTCAGCTCTGACTTTCAATAAATAAGTAAAACATTCCTGGACCACCTGCTTAAAAAGAGTTAAACAGATGAAGTAAAAAAGGAGAGCATGATGGAATTGGTGATAAAAAGGCCAAGTACAGGGAGTCCTGTCAGGACGTGAGAGGATTTAACACCATGATAAGGTTGTATTGATCAGACGCCTTCGGTTTTACCTTGCTGAGCCAACAACAGCCTCTCTTAATCTTTTGATTCCTCCTCTTTTCAGTCAGTATTTTCATCACTCCAAACATCCATCTTGGTATTAATTTCTATCAGAAAACTACTCATGTTTGTTTTAAAATATCTGACTTTTGGAAATCAAAAGTGCGTTGGAGTTTTCCCAAACTGATTATATTTGGTATCTGCAATATTTCAGCTATTTCAGGCAATGCGTCAGCCTTGATTGTTCCTGACAGCCCACCACTCCTCACAGTCATCCTCATGAAGCCTACGCAGTCATCAAGGCAGGAAAAGAGAGGACAGCACATCGACTGTCCATGCCGTTGAGATGTCTGGGTGCAAACCTTTCATGGGAGATCAGTCTCAGTCCCAAGAGTTGTTCAGAAAATGTGTTAAGGTGTGGCTGTGAGTGCTCTGAGGGATGAAAGACTGTATAAAACCATGGACAGAACAACAGCTATCCTAAGTGAGGCCAAAACTTCTGGAGCTTGCCATGACAACTTCCTGTTAATGTCATTCCAGCTAGAAAATCTATCTTGTTTTTTTTAACACTTAGTTCTGATATTATATACTTTTGTATTTATTATTCTGACTTTCTTGAGAGTTTTTTTTCTCTAGAAAAGTTTAGTTTTAATCAGTTACTTGACGTCAAAAAGAGCATTTGGTAAAAATTCAAACCCATACTCTTTAGGCATTATTGAAATGCTCAGCCTTGCACTAGGATTAAACATGTAATGCAATGAAACACAGTTTCAATAGTAGATGAATTATTGCTAAACTTACAAGTTTAGATTATTTCAAATGTTTGTGTGATACCTTAATGCAAGTACAGTCTCTGCAATAATCAGTGTGATTTTATTTACTTACAAGAGCAGATGACCATCAATGTCAGCCGAAAAATATTTTGGCCCTTTTACATATGTAGTTGCGAAGTCTCGTACCACTACATCTACTGCCTCTGTTTACCTTACCTATATAATGAATGCAGGGAATACCTTAAGAAATACTTTAAAAAGATTCAACCCTTCCTTCAGTCATTGAAAAGTGATCAGCAAGCTCTCTCGGCGCCCTAAACTCAATAAAGAAACAACTCCAGGCAGCCATTACCACACATTGAGTCCCATCCTGTAAGAAACCCTGTTGTTAATTAGCTCATTTACCAGCAAATGAATTAGCCATTGGCACAGACTGCATGGTTCAGATAATGTGGCATTTCCCACCCTCTCATCAGAATATTGTCACATTCTGGTGTAGAAATCCATGTGAGTGACTAAAATGCCAAACCTAAGGCTTCAAAAGGGCAGTCTATAAAAGTGGGTGATGCCATGGGGACTTGGTCCAATATGCAAACAGTTTATGGTAAATACTCACTTCTCAGGCCTGTATTTGATCACATTATGTGTTAACTTGCACATGGGAAAACAGGAAATGCATGAGTCAATGCACCAAGGGACCACTTATTCCACCTTCTTATAGAAATAAACAGCCTATACACAAGTTTAGCTTGCAGAAAAACAGACAGGATGTGTCTTTTAATTAAGTGGAAATGGTAAGAATAGCCTGCCTTTGGGGATCTTTTTATTCACCATGGTGTTTTTAGCCTCCTGAGAATGATCATAATGAACACATCAGTCAGTCAACGGATGAAAATGTCTGAACAATTAGACATGTCAGTAAAAATGATACACTGTTCTTGTTGTGCATTTCCAAACCTAAAAAAAAAATTCAGGGTGCTTGCAGGGTAGAGAGGACTTTATCCGCAGCTAAGTAGGTGTAACTGATACCTGAGCCATAGGGCACAGAGAAAAGCATGAATTATTCATAAGTTGAGGTAAGTTTGGACAGTATATGTAGCAGAGGTCTTGCTCCATAACTTAAGAATATATTTGTGGTTCTTCTCCATGGGTTCAAGGAGCAATTCAAAGCTAACTTTCATCATTATAGACAGCTAAAACAGCTGTGTCATCCTTTGCTGCTGTATTCTCATTAGAGTGAAAATGCCGCCATTAGTTTCCATTGTGTTAAAAGGCCAATAGGTTTGGACAGAGATAGAGCAGGACCATCCTGGAGAGACAGAATTTGAGGAAAAACATTGAAAAGCAGGAGCAGGGCTGAAGAAGAGAAAAAAGCAACGGAGAGAAAGTCTGTAAAGCCACTCCATTATGTCGGCAGGAAGGGGTAAGAGGGGTCAGATGACAGATTGGGGAGACAAAGAGTAAAGATTGATTGAGAACGGATGAAACAAGTGTAATGAAACAGAGCCAAATGAGACTGATGGTGTGAGGGGACAAAGAATAGAAGAAAAATGAGAGATACTAAAGCTTGATGTTGCTGTTAATGGAAAAAGAAAATGAATTAAGTAATCTTTTAAAAAGTGGAAGGATAATTATTTCTTCAAATGTTGATGATAGCAGAATTAAAATGGAATGAAGCACCATTTAACCCCAGATTCCACAGTTTGCAAGCAGAGTCACACAGATTAAATTGAGCCCATTACAGAGTCAACACAGTGTTAGGAGTACAGTCATGAGGAAACATGAAGTTATCTGAAAGCAATTACATTTGGAAAGTAACCCTACTGACATTGAGAGAGAATGTGAAACATGGATGAGTGATCATGTGAGTTGGGAAGCTGAATATGGAGACTGGAGGGCACTCTGTAGGGCAGTGTTGAGTATTTGTACAAGTGGTTGCCAATTAGAGTGCATTTGTTGGTGCAAATATCAGGGATATGTCACGCAGATGCCAGAGCATTTCTGTTTGTCAGGAGCAGTGTGCCTTGTCCACTTTGACCCATCCACATATGCATCCATCTACCCATCCTTCTTCTTTTTTTAATATATTGCATTCTGCTATTTATATACAACAGACAGTCATTTACAGACAACCACAGTACAATGCAAAAATAAATGGACCTGTTGAGGCTCAAAAAGAGACAAAGGAAAAAAAAATGACTAAAAGCAAAAAAGTTAGAAAAATAGACCTTTGGCACTGTTGTATCTTTAAATATGAAAGAGTAGTAAACACATAATTCAGTGAAAATAAAAAAAATGCAGTCAATGGAAAGAGCACTTAATGTAAAGAGGAAATTTTAATATAATCTATAAAAGGACTCCAGGTTGTAGAGAAGTCTCTACATATTTTGTCTATGTTATACCTGAGCTTTTCCAAGGGTAGAAAGGTAAGCACCTTTTAACCACTGTAGAAAAAACGGTGGTTTATTTGATTTCCAGTTAAAAAGGATCAGTCTCTGAGAGAGTAATGAAGTTAATGCCAAAGCTTTTGCTTGCAAATTTGAAAGTGCTATGCAAAAAATGGCTGTGTAAATTAGGAGCTCAAGTCTTTTTTACAAATATATGAAAATACATCAAATATACGGCTGCATAAGTTGTATAAAGAGGAGCATGTCCAGAGTGTGTGTCCTACTGAAGTTGGGTCATTACAGCGCCTCTGGTAGGCTGAGTTTGTAGTTGGAAAAAAGTTTGTGTGTTGTCTTTTGAATAGTGGAGACGAAGTACCTTAAAATGGATTGAACTATGTAGTACATGTAGCGTATACAAGTAAGGCTGTCCCACCACGCCTCCTCTGAAAGTACCACACCTGGATCTATTCCCCATGCAGTTTTAGTTTTTCGGATTTGGACTTTGTATCATAGTACATATTACTGGAGGACATTTCTCCTCAAAAAGGGTCTAGTTCTAGGATGTCATCCTATTGGCTTTTGTGGCAAAGTGAGAGAAACACTCTATTGGCAAAAGTGAGAACTATTCAGATTAGGAGTCTTTGTGAGTGCTTCAAATAAAGAGAATGTATCATTTGTTAAAAAAAAAAAAAGGAAAAACAAAATAATAATCAAATAAAGTCCTGTAAAAAAAGATGCCAAAGTTGAAAAGCATTATCCAAATTGATGAAGGGTAGAAAGGGTTGTTTGCTATTGAGAATTACCAACTGGCCAATTTCCACCCGTCCTTCTTTGCATTTTTCATCTGTTGATGCATCAATCCGTCCAACCAAGCATGCCTTCCTCCAGCCATGTATCCACCAATTTATTCACCCATGGATGCATTAGCCTATCCATCCGTTCATCCACTTATAGATGTCTTTGCCTACTCCTCAATCCCTGAATGCATTAGTCCATTTCTTCATCCTCTTCAACACATCCCTCTACTCATTTCTTATGCCTGTTGCAGCAGTGTCTACCCCAGCATCTCTCTCCAGAAATATTTCCCAACTCCTCATAGATTGTAGCTTTGTAGGCATGGTCTCATTTGTTTAGTAGCCACCCAAAACTCATTGCCATGGACGAGGCCCTTACTTGTGAGAAAACCACTGCTTCAATTGTCAGTACCTTGAGGAAGAGGAACTACTGCAGGGAGCCATGGCTTTGAATTGCTGACTGTTACTGCCACTGACATACAATTTAGCCTGAATATAAACAAGCAAACTATTGAGTGTACCTTGAACCACAATAATCTGCTTCTTCCAGGAGCATTTTGTTAATATATTTCATCCGGATTGTCATAAATATTTTTAAATGGGCCTTTTCAAACTGTCACCAATATGTAGACCTTCACCCTTTTGCCTGCAGAGCTGAAATGTTTTATTTATTGTTTCCGCAGCGCTCTGCTGTATGTGTGGTCTGTATCTCCTTCGACTGCTGGTTGCACAGTGCCAACATTTTCTGCTGCTTCAGGCTGCCCGCTCTGTTGCCCTCTGATTAAATGGCACTGGGTTATTCCCACTGTAAAAAATCACCTGGTCACTTGCTCCCATTCATCACAACTGTAAGCCCACAGGGGACACAGTCATTTTCAGACTTAAATACCTGAACTCAATACAAACGTACCAGCTAAAGCAAACTGAGGACATAAGATGAGTTTGGAATAACATGTTTTGACTATTGGAGCTATATGTACTCAATGCATTGATGGGCATCAAAAGTGATACCCTTTTTAAACTAAACAGTTGTTGTTTGTCCCAATTTTAAAATAAAAAAAGTTGTAAAACATTTGTATTTTACAATTACACAATGCATTCATCCCTTTCAGAGCAGGGCCTTGGCTGGGAACCTGCACATTTGGTTGACTTGACAACTTAACATTGTAATAGTAACTAGATGGCACCAGATTCATTGAGTTGTCATTGACAATTGTGGTCAGGTCATGCGCACACTCACAAGCAATTTAGAATCATCAATTGACCTAGTGAGTGTGTTATTGGGCTGTGGGAAGAAGCATGAGCACCTGGGATGAACCAATACATTTGCAACAACACATGCAAAATAATCACAGAAAGGCCCGCCTTTGAACCAGGATTTGAATTGGTGACCTTCTTGCTTTTGGGCAGCAGTACTATCAGTTGCGTTGCATTCAGGCCATGCCCGTATTAAATCAGCAGATGACCCTGGTGTTGGTTTGAGAAATGACATCTGACAGCATGTCAGAGTTAGGAGGTAATTGATTAGAAAATGTAGATTAGAATTTGCTGTGACCAGTTCATCTGACATCTAACTAGCAAAGGCATGAGGACATTTACCTGCAAGGAGGACTTAATGCAAGTAGCGGTAGCTCTGCTAGCATTTGCCCAATTGGTGTAAATTAGACCACCTATAGACTGCGGTCCTATTTTAAGTCATATGACTCAATTTTCCTCAATTTACAGTCTTTTATTAGCATTTTCTTGACATTTGACGAGTTGGTTTTCCGGAGGTTGAGGGGTCTTTTCTTGGCCTGAATGCACTAAATACATAAATATATAACCATCTACAATAAAGCGGCAAGGATTACGTATTCTGAATGACCATCACACAAAAGTTAATGATAAACCACAGCATTTCAAAGAGGAAGAAAAACACACTCTCATTTGAATACAGCTACTCTAACATTTAAAAAAAATAGTGTCCTTATTAAAAGAAAAATGTAGATGTGAAAAGCACAAGCGTGAGTGCTGACGACTCAGCATACAGAGTGAGCTGTGGGAGAGACCAGAATGAATATTATTTTTCAGAGAAGGGGCCATAATTTGCATCTTGATGAGAGCTGTCTTAATATGCTGGTTCTGAAAGTGATCATTTGCAGAAGTATTATTAATGAACGGTTATGGAGGACAGCTCACATCGAAAAAACTCTCGAATAGTAAATTTTGCAACATTCGAGGATGGAGCTTGATTAATAATCAGTGGGATTGGTCTGGTGGGTGAAGTGTTTCTGTGTATGTGAGATTGGTTTGCATATCTAATATGATTTTGTATATGGTTTCTCCTCTTTTATTCTCCTTTTAAGCATTGCTTTTCTCCCCACCTACCAATCTACTACTAATAGCTTCTTGGACACACACAGCTTGAATTAGAATGCAGTGAGTGCAAGTGCCGGTGGTATCACATTTTTCTTGTAACTTGTGCCATTTCAGGAAAAGAAGCCTGCCAATATGCATATGTAACATATGGTATATTATGTATGCATTGTAATACAGTATGTAGATTTTTCCAACACACTGTTTTAAGTTATTCTAATTTTGCAAAGATTCAAGATTCATAGACTCTGAGTGAAAAGAGTGGAGGGAATCAATAGATGGGAGCAATGAAGGAAACAAAGAGGGTGAAGAGAAATAAATGTGCAAAGGGAAATAGAAACTCCTGCCACCATGTAGAGTCACTCTCTGAGGCCAAATTTAACACCTGTTTGCAGAGATGACAAGCATTTTCCTTCAGAGAGCACGCAGACAAAACAAGCACCGACGCCAAAACACTTACCACAGCAGTCCTTTAAACATAGAGGAGAGAAAATTCTGGCATAAAGAGGCTCGTTAAAGAGGAAGCTGAGCAGTCAAACACATCATTTCACGCTGCCATATGAGGGACTAATTATGAGGCATCAAGAGGAAGAAAGGGAGGGGAAGAGAGAGGAAAGAGAGCTGCTAAATTCTTGTTTTTAATTATTCCAACCTTGCAAAATATAGCTCAAACCAAAAGTCTGCAGAGAAACATACTGTACGTCTCTTGCATTTAGAATGTGCTGTATTTTCATTAGACAGCCAACATCTTTGTCCAGAACTCATTCTCGGGACCAGAGACAGTTAAATCAATATCTGACCCACTGAGCTTCTTTCCAGAAGGATGATATGCAAAGCTGGATCCTCCAGGTCTGCACTCATGACTCGACCAGCATCTCTCATCCTGAAGGGTCCTCGGGCAAGACGCTGAATCACCGCCAACTTCAGCTCCTGCTACTCTGACCTCTTAATAGATGAGAGCATTAATAGAGAAAAATCTCCTCTCAGGGATAAATACATTATCCCGTTTTATTACGTTCAACTGTGATAACATCAGGTTGTGCTCTGTGGTGCTGGCAGCTGCTCCACTAACAATGAAAAGAAGACAGTTTTGTGAAGCTCAAAGAATGTTTGTCTGAGCTTTGAACTAAAATAAAATCCATTTCAGTGTGGTGATATCAGTCCTGAACCAGAAAATAGACTCATGTGCCCAGAAAATCACACAAAGTACAGCCAGCGTCTCATTTTCTTTCTCTTTGGATTGATTCTCTACGGGGCTGCTCATCCGTCTGATGCTCAAAGAGAGAACAAACTCTTTTTTATTTTTTGTCTCTAACTTTTTTTTGGTTTTATTAGTGTTGAATGAAGACTCAGTTGTATCATCTCAACTTTCTTTGTGACTACTGTGATGGAATATAAGTTCGGAGTTCCCATGGTATCTCACCTAAAAAATGTAACAGTAATCCATCAAAGTCACTTATCTCTGGATTTCATCCTAGTGCTGTTATGTTGTTGTGGCAACTTCTTATGAAATATTAACAACAGATTCTTATTCATAAACACACAGAAAGGGTTATGGAGCTTTTCTATCACAGCTACTGTAAGAAAAATGTTAAAAACACCTCTGGACAAGAAACAAAGTTTATATATACTATAGACTGAGAAGATAGATGGCACAACTGTCAACCAAAAGTGAAGCCAGGGAAAGTGTATCCTCAATATCTCAATAATGTGAGAAAATGAAACAAAAGTCTGGGTGGGACTGTGATGGGCAAGAAAAGAGTAGTTTTGTGTCAACCACACTGAAGCAGATTGGTGGGAAGTGGAAAGTACAATTCCATTAGGCTGCACATTTCCGGCATTCTTTTTTTTCTGCCTCAGTTTTCTGATGTTAGGTTCTGACTATAGGGGGCAATCTGGTTGATGCTACCTCCACATGGTTCACAGTTCATAATAAATCCTTATATATCTCTCACCCTGGTATTTTAGATTCTGTCTGAAATACTTTGTTTAAGCTGATTTCTCTTTAAAGCTCCCAGCTCCATAAACTCACTTCCCTCTGCTTTGCCAGCCCTCTGGAGGTCTATTGGAAACAGAACTATGAGCAGACCTTGGTGTTGAGGCCCACCCCAACATGTCATGAAGAAGTTAGGAGATCCTTGTGTGATGACTTCACTACTTAGCAAGTATGGTTAGGACCTTGGGCTCTATTTAGAAAGGTTCTCATCAGATTCAATGATTTTTATATTTTTATATTCTCCTCTACAATTAGGGCAGTGAAATTGGTGCACTTTACCTTTAGAATAGCTAACCACTTGAATTATGATCTACCCCTACCATTGAATGTTTTAAATCATAGTTGCAAATTTTCTCTAGGTGAGTGGGCATTAATGTTTTAATCGATTCAAATTAACAGGTTTGTGTTGGTTATTGCCAGCGTCTTGCACTTTGGACCTTGTTAAAAACTTTGGCTAACATGAATTTTTATGAAATGTGATATATGGATTTATTATTAGAAATGTATTATTTATGTAGCTATCAGAGTTGTTTATTCTCCCATGAGATAAGAACTGGTCAGCTACCTGACATCATGTTGAGATATTGTCTACAGTTGGCATTATTTGTTGGAAAAATGGTTGCAAAATATATAACCTCCTACATGATCACATAACAGTCACCTTTCGCGACCGGTAAGGGCCTTCATTATTCTGGGTGCCTCTTCCATTTTAGATCAGTGTTCAGCTGTCACACAGGACATCCTTCACCAGAGAGTAATGGAATCAGCCATGGGGCATTTAGAGTTTGACTCAGTTTGCTGGAGTGAAATTTAATAAAAGTAAGTCTGGATGGGGTCTTGAGGTCTTTTCTGCAAAATGCTGGTTTAAAGTTATTTGATATAAGAAACTGAACAAAGGCAAAGTTATATTAAGTAGAAACATGTACCAAAAATTAATTGCAGCACTTGATCACAAGGTGGTAATGGTATGTGTTTCTTTTTGAGTTTGCCTGAATCAGAGCCTTTTTGTCAAAGAAAGCTGGAATTACTTGGTGTGAATTATAAAACTTAGATTGTTGTTTTGTTCTTTATTTTAGGTCCTTATTTACATTTTCTGCTCATATTATCCAAACCCCAGAAGTTAGTCACATTTTATTGATTTGTATTTTTTTTGGAAATGTGCTTAGTTTCTACATTCAACTAGACCACTGGACTGAGCAATTGCAGTTTGGCATGCCATGGAGAGCTGCAAGAATATGAGACAGAAACTTTTATCAGGGTTGTTGACCCACAAAAAAATGTGTCAAGCAAGAACAGAGTTCAAGAGTGAATAATTCAGTAAAACAAAAGAAAAAGCAGAAATGGAGAAGAGGAGCGAGAGTACAGACTGAAACTGAAATCTGAATAAGGAATATATCAGACATCTGTAGAGACGAGGGGAGACAAGGGGAGATGCAGTAAGGTGCAGGAGGAGAGGTGGGGAGTGAGACAGAGGCAGGAAGATGCAGACAGCAGAGTTCAGGTGGGAAAGAAAGAACCTCACAGAGACAGAGTGATGGATTGAAGGGGTTTATTTGCTTTTGTTGTGCCAACATCATTTATCTCCGGTGAACAGCCTCCCTCTGCTGAGAGGCTGTATGACAGAAATCAATCAGAGGCCAATCGTCCATACTCTTCCTCTGGTGCGCCAACCCATCGATACACACATTAGGGAAGGAATGGTAAACGAGAAAGACATAGAGGAAGAGAGAACAGAAGAAAGCACAGACAAATCATTAACTGTTCACAGAGAATATATAAACTGAGAAGACAACAGGGATGAGAGAAAAAGAGGGAACTTTTTACCCCAGAATAGTATTTTATGTTTGTGTAAATCCACCCATTCAAGGATCAATCTTCAGTCTTTTTATGTCTGAGAAACTGCAAAATCTAGCAGCTTTTCCCTTGTTACCATGGGATGAAAAAAAACAGCTCAAGAAGAGCAAACTCAATTGCTGGGGCTAAGCTTTACCAGTCCAAGCTGTGGATGCAAAACTTGCTCTGAGCTTGATAGTAGAAAAAAACATGGTGGAAAAAACCTTCGGTATTGTCAGCCAGCATGGTCACAGCTTGAAAAATTACATAGAATTAACCAAGAGGCACAAAGTTGCCCTTTCAGTGTATGCACATTTTTTGAACATTTCGGGCAATTTTCAAGAGAAATTTTGAGAAATCAATCTGTCAAATTTCCAATACTTCTTCTTCTAGGGTGTCGCTTGGGGTGTGAAGTCTTCCCTTTAGAGCAAGGAGTGGGTAAAAGGCAAGAGACAGGTCTTATGATGCAAGAAAGCATGCTGCATAATCTCCATCATAATGTTTACAAGATGGTGGCAAAAAGCTAGCAACAGATAGCCTAAACTATTCTAATTTTTTTGTAAAATTGATGAATGTGCAGAGTCGACCTCCATTGCTCTGAATTATTCTGTTATGCGGTGCTTGTCTCGGTTGCATGAAAAAGACATCATAAAACTTGCCAGCTTTTTGGCTCGACCAGGTGTTAGCAGGAAACCTTGAGATAAAGTTAGGGTAAAATAAAACTGTTTGCAAGAAAAATTCATTGAAGTAATACCAATTATTGTAAAATGAAATATTAGATTTGACTTGAAAGAACATGTTTATACCAGTCAACTCTTTTCTCATTGTACTTTCAGTGTGAGTCGGCCTTGTCTTTTTACTGGCCAAAGCTAACTCAAGTTGTGGAGGTCTCTGCTGAGATCAATACATCAAAGCCTTCAGCACCTGTCAGGAGGCATTGCGTGTTGTGCTGTGTGTGTATTTGTGTGTGGGTGTCCTTTAATAGCATGTGACAGTCATTAGACTTCAGTCAGACCTTCTGCCCTCCTCTTCTGAAAGAAAAACAACACGGGATCACTGAATCAATTGCTGTACATACAGTAGAATGCACACAAAAACACATAGCAGGGGCGTGTGTGTGTACTGAGTGATGGTGGCCAGAGGCACGGCCGACAGTCTGACACCTCCAATGACATGAATGGGAACCCCACCTGACATCAGCCTCCCTTTCTCTGCCCAGCGGCATACAGATAATAGATCCAAGGCCAATGTCACTGACACACTGGGGGATGACCATAGGCATCTATGCACTCCCTACCCCCAAACACACACACACTGATGGTGCAAACACACACACACACACACACATGCAATACTTCAACATGCATGATGTATGGGGAGGAAAAGCGATTGCAGTGGAGCACAGAGACTGACCTACATCAGGCTTTTATTTATGGTGCAGCATCTCACATCTTTCATGTGTGCATGCACACATGTGTAACACAAGCAAGCTCTCAGGCCAGAAGGAAAGTATGACATTACTTTCGCATGAAAGCACAAAACGTCATAAACAGTTTACTGGGCCCGCAGTTACATAAGATTGACATCACACACAAACTGTTTTGCACTCAAACATGCTGGGCCTGATTCATTAAAGGATTGCGTGATTTCTGTGTTCACTAAATCTGTGCAAATGAGCTCAGACAAGATTGTCTAATGCATAGAACAAATGCAACAGGTTTAATTCTCTAGCGAGTGCGATATGGAGCGGAGCCTCTGCCCTTTTCTATTCAAATGGCCCTTGTTGCAAATAACACTTAATTCACTATCGCTGGCACTAGCAGCCCAGTATGGTTAGAGTGACATTTACCATCTGCTTAGAGGTGGTGGTAATGGCACTGCAGTTTTTATACATTTTTACAATCTTTTCAGTATTCAATGCAGTTTCATCTCTGGATGACCTAAAATCATGATATCTGTACAAAAAGTCTAGTACAGGACCATGCTTTTAGGTATGACCGATTAATGATGCGTTTATCAAATTCAACAGCTTACACTAGCTCTAAGAAGTAAGCTTAATACTAACTTTGAAATTAGCCCTGCATTTGTCATGAACAACTTAAAGAACACTAAAGAGTTGCCCTCTCCATCCAGCTCATCATATACTTCATGAGCATAGAAGTTAGTTGAATGTCAGGATGAAAGAGTACAATGCAGCTCTGTATCAGCCACAGAAAAACACAAAACAGGAGCTATCCAGACAGTGTGGATATTCTTTGAGCTCCCATGTCATTAGTGCAGTTTGCTTCAGAACAGACACTGGCAGAAAATGATGCAAAATTATTGTTATAATTAGCAGCTGCTAAACATCTATAGTGATTTTTTCCCTATGAGCACACAAATTTACTATTATTTCAAATGAAAGTATAATTTTCTCTGTTACTTGATTTGGCATTTTAGTATTGAAATAGAGTTAACCACACTGTTGCCAGGGTCACTGTCGGCCTCCAGTGCTGTCTACTATATTGAGTACTTAGCTTACAAGCAAGTTAGTGCACTAATCTGATACTGTAACTAGTAAGCTCCGAAATAAACAGCATGTTTTACGTAAACAAGAAAAAGACATACATTATTAATTCCTGAGATTGAGTTTCAATGTTTAACTTTACTATTGAATGCAAGGTGTCACAGAGATAAGCTGCACTGAATTTGGTAAGTAGTCAGTATTTCATTGCCTTCCAATTAGTTCCAATTTCCATCCTTTGGCCTTCAACCATTGACCCTCCAGCTCCCATGCAAGGCTTCACAGGCTGAGCCACTGCTGTCTATTATTTTAAGAACATGTTGATACTGTTAAAATAAAAATACTACTGACCAGCACATCAGTCTACAAACTGAAATAGGGATCCAGCGAGAAATAGTTCCATCAGAAAATCTCTCTTATCATTTCATTATTGGCAGGTTCATTGTAAATGCAATTTATTTGCTATTGACGTCAGGAAATGTTTATTTTGAGAAGAAAAAAAAGTTTTTCAGACCAAATCTTCGGTCGACACTGGATGTTTGTTTATCCAAGATATCTCAGGTTTGCTGAGCTAAAACCTTATTTCCCCATCTAGACTTCCTCAATTAAATACAATCTTACCCAGGAGCGGCAGCTTAGTGGAACAGGAGTGTTTTCTGTAGATCCCAGAAGCAGTTTTGGGATTAAGTGCTTTGCTAAGGAAGACTGAGGGAAAGCACTTTCTCACTTTCGTGACTAATTCTATCCAGGTAGTTTGTATGTGAAACACGTGCCTTACAACTACAAGCCCACCTTGTAAGTATCTCATGTTGCTTTATCAATGCTGAAAGTCTATTTGACTGGGATATATAAACCAACTCAAAGGAATCCTTTTTGAGTGGGCTACTTAAGTTGCTAGGTCAAAAGGTTGGTTGATGTGTAATGTAATTCATTGGCATTATCTTTTGAGTAAAGTCAGAGTGAGTTAAAGGTCACAATTGTTGAAACTTGTATGACAATTGTGAATCATTGCAAGTGAAACCTTGTGAAAACAGATTTGTATTAAGAGCATTTCACTCCATCCAGCTCAGGTTTGTCCTTTCCTCGTTTACTATGATTGGCATTGCTTCTGTTTTAAATTTTATGCAAGAGGCACTTAAACCACAAAATCTTTAAAGTTGATCAACCATTGTAGAAAACCCCACCTTGTAAGTAGGTCTCATTTTCAAGCTCATTTTGCATTTTGCTTGGGCAACAATGACTAAGCTGACATTAATCAATGATCCAAACTCAAAAATTGACATCATAAAGTAGATGTGATTCTGACACACTGCTGCTACAGTGCATCTCCTCCTCACCTCCCTTGATTTATTCCAAACATATCTGACATGCATGTGGGTTGAGATTGATAGACATTGGGGACGCCCTCTCCTCAAGATGCCTCCAGACTGCTCTGAACAATGAACCTCAGGTAATGTTTTGTGCATGTCGATCTTGCAGAAGTGTCACCTGTACTTGTCATAGAGAGGAACTGTCAAATTCCTGTGAATTGGGATGGCAATATAAGTAGACTGAAACTTGGATTTCACATATTTTTAATTGCCTTTACTTATTTTGCAAGATAAATTAAAACCTGGGAATATCTGCATTCAAATGCATAATCACAACACGGAGTTAGAACTCTGTCTAACAGAGAACACATATAGTCCCCTAGTAAACCGCTGGCTTTGGTGCATAAGAAAAACAAAATTCCAATTTGAGCTTCAATCTAAAGTGATGGATGCAGGAATCCTTTGGGCCACATCAGTAACAGGATGCATCATTCCTTCCCTGTATAATTAGAATCAAACAGTCTGCGAGGCAGCTATAGCCTTTAGACTTTCAAACTCTGACCTTTAATTTTGGCACCTTCATCAGTGTAAATTTGAGTGCACTGGAGCATGCTGCCAAAATTCATCACTCATCCAGCAAAACTGGATTCAGTTCTGTAATGGATTTTAAGTTTTGACCCTTACCTGTATATCATGCCAAATGAGAATTGAAAAGTATTTTTATTGATTACATCCAATTAGGTGTGACAAACACAACCTGAAAAACTTGGGGTTTTCATTGGACTTTTATGAGTTTATGGACAGTTTCCATACTGAAAACTACAAGATCTTAAGTAATATTCAGAAGATATTCCTCAGAACTAATTTCATTAATTATTTTTTACAATGATGATAAAAAATGCAACACATTTGCTGTTATAGCACCTTTAAAATCATTGGTTTACAAAGGGTGCTGACAATCAATTATGAACATAAAAAGGACAAGAACGCAAGACACAAAATCTTAAATGTAACCCAAATCCCAAATTCAAAACCACAACAGAAAGAAAAAAAAACCCCTGATAATTAAAGCTCAGGCAACATACTGAACCAATACAGGAACCTACGCAACACAAGAGCCAAACAACATGATCTTACATCAGAAGGACCACTGGCAAAGAGGAAAATAAAAAGAAAGATGGATCAAGGAGAAACTACATATGTATAGAGCAAAGTATTTTAAATGGAATAAATGCAATAGGAGTGTGAAAATAAAAGAACCAGATGTTATATGGTAATAATTACCCTTAATTATATCAAGCAATTTAATGTTGAAAAAACGTTGTTCATTGTTATAAACTTAAAGCCCCTGGTTAATCTGTTGGTTGTAAAATTTTCTACATATTTAGACATTTTAATGACTGTATGGTATAGATTTGAATACTGAATGGCCTTTTAATTGACCAATTTTGTCAAAATAGCAAAAAGGAAAACTGTAGCCCTTAATTATCATGAAAGAAACAAGTGATTGAGGTGGCTGGAGCAGTAATGAAAGACAGAACTGAGTTCTCGTAGCATACAAACTAATTGAAAGAAAAAGCCTGAGTAAACACAGTATAAACAGAGGTTTAATTTCACCTCAATTAGCAAGGCGTTTTAACAGCAGAGAGTAAATACCAATGAGAAAACATAGCTCTACATTTACCCTTTTTTTTTCCCTTTTTTTCAAAACTTCAATTAGCAGAGGACATTATCTCTGTGTGTCTGTGTGCTGCAAAGCATCATCACATCCCTTAAAGAAAGTAATGACAGTATCAATGTGCTGGCAAGGGAAGACACACCAGTCAATGTCTTATCCCACAAATCTCAATGATCATGGCCCGGATTTTACAGTCCATGTAATTGAATCATTCACCATCCAATTTGTCACAATGCTAAAGGTTGGACTGGTCAAAATGATAAATCAGGTCCTCTCCTGTTGGTTCACAAGAGGGTCACAATGACTGTAAATTGATTCTGCATTGCACTGTCAAGACTTAAATTATTAGGAGCTATATGATGATGCATTAAAGTACTAAATGCTGAAGATTAAGATTGAAGTTATAGACAGTGCAGACATACACACACTCATACATACACCTTACAAGACATTTTAAGGCATTTGTTATAGCAGCTCCACACGTCTCCTTGTGTTAATTTTATTTGGACAGGCAGATTGGCCACTGGCAGATAAAACAATTCACCAGAGTCTGAGCCATTTTTCAAAACACCAATTAGGACTCTGCATCTCATCAATCAGACAGCTTCTCCTCACTGAGTGACGTCAATTAACTGATGTGTGCTTAAACCTAACATGGGGTTACATTCTCCTTCCTGGAAATGAGCAACAAATGCAATGTTTTAATCTGAGGCTCATACATTTGAGATCGGGTTTATACAAGCCTTCAGATCACAGCATTATAAAACGACACTGTATTACGCATTATAAAATGATGGTGTATTTTCTGCCTTTGACTGAGGCCTAGAGGTGGTATAAATATGATGCTCCATTTCTGTCACAGACTTTAATGTGTAATGTTGATTTCACGTACAGTGGAGCTGCTGGGTGCGTTTGTGTGCGTATGTGTGTGTGTGCACATCTTTGAACATGCAGTTAAGCGGTGGGAGTCTGCATTAAAGCTGTGCAAGAAATATTGCCTTTTTTATGCCCACATAAATGTAGTTACGGTATGTGTTAGCTATTTATGGGTGGTACTCCAAGAAAAATATATAGGTTGGAAGGATTGATTTCTGTTCTGCTGGCTCTATAAACATGTTGCTGCGGACAAAGAAGAGTAGAAGCACAGGAGCATTTATTTTAAGCAGCGTTATTTATAACTTTGTTTGAAGTGAAATGCTCTGCAACACATGAAAAGATTCTGTGGTGCTATTGAACAGACGGGCGCCTGCATGGAGCGTGTTGACGGTGAGGAGTGGGGCTGGGCTCAGAGAGAGAGAAGGGAGGGGCTGTGTTGTTGCATGTGTGTGTTTGCCTCTTGGGTTTTGATCTCTCCCACTCACTAAACAGAGAGGAGTACATCAGCAACAGATACCTGTTTAATAATTCAAGAGTTTATCATAAAAAATAAATGGCTGCTTCCTGTAGTGAGAGGTATGGTGTTGCTCTGGTTCCTCTGAGCCTATCAGCCCTCCAGTGGATGTACACTCTGAGGTTAGGCTGGACCATTGATTCCTTTGATTTGATGGAGACCACAACAGCTGGCTAGCTGCCTCAGCTCCCTCAACACGAAATACTGACAAATGAGTGTGAACTCCAGGTTGAATGTTGACACCTGTGGTTCTCAGATTTAATGACTACACGTTTAAGAGATAACCACTTCTCTTACCTTCAACACTTAAAATTAAACTACTGTGCAGTTTTTCTAAATATTTAAGAAAGTGATGGAAAATAGACAATTAAAAAAACCATAAACAGCAATTTGTAAATACTTCTGACCTTAATAGTTTTTCTAGCCAAATGTGGGCTGGTCTCTTTATTAGCAAGTCAAGAAAGAGGTTTAAACTCGCATATTGAGAATTGGCAAAACATTAGAGCTTAGTGGTACCCATGTGCCTGACATAAAAACAAAACCAAGGCTGTTTTCAAGTTGTACCAAATACAGCAATGTCTAGAACCATCCAGCAGTGGTCTAATAACATATGGTAGTAGTTTATCACTATAAGTCAATCAAAATGATAATGCAGCTTACTAAAAGAGCATGTTGGTACATTAAACTTTTACAAACTCCTGTCACAGTGCTGCACAGGTCTTGTCCAAATGAAAACACTCCATCCAGAGTTCAGATGGCCTAGTGCTTGAGGTCACGCTCAATGAGGTTTGCCCCAGTGTGGGTGGCCCGGGTTCAAGTCTGGTCTGTGGCCTGTTTCCTGCATGTCACTCCCTACTCTCACCCTGTTTTCTGCTCTGTCCACTGTCCTCTCCTATCCTAGAAAAGGCGTAAAAGTCTAAACATTATCTTTAAAGAAAAAAAAAGAAAACACACCATCCACTTTGTTTGAAATGGCCATAATTTCAATGATCTCCCCTGGCAGAAACTATTGTGTTGACTGTTAACTTAAAATCTAAATTGTTGCTCCTGTGTCCTAATCTCATACATCTGCCCTATTTCTAGTCAATGGACCAGCAGAAAAACACTTTGTGACACACAAACACTCTATAACAAATGAATATAAGCTGTCTCAAGGCTATGACAATGCCAGCTTTAAATGTCTGGATGTTTCTTGATCATGAAATACAGGCTTAGCTTTGAACTGTTGTTACATATTAAACCTTGACTTATGCCCCTCTGTCCCTGCCCTCAATATTTCCTGTTCACATTTACAGTTGATGAAACGGAACCTTTATGGTGTGTTTTAAAATGGATTACGCCCCTCTACATGGTTTATATGACAGCATGGACATGTAGGGTTGTTCATTTTAATAACAGCCGTGTACCACACACAGTCAGCCAGCATACTTCCATGATTAGCCTGGAAACAAGCCAGTCGTCCCTGATGCCATATCACTGTTAAGCTGATTTGGCATTTGGCATAAGCTGACTTTTCTTCTTTATCTGCCGTCATAGCTCCTTTTTTCCCTCCTCCTGCAATCTGGCTCTTTTGTTTTTCTCTTTGTTTCACTGTCTCATCTTTCTCTTCACATAGACATGGTCTGATCGAGGGAAAAGTGGGGAAAAAATAGCCCTGCACAGACTAATATTATCTCCCTCTCTGTTTTTATTTTTCCCCAGGTGGTCCATCACGTTGGTCTTCCCCTCCTTGTGACTGCTGCTGCAAGAACCACAAGGGTGATGGAGAGGGTGAGAGCGGCACCTCTTTCAATGACCTTTCCACTTCAAGCTCTGAGAGCCAATCGGAAGCCAGCTCTCCCCAGGGAACAGTCATTTGTGGCCCAGTCAGCCGCCAGTCGCACCCTCATGCCAACGTCCAAACTTTGGACAGGCCACTGAAAAAGGGCCCTGTTGCAATGCTCCAGCAGTCAGAGGGGCGGCGGAAGAGTGACTTGCTGCGCACCCTCACGGCAAGCTCCCGCGACACCAGCACCAGCAAGAAAAGGCCAGCGAAAGAGAAGTTGACAGTGGAGGAGGAGCTGGAAAAGTGCATTCAAGACTTCCGCAAGATCAAGATCCCAGAGAGGTTTCCTGAGAGGAAGTACAATTGGCAGGCCGACCTGCTGCGAAAGTACCGCCTCTGAACCAGGAAACAGGACAAGAGGAGTGGACACATGAGGCCAAGGATCAGTTTACATGTTTTTTGATTACGACTTTTGCAACAAAAGGGAGCTAAGACAAAACTTATTTGAATCCAGTTTCTTTGGGAAACTTCAACTTTGTGCCAGTAGGTGGGAAGAAAACACAGGAGCTAGAAAAACAAACTGTTCCCTTAATGACTTATGTAGTATGTATGTGTGTGTGTAGTTTAGGCCTACTGTATGTACTGTAAGTATGTGCTGTACCTTGCTGAATGCTTCAGAGCTTTGAATAATTTATTCCTGAGGACCAATCCAAGTGAGTGAAAGACCTCCTCTATGAACTCATCAACCAGCTGAAGGCTTGTTAATGGCTACACTGAGGGTTACTGGACTGAGCACACAATCATCTGTCATAATTTCACAGAAAACCACAAAGACAAACACTGATCTAGTATGTGAATGGGTGTGTTGAAGTGTGAGTATGTATGTGTGTTTGCACCCAGGTGGCCTAGAGGTCACAGATAAATCTGCATCAGGACCCATTAATAATTCATGCTGTCCCGACAGCATTTCACTATAAATACTCCTGAAGCTTTTGGCTGCCATGGTGGTGTAAAATGGCCAGGTCGATTACTTTTGGGGACTTCTGAGGTGGAAGGAGGTAGAGTCTCATCAGCGCAACAATTTATTTTCTTCTTGTAATATCAGTTGTCTTGCAAAAGTACCCCAAATGCATCAAACTGTCCCTGTGTCGCATTGATTTTGCCATGTTGGCAAGGTGTGGAGCTTTACCTGGGTCAATGTGTGAAGGATAAGTGAAAGAAAGGGTTTGATTTGTTCATCAGAGCACAGGAACTTACAGAAGTTCAATAGGGAAAAGTGCTGACTTAACACATTATACACACCAAACACCAGTACTTTTCATAAATTAACAGACCCTCATTCATTACCACCTGAAAAAACTAAAAGCAATCAGTCATCCATTCATCCTTTCATTATCTTTTTTCCCTTTCAAAGTCACCGAGGCTGGAGCTAATCCTGGCTGTCATTGGTCGGGACACACCGTGGACAGGACCCCATCAGTCATGGGTTTTTTTTTTGTTTTTTTTAAAACATGCTAATATGGACTAACCATGTCAATGCAGATGGATGCTTGCTACACAAGCTGCTGACATGGTGATCAATAGTTATTGATGATAGGGTCCACTGTTAGAGCTCATAGATGTGGTTCTTGTTTACAGATATTAATGAAGCCCCGGGTCAGTGGCAGAGACGAGCTGGCTGTGGATTGAGTGAAAATAAGCAATTATTCATTTATTCATTTGGGTACTTCAGGCTTTTTTTCAGAGTATTGCTGATTTTGTTTATTTATGTATTCATTTATATAATATTTCCAGAGTTCATTTTGCTGATAGAAAGATACAGACGCCATCTAAAGGGGTATATTTAGTTTTTCAATAATGTTCTTGGCAGAGGCACACAGACACTTGGCGGTGAAGATGATCACGGTTGTTTTAAGTGATCAGTTTTTCACTATTCAACAGGTAGTGATATTACTATCATGATCTCTGTTTTAAGAGATACATGTGAGAAATGTAAAATAATTCAACATCTTAAACATAAAGTGCTAAAGTGAAACTAAGATGAAAAAGTTCAAACAACAGAGGCAACAAATGCCTTTTACAAGGATTTTTGGTGTATTTTCTGATCTGGACCATCTGTGAGCAGCAAATGGAAAGTATGATCTTCAAAGTAGTGTAAAAAGGCACGTTTTTAAAAACTTTGATTTGTGCAATAACGGAGACAGATTTATTCAGACTTTGGAATTTCTATCAGATGGATTAGCTAATCTATAGGAGTGGTAATAAACCAGTCAAGGCATGACTGTACAATATGAAGTGAGGCTGGTTCTGACCCTATGTTTGAGCTGCATGACCGGCTTTTACGTCAGGTCAAATGTGTGATCTATTCGCTGCTTTCAACTATTTGAAAAAAAATTACTGGCATTTCTTAAATTTTTATCTGCCAGCTGAATGGTCTCTCACAATGAAAGCAGAGCCATGCGAGTGCAAAAAAAGTCAAAAAGCACAAAACAAAATACATAGTAATCAATCATAACATGATTACCACTTGTACAATTCAATGCTTTCATCAAGCTTCTACATTTTTAACTTTTTGTTGGCATGCCAGACAAGGGATGATCGTTCTTTGGTGTAACGTAGTAATAAAGCTTCTCTGACAGTTGTCAAAGATCCTCATGATTTAAGCTCTCAGGTCAGACTCAACAGTGTGAGCACAAAAATCATGATCTTTGGTCTTGTGTTGTGACAGAGTCCACTTTCCACTGCAACAGTCAATATTGTACAGCCTGTTTGCCCAGCCTTAGAGAAATAAGTGTTTAATAATCGTAGCCTCAGGTAAAACACAAGGTGTTAATAAAAATTGTGATTGACAACTGTTATGAAAGTTGGACTTTGGGTCAGAGAGTGATAAATATTGATGAAATGTATAGAAAAAGTAATCATAACAATAATGACCTACAAAGCTGACTGTGAGAAGCAGTTTCATAGAGGACTTTTATTAAAACTTCTAACTTATTATTATTGCAGCTCCTAAAAGAGTAAAGTGGGCTTTATAAACAATCATAGCTTTTACAAAGCACAAAGTATAAAGAAGAATTAACAGCACAAAGAAAATGTGAATAAAATGCGTACAATTATTCAAAGATGGGTTTATTTAAAAGCATTGCTCATAGGTTGATATTATTGGATGATTTGAATCTGTTATTTTTCTACTAGAGGCCCTTTAACTCATGCAATATCAGATTCCCTTATGTTGCCTGAGAAATTTATTTCCTGTGAGAAAAATGGTTTATGGGCAGAAAGTTCTAGTTATGCTCAGATTTGCTCTTTTGTCTGCTGTGGTTTATAAAAAGAGACAGTTAAGCGGTTGCAATAGGTGCTAGGTATGAACCAACCATTTTCCTCATGTCAATACAGCGAATATGACTTATTTTTCTACATTGCTGGAAGATTACATTTTCATTTTGAAGCCATTTATTTTATCAGTTGTAGTTGAAATATGTTAATCCAGACTACAGAACATATGTAAATAAACACCATAAATCACAGCTATCCAGAATAATGTATTATACTGTCTGTATGTAACATGCAAACACATGCGGTGTGACTGCCCTCTGTTCTTAGTGATGCAGTAGACTGACGCTAATGTAACACAGCCATTCTTGTTTTATCGTGTAGAGTGTCGGGCCATCAGGCATGAGGAGAAATATCACGCACATCTATGACATATGTTATATTTACAGGATAACAAATGGTATCCTTGTTTCTTTTCAGGAGAGCAGAGTCGTAAACAGCCTGTCAGCATTTATGTGGGGCAGTGCTACAGATGCCGGTTGTTCAATGATGGTGAACTGCATCCAGCACATCACAAAAGTTTATGTTCAGGCCTTGAAGCGTATCAAAATCAAATCAAAATAAGAAAAAAAAGGGAAAAAAAATGAGAAAAAAATGAAATACACACAGGATACAAAGTCTTCAACACCCAGAAACTTTTGTTCCTTTACAGTTCAGACAGCGTGTTCACAGAGTGATACGTTTTTTTGTTCTTTTGGCTCCTTTCTCCAGAACATTGGATTTGTAATGAAACACTGACTATGTGGAGAATTTGCTGACACTCACTTTCTAACACTGTTCGAGGGTGTTTACATCCACACTGGGTGAAAAGTGCAGGATTCAAAGCCATTTCCCCCTCAATTATAGAGCAATGCAGCAGAAAAGACAGTCTGAACAGCACAGTGAAAGGCAGCAGAGGAGGTTCAAGGAGAAAACTCAACTAATTAAGTCACCCAGTTATCCTTAACCAGATGATTGTATGTCTGATGCTGAATACAGACTAATGGAAAGAGGCCTCCAGACCTACAAAGAATGGGTACAGCTGCAGAATTGAATGTACAAGATTTGAAACCAAATATAACCTCCACCTCCAGTTAAAGCTAACAGTTTGAACTTCAACTTCCCAGTTTGTTTCATTACAAACCACATGTGCTGCAAAGGCCAGTTAACAGAAAAGCGACTGTCCCAGTTAGTTTTCATGATCCAAACCAGGTTTTGGTAGAGTGTTGGGGTTTGATTCTTTGGAAGAAATCAGAGTAAGGTTAAGGTTATCACTGGAGTTACAGTGCTGTGCATTGTGGGTTACCGTGCACCTCAGCTCTTTAATCAAAGAGATGCTCATAGTTTCTCAATGGATCACAGCAGGTGTCCAATTAATCGAAAAATACTGACAACCCACCTGCTATTACTTGGAATTTTAACTAATGAAACATCCTGGACCCAATGATGGAGTGGCTATTCGCAAATACTGCAGCTAGTTTTCTGGCAGTAACATTATTAACAGTTAAAGTGTACAAACTTAAGGATGTCATCGTCTTCTCTTCAATGGATATTTTTCGCATTGAACATGTTGTGCTGCTCTTGCTTGCCTTTGCAGTAAAAGTTAAAACATACTAAAACTGGAAAGGTCTTTGGAATAAAAACACTTGTTCACCTTAGTTTATCATTTTATTTGACGTGCAGAGCCAAAGTTACCGAAAATATTTTGTAACTGTGTTCCCTGAGCAGAAAGATCTAAAAACATACAATTCAATCAATCCTAGCCTGATTTTTTAAAAATTTCTCTCAGTTTGAGGCTAAGTCCATGTAGTACTTTAACTCCTGTTGATGTTCACTGTCAGTCACTCTGACAAAAGCATGCTCACACAAAAGACAGTATCAAAAGTGGTCTCACATTACCCACAAACAGTGTACTTTTAATTGTTCATACAACAACACGTAATGTTCTAATAGTAAAAAAATGAACAGTTGATTCATGATTCACATGAAAGGTGAGCTGTTGCATTGATTTTTCAGTTGCTATTTGTAGCATTCAGCCATACGCAGTTCATATTCAGCCCAGTTAAAGGGACAAAGCAAGTTAGAATGAAGGATCATGTTTGTTTGTTTGACTCTGCCTGCAATTCTAAAAATCAAAAAGGAAAAAAAAAGAGCGCTGGGTTTGTTTACTTTAACAAAAACACTACAAGATCCATCAGTCTCAGAGATGCATCTGAGAGCATTTTCAAATACAGATTTATCGCAAGATGTGCCGTCTAACAGACACAGAGGGAAAACTAAAACCAAGACACCCGGTGGCCTTCTAGAATAGACTTCAGCTGTTTTTGCACAATGTACAAAGTTAACAAAGAAACACAAAGCAAGAAAGTATTTGAAAAAAAAATATGATAATAATCACCTTACATGCACAACGCAAGTGAACGATTGTATGTCACGCTGACCTGTTTTCACATTAAGAGCACATGAGACAAATGTTCAGTTCTCTGGGTCTGTAAAGAAGAGCAAATGATGTAAATCTTATTGATAAATGACTGCAGCTTTTATTTTTTTGTTTAATGTGATGTACCAAAAGGAAAAGAGAGGCTGTGAACTAGTGTTAAGTTTGTAAGTCAATATTTTACTTGGAGTGCTGGACTACATTCTGTGATTTTTTTTTCTTGCAGATACAGTCATGCCCTGCGAGTGAAGCCTGTTTATATGACCGCAGGCCTGTTTTCTTTTTGTTTAGTTTTTACTCCTGCCTTTGTCAAGCCTGCAATCCACAAAGAAAGTCACTGACAGTACTGTGGTCGATGTGGCACATACTGTTCGAAACAAAAGGGCGTCTGTTTTGATTGTTGTTGTTCTGACACTAAAAAGTAAAAAAGAAAAAATGGTTCGGTACATTGTGAGCATGTTGGTATACAAAAATTATAACAGATTTAAACTTAGTCTGTTCTTGTGAAAAAGATTATGTCAAAACTGATATTTACCAGAAAAATGAAAACTCAAAAAAAAAAAAAAAAAAAAAGATAAGCACAAATGTGTTGATAGTGTCTGCTGTTCCTCCACAGGTGTATAACATTATCAAATAAAAAGTCAACTCTGCAGTGTGACCGAGCTCCTGCAAAGCAGAGGGAGATTCTCACCAAGGACATTTAACCATGACTCAAAGAGAGGAGTAATGATTCCTTTTTTTGTTCATCATCAAATTACTGAAGTGTCTCTTAAAGTTTTTCTGATATCAAAACTACACAGAGATTTTAAAGTGAAACTTATTCATGACTGACAAATATCTGTGGTGAGAGTCACCCTGCATTACAGTTGTTCTTACGTCTACTTTTAGAGACAGTTCAATTCATCTGAGAGTCTTTAGATACAAAAAATATGATAATTTTGAAAATGTATGACAACAACCAATAAACAAGACATTCTGTACAGCGACTAAGACTTCTGTTGATTCTCAGTTGATTCCCATTGAGTAATTGATATTCAGATGTGTGCACTAACATTTAATCATGTCATCACTTCACAAGTCTTGTCCCGGTTGGGCCGCCACTTTCCAAAAGTGACACACCCCTGCTGGAAATAGAGGAGGAATTATGTTGTGATTTTCTCCCAAGAGCGGTGCATAGATGTATCAAAAGGAAAAAAACAGTGTCTTTAAGTGAAAAAAGTGTATTCTACTTACTCCAAGCTCTATGACAAAACCTCAATGAAATCTTATTCATGTTTGTAGAGAAGTCTACTTTTAATTACCCTGATTTCAAAGTCACGATCAGTAATAGAGCATCTGGTTGCGAGGAAACGTATGTTTCATGTTCCTTTTCTGGTAACTACTACCTCGCCATAGAAGGAAAAGAGAAGAGAGAGGATGCAAGACAGGCTTAAAATAGCATCAGTAGGATCAGTTATCTTTTCAAGATCAGGCGATGGAGGCCACATGTGGCTATCAGAGCTGGCCTGAGCAAGCGATGAAGGGACTGGTATTAGAAACGGGTGGAGGAGGGGTGTGGATGGAAGTGTAAAGGCGAAGTGATAAAGAGTGTGGAAAGGTGAGTTATGGGATAGAGGGTGAGAAAAGAAAGGCAACTGGAAGGAAGGAGGGGTTTAAGGTGTTAAAGATAGATGGAAAAGCAGACTGGGTAGATGGGGAGAAAGACTGAAGGGAGCAAGGGAATACAGGAGGATAAAAACATGACTCACAAAAAACATGGATAAAATAAGGCACTTTGTTTGCAGAGAAGGAGCACAAACACAACAAGAAGCAGCTGTAGAGACAGGTGGGGAAGCAGGGGAGAGATGTAAGGAGCAACAAACCAACAGCATAGGGAGAAAGGTGCAGGAAGGGAAATCAAAGATTAAGAGCTATGACAAAAAAAAAATAGGAGGAGGTGCAACGAGCCTATGTAAGCTGTCAGCATACATCTCCGAGATAAGAGCTCTAGCTACACGATCTGTTTCCCGGCATTACAGATGAAAGCGAGCTGCTCCTGCGCTGCAATCAGATCAGCCACGTGTATCTCCATTGTTGCCACTTGCTGGGGATGGTTTCTCTGCAAAAACAGCTGAATGCTCCACACAGCCAGGCATTGTGGAGCAAACAATGGTACAAGCCTTCCTGCACAAAAGGACGATCTTGGTTCAGCAGCATCCTGGTGTCACTATCAAATTGACAAGATTAAGAAAAGGGACATTTAAAATGTGTTTTCTCTCTTTTCTTTGTGAAACAGGGAAAGTCAAAAATCACTCAAGGTCCTGCTGTGCATTGCAAGTCAGGTATTCAGCAAAGGGCTAGCAACAGCCATAATAGATGAGAGCTGTGAAAGATTTCAGAGCTTCTGGGTGACTTATTCATCTTCGTAATGTTGGACAAAAAAATACCAATTTCCTGTCCCTTTATTAGTCATCCTGTGTACATGGGATGTCTTTTTAAACTTTCACAGATTCTAGGTTGGCTGGAATCAGTATGTGAAATGTTCCAGTATCTGCTTGCAATGCCTTTGTAGCCTTTATCAGGCTTTACAGCAGATATCAGCAGACTTGTGTGTAAAATAAGCCCATGTGGAGAGCAATCTGCAGTAACAACACCCCAGCTCCCATCAGCGATAACATGATGACAGTTTATTTAAAAGTTATCTGCATTCAAGCACAGATAACAATCCACTAGTTCAAACATTTCAGCCTTAGAGGCAACGCTGCTTGTTGCCAAAGCTGGTCAGCATTTAGATTTTCTGTCTTCCTGGAATGGATCAGAAAGTGACCGTTCTGACCTCAATTCTGCACAGAAAAGCATTTTAAAAGTTTTCCTCAGGGGGATAGGTGAGACCGAGCTTGTGTTTTCACATTTTTTTTTGCCGTCGTGATGTTTCCATTTAGGCAAACGCAGCCTTAGCCATCAACACAGGGGTAGCGTTTGACAAAATCTTTTTAAAACAAGTTTCAGAGTTCCTGTTGTGTGTATGTGTACGTGTGTGTTTGTTTGTGTGTGTGTGTATGTGTTAAAACAAAAGTCTTCCCTGGCCATGTAACTGATTGCTCTGTCGAAAAATGCCTCTATGTGACGGCATCTGGTGTTCTTCATTGGTGTTTCATTTAAAATAATTTTGCAGATGTCAATAGTCCTCACTGCCCCTTCTTTTAGATGTTTCTTTCTTTTTCAAGGCCACATTCACACGACAATGTTTCACAACATTTCACCTGAAAAAAAAAAAAAAATAATCCAGTGAAGAAAAACTGTTTACATGAAGTGCTCACATGCCAGGCCTGTAGCTGACGATATAACCGTAAGATCCGACAACACAACAGTTCAAAGGCCAAAGTTGAGGCGAGCTGATCATTTGGTTTACACATTGAATACTTCTTTGCTAGTAGCAGAAGTGGTGCAATAGATGCCCATTTGTTTGAAAGAGTTATTAAACGACATGGTTGTCCACTGTTGTTACTGTTGCTGTTCGGGTCGCGCCTTGCCACAATGAAAGTGTTATGAGCATACACAAAGCGGGGTGTGACATCAGGGTTTCCACTGAAAACTCCAGCTTGCTGTTTACAAAGTTTCCAAAAGTTTTCATTTTAGGTCAGCTGAAATGCTGTTTCTCTGTTGTCACGCAAACAGCCCCCTAAACTGACCAGTGCGACTAATGCCGGATTTAAAAAAAAAAAAAAAAATAGGCCCAAGAAGAATCCTTGGCTTTCCTTTTGTGGGCTCATGGCACAGACATTATCACAGACATATTATGTGTAAATTACTATGGTCCATGAAACTGAGACTCAACAGTAAGAATAATAAACAGGCATCATATCATCATATCATATCAGGAATTTGTGAACTACTGACCAAAAAGAAATGCTTTGACTCCTTATTACAGGATAAAAAACGAATTGTTCTGGTTATTTGCAACATGTAACGGTTGAAAAACAAACCCTTTTGTGTTCTTTTTTTTTCTTGTTTTAAATCAAAGCTTGCTTCGCCTGCTTCTCTCTACTCACACTCGGCTTCAGCATATTGGTGGGTGTCAATCAAAGGAAGGGAATATTTGTGTGCCTAAATGATCCACTCAAAGCATTTTCTGAAAGTAAATGTTACAGAGCTTTTAACAAGAAAACTCCACAGGGAACCTTTAATACGCCTTCACTGTGTGGGATCTAGGTTAATTATTGTATGTTCATTATCTCTGCTAGTCATTGGCCCAATAATGGGGGAAATTGTCTCTGATATGAAGCGCAAACACAGTAAACAAAAATAACACAAGAACATTCTGTTTTGTTAATGAGGGATATTTTTAGTTCGTATTGAAGTGGGTTCCTGCATTCTTTTGTAGATGCAGACAGAGGTCATTACATCAGGCATCTTTTAATTGTGAGTTGTCTTTTATCTGCCACTTTTCTTTTCTTTTTTTTTTTTTGGCCTTTGTGCCTTTAATCGATAGAGAAGGACAGTGGATAGAGTCGGAAAGGGGAGAGAGAGTGGGGAGTGACATGCAGGAAATTGGCCACAGGTCGGATTCGAACCCGGGCCGCCCGCTCGAGGACAAGCCTCATGGTGCGCAGCCATATCCACTAGGCCATCCGCGCCCCATGCCACTTTTCTTTTATCCCTTTTTGCCAACTGTATCCAACAAGGACCAGTAACAGATGAGTGACTGTGAAGACTAACTGGAGTTAGAAATGAACAGATTACAGCATAACATGACAGATTGCTGTATGGAGCCCCTGTTATTTTTATCTGATATGCTCTTGTATCTGTTTTTCAGTTCCATAGAGCAATGATGAAACACACTGTTAATCTCAAACGAGAAAAATAACCCACAAAACGTTGTTCAATACAAATATTTGTTTTTCTTCTTCTTTGATGTAATTACGCAAATTAGTCTTCTGTTTTGCATGACGCAATATTTATTTGTAAATTTTATCAGTTGATCATTCATCTGTGAATTGATGAGACAAGACCACTGTTGATATTTATCTATTTGTAAGTTGGGGACAGTCAGTGACTCATTCTCCCTGTAAAATGAACAATTAAGACTTTGACGAAATAAATATGAAAGTCATGGCATTACAAAATCGGTAACTTAAAGAGAGAGTATAATGCAATCTCATATTTTGTATGACATAACAGGGCCTCAAACACTAAGGTCCAGCCATAGCTCTATTCCCAACAGGCCCCCAAGATGGTTGGCCAATCAAAAAGGGAGGGTTATAGCGAAGGGGCCCTTTAAGAGACTCAGAACATTTGTTTCAGACAGAGGCTGAAATAGGGATTTTCTAAGGGACCGTCCTCACAACAACAGTTTTAGGGTGAAATGCAATGGCACTGTTCAGCTTCTCATTTATATGGACATGCATATTGTAGCCAACCTAAAAGGGACACTTTTGAGAATTGAATCAACTGACTGTTGCACCATTTATGTTATTGGCGAAAAAGCATTCAATAAATACTCAACATGATCAGCTCACCTCTTCTTCCGCTGTTAAACCATTGTCATGTATACAACTCCTACAGTTATATCACTAACAACAGGCCTGCATAGTACAGCAGTTTTTTCACTGCATTATTGGGCAAAACTTGAGCAGAGCCAAGCTGGTTCTTAAAATGAAGGACAATACCCCTTTTTAATATTCAACATGCAAGAAGAGTAATTACTTTTTAGACATTCAGTTAATACATGATATGTACGATTTCCTTACATGGCTAACTGCATTACTGTGGTCTACAGTACAATTACGTATCATTTATTTTTTTGAAAGCCTCAAACCATGTAAGTAATCATTAGTTGATAAAATTTTGTACACATCACTTTGTTGTATGGTTAAATCGTTTTGGTTTCCTAACACAGCAAAAGAATGGAGCTTTTGGTATCTTTCCTCTTAAGGCTATTGATCTTGAATTGGGTCAAACTAAATCAATAAGCACTTGACCTTAGACCTATATCAAAATTCAATTTATCTAAAAATCAATGAAATAAAACACTCCTGAGGATAAATCCTTACAACTGCAAACCACAAAAGCATTTGCTTCGCAACCTGCAAACAATCCATTTAAATCCTACAAAATAAGATTTAAGAGTTTGCAGACTTGAACATCTCAGGTTTTTATGAAGCAGTCATTGCATACTGTATTAAAAGTTTGTCAGCATTTTGATATTGGCCTTCACTTTTAATAGATGAGTTTGAAGCTGTGTCACTGAAGCAGAGGAGAAGTGAAAGCTTAAAATGTAAATGTTTTTGTAAGCGTTTTATCTCTGCAGGATGTAGAGCCAAATAAAACAGCTTCTGTGAACATGCATCATCAATTCACTCCAAACTCCTGACTGTTTTTGACTAATTAATGACCTGATATATTTTTAGATAAGGTGACTCATAAAAGTTGGCTGCCTCTGTTGTCAACAGCTTGTGTCTTTGCTGCGGATGCTGGATCAACGAAGCTGATCCGCTCATGACGTCGAGATCGTCACTACTGTTTTGAGTCCTTGAAAATTGGATCCTAATGTTATTCCTCAGAAGGATCTCCAACAGCATTTATTATTTCATCCCCACATAGAGTGCCAAATTTCCTAAGTGCCAAAACAAAACAATGGTTTTTAAATAATAAAACAAGCCACCATGGTGCTTTTGGCTGCAGTTTGTAAGAAGACATATTTCCAACACTGATTAGTTTACCCAGTAATAGAACTGCTTTAAAGAATTTCTGCATGTTCTTTGTACATACTTATACACACAGAAAGCAAGCATCATGCATGCATAATAGAGTATGGGGGTAGCATTTAGTGTTAGACATTAATATTGCACCATGTTGTATTATTTAATGTGTTAATTAATGTGCCCTTTGAGAATGTAATCCTACATGCTTCATCAACTTGATGCAAAATCACCTTTAAATCTTGGAAGTCAGCAAGGTCTGTACAAAGTGGTGTTAATGTGTGCCACCATTACTGTGTATGCGTGTGATGAATTTACTGTTTGTTTTACACATTGTGATCAGGCCCTGTTAGCCACGCTGCAAGGCTGAGACTATTTATGTAACACTTTGTTGGATTATTAGAGGATGCTCATTAATACACGCATTGTAATTGACCGTGCTTTGCATAGCATGACTGGAAAATAAATGCCATAGCACACTGATGCAGAAAGTCCTCTCTTGCACATACATCATTTCAGATTGTGCTGTCAATCTTTGTATCTAGACCTATATTTCAACCAAGCACCGTTTCAAAATGTATTCAACATTTTCCTACAAAGATAATCCTCTTAAATCTAAACTCTGAATGCTTAAAAATGTAGCTAGCAAATGATTTATCCAGTTTCTGCTACACATTGAGCATTGCTCCAGGCAATGTTCGGTGAACCAATTACAGCACTTGGCTACTATCCTAAACTTGGGTGTTAATTGTAGAACCACAAGTAAAAGGAGCAATGTTATATAAAATTATGAAAGCAGTTTTAGCTAATTAAGTGGGTATGATTATGATAATTAGGGGACAGGGCTGAGGCAGTCTAAAGAGATGATCACATGGTTATAAATGTACTGGCAACCACACTGCTGAATGTACAGAATTGTAAGCACTCTTTGTTTCATTATATCCTCCTCATCAAGCCCCTTTTGCTTCTTTTCAGAAACGTTTGGAGCTTGATTTTTCTGTAAAGTCCCAATCTTCGTTTCAAGAATCACTATCGTAGCTATGTCATCTGCAGTCAGAGGCAGTAGCTAAATCCGGCATTATGTCAATAGGGTTACTCTTACAGCATACAACAGGAAATGAATGAATACAGTTTTAAGAATCATAAAGCCTACTTAAAACTCACAGACAATAAAATAAAACACCACTGGCACACAAGTAATACATTATCTGGAGTTCTTGCCAATCAATTCTGCGCCCTAGCATTTTTAGCTTGACAGTCAAGTTACTTTTAACTTTTATTTGAGAATTAAAGAAAAAGTGTGCTAGCTGATTGTAGGTGTCCTTAACTGCAAGACTCAACAGCAGCAAACAGAAGAAGCTGACCCAACACAGGCATTGAAAACTCTCCCCATCGTCACCGCTCTGAAGTGATTCAAAGTTTGTCAACTCTTGTCTTTAATGAAAGCAGAACAATGAAGTCTCATGTGCATTGACTTGTGACATGCCATATGGTCAGAGTGAACAAAGGACTAAACCAGAAACTAAAAAGTCAAGTGATTGCTTTGTGGAAAATTAGATTGAATGGTTTAATAAAGTGAAGTACAATGTTCCATTCATGATTCACTTAGAGATTTTATCTGTATTTTTTTATGATATATTTCAACATTCTCACTTAGTGTGTTACTAAAGTTTTACCAGTTAACCTATTTCTACTGAGGGACTCAGACTGTCAGTAAAAAAAAAAAACTACAGGAACATGAACATAAACACAGGCTAAAGAGATAGTGACACAGCGACAGAATACTAATTTGAATTCAAGCACAGTACTGACTACCGATGAGCAACACAATACCTCTAAGATAAAAGATAAAAAAAGGAGAAGCTGGTGAAGAAGACCACACAAGAGAGAAAACAGGATAATGTTTGACACAAAAGAAGAAAAGAAGCTCATGCAGTAGTAAAAACAAGGGAAAAGGAGCTCCTAGAGACTCATTACCCTGCAAAATATGCAGGGAAAAACAGCATTTATGTTATTTTTAGATGCTTGGCTAAACATGCAAAGAGGGAGATGCTCACTTAGCTTTTAAACAAACTGCAGATTATATTTCTATACCTGTATTTTCTTTTTATTCACTGTTTATCTTTTTGTAAAGAACAGTCTGTGTAAATGTTGGCACCAAATGTGGACAAAGCAAGATCTGCTACCTTTACCTGCAAACAAAGGCTGTTTTTACAGCATGCTGTTACTTTGTTTGACTGACCAATGATTTAGAGCTCAGGAAAAAAACACAATTTAGAAGAAATCAATCCTTCACTGATGGTCTTATTTGCTTTCCTAGGTCATTATGAGGCATCAGAATTAATTTTAGTCCTTTTCATAACCAAGTTAAAAGTCCAACTGGAGCTCTATGTCAAGTCATTTGAAATATGGGCGCTGGTTTCCATCAACTGTCTATCATGGTTCTATTTTCCAAATTTATCCCATTTTATCTTTGTTGGATCAATTGGCAAACAGCAGAAAAAGAAAAAGAAATAAAGGACACCAGTTAGGCAGATATGTTGAGTCACACATCCAGTGTACAGAAGCCAAAGTCCACAGGCTGCTTCCACTCCAAACTTCAGCATCAGTCTGACATGTTGCTCTCTACTCCCTCTTCTGTTTTCCTGCTTTCTCATGATCCTAACTTCTCCAAATGAGATATGGTGGCCTGAAAATGCATTTATAAAAAGAACTCTTAAAAAAGAGACTATTTTCCTGAAATAGACAAAGTGGAGGCAACATTAAATTTAAGCCCAGCCAACAATTACAAAGTGTGAAACCTGAAAGCAACCTGTTACAGCAACAAAGGGTCAGTCAAGCGAATCTCACCTGTCAGAAACAGGACACAGCCTGTCCTTCATGTGGATTCCTGTTAATCACTGCCAGGGATGCATTCTGGGATTTTAATGGTGGATAAGACCTGAGCCAGCCAATGTTTCAGTCCAGCTATTATTACGTATGAAGTCTGAAAGCTGACTGTGGCGCTGTGTTGGGCTTTGTTAGGCTGGCAAGGTGAGCGCTGTTGAGATTAAGAGACGCCCAATTCCCACAGCATCAAACTGGGGTCAGCAGCTCAGGGCCGACAGGTGCAGGTAGACAAATGACTTTAGCCCTTCATGCATGGAGCTTATTAAGAAAGCTGGTTGCTTTATCTGTAAAACAGTGGTATAAAATTCAAAATGAATGTCAGTTCAAGTCCTACAAAACCGCATTCTCATAATTAGGTTTTTGTTTGTCCTGTTTTAAATCCAACCCTCAATTGTGAGTGAGCCATGGAAGATACTGACTCTGCCTCCATTTTATCGAACAGCTTCTATTAGCTTTACTTTTTCACCTTCAGTCCTGAGCAGCACAAGTGTTAGAATGGCTGTCGTTGAATAAACAACTGTTGCTCCTTCTCCCACATTAGCCAAGTGAGAACCATCAATACAGTGCTGTCTTTGTCTTCCAGCAGCTTGGCTTTTTTTTTTTTCCAAGAAAGAACCACCATTATGAATCCCGATTTGAACTGCTGCCACTAATTTGCAGATGAAGTTTTGCTCATGTCTCATATCAACATGTCTCGATCAATATTCGCACATAATTTTATTGGCCTGTGTGAAGAAAAATACTTCACCGTGTTACTTTATGATGTCTAATTGCACATCATTGCAGGCCTATCATGAAATCACCTAACTATGATAGTTTACCCAAAGGAGGTTATAGAAAGCTAATCCAACCATGGATTCATCCAGACCTCACAAAATCTCATCAACAGATCTGGATCCTGCCAGAGGATTTTTTTGCATCTCATCAGAAAAAATAGAGGGGTAGTATTAAGAGCTGCCTCTTATTTAGTTTTGATTTTTGTTATGATCTTTGAAAGTCAATATTAATCAAGAAGAATTGTAATCTTGCAGTGCCTTCAGCACTCAAACAATCAGTCATTAAACCCCGAGGGGGAAGTGTTAGAGCAGAGCATGTGATGACATTTTGGTTAAGAGAAACAATTTTAAATGATGAAATTAAAACAATTCTGTAACAAAATTATATGCTTGAGTAGCTTGAAGAACTTAAGCCTTATTCCCTTTCTAATGCAGCCAAATGTTTTCAGCACAGCAAATCCATGTCTAAATGTTGTAGGAAACAAATCAAACAACTTTTCTTTGCTTGTGGTAAAGGAAAAATTCTTAAAGAAGAATGATTTACAACAACTTCAAATCAATGAATGGCAGACTGTTTAAATGCATCTCTATTGTCATTCTACCGAAACACATTTTGTATCTTCAGTTTTGACCCTGCTGTGTTCCCCAATATGGATATGAGAGCAAGAAAAAGTTCTGCTGCAAGATTACTTTGTGATGGAGGTCAGATCCTTTCAGTACAAAGGAGATATTACCATGCCACAAAGAAAGAGCAGAACATCAAAAAGACATTTTCCTTTCAATAATCTGACTGTAAAATGGCTTATAAAAACACCCAGACTCAGAAAAACATAGAACTGAAAATGGAAAGGATTGGATTTAGTTTGATGGGAATTTGTTCTGAGAGTTGTTGTTGGAAAATTGCTTTGAGTTGTTTAACACGGCTCCTCGGAAATAAAATCAAACAGACAAGCTGATATTGTGATGTCTGTCTTTTACTTATATCAGACCAATGCTGAAGCTCAGCTCTGTTGACTGTTCACATGGCAGCCTGTTTTGATTTGATAGATCAAGCTAAACTTCCATATTGCCATCAGCCTGACCAATTAAGTTTATTCCATCCAATGATTACACGCAGGAAGCCGGCAGCAAAGGAAGGAACCTTTTTATTTTAGCGAGGCAACCCCCAGCGCCTCCGATGTGAGATGCTTTTTCGCTGCCACTGGGTGACAAATCAGTCGTAATAACTCTTACTATTAGGAAACTGTGGCAAAGCTCTCGCTTTCATCCTTCCAATTAAATCGGCTCAGTCATTGCAGGAATGAGATCTACCAGAGGTTGGATGCATCTGCACAAAATCCAGCTAGTCACATTTAATGTATTCACTGATTAGGTTTATGCCCTAAAGAGACAGGAACGGATGGAGAAGGCATTTATGTTGACAGGGCCTCATTTTTATGTGGGGAAATATTCTAACAAGGCCAAACCCTATGATCTCCATCTCAATGCCTGGGTCTCTACCGTGACATCATTGTCACGGCTCTGACTCTATTTCAAGCCACCACAAGGGGAAGTTCCAGTCTTTCTGCCCCAGCAAGTCTACTCTTTTCACCTATTGTTGAGGATTAATGCACCATGCCACACAAAGAATAGCCCACCATACAAGACTCTATAAATAGCTGTCTACTTAATCTATTTGTGATTGCATAGATTTATTCCTGATAGCGTGGCTTTCAACCAGCTGGGATACAACAAAAGCTGTGCAAGTCAGCGTGTAGAGACAGTAAAAGTGAGTAAGAGCACTGCAGGTTGGAGCTGTCTTGGCCAGTTGTTACTGAATAAAACTTGTCTTAGGTTCAGCCCCATCAAAGCAGGATTAGGTGGCATTTTAACAACAAAGGGCAGATGAACTATGAAGACATACATTCAGACAGTTAGTCAGCTTTGTAACTGGATTTAGCTGCACTTCCAGACTGCTGGACCTTGGAACCCACTTTTCAGAGAAAGTAAAAGGTTTTCAAGCCTGTAGTGGTTTATTTTGGCAGATGGCTGACTTTTAAGACATGCCTCTTTAATAAAGAAACTCAAGTGAGATTTTTGTATATGAGCCTGCTGTGTTTTTATCCCATTTCCACTGGAGCAATGTGACTTCAAATGTATGAAGACAGCTCTACGTCTTGTTTCTACAAGCAACTAGTGTTTTTAGATCTATAACTGAACAGATGAGGCCTCATGAGATCAATACAAGGAGGTGCAATTCTTTAAGGGTGGATAGAAAGCTGATAGAAAACACCTGCAGCTGTCAGTGGGACACTCACTTTGTCATTTTTTTTCTCCATCCTGTACCATCAAACGTGTGTGGAACATACCCGTGACAGAAACTAGATCAATATCCCATGGCAAAGCTAATAAAAAAAATCTATATATAATGATAAACCATAACGATTAAGTTATTTTTAAACAGCTGCTATAGCTGTTCCAATCTTGGATCAAGTGTGAGTTGATACATTGGCTTTGGTACAGATCTGTGACCAAGCTGGACTGTACTCGAGACTCATCTGGTGTATTTTGGCCTTAAGTACTCCTGTGTTTAATGTATCTCTGTATGTGAAGTGTTGTGCACAAAGAATTATGAATTTTTAAGCTTGGTATGGCGATAGATGGGTAAAACAATAAATTGCTCTGAAATTAGTCAGTCTGAATAATCCCTGGGGCTTTACTCAAACTGTGCAATAAATTTACTGGTTCTTTGATGGATATACAGCTTTTTTAGATGAAAATACCCCCGATTCTCTGTGATCTACTATTCCAATCTGCACTGAAAACTGTTTCCACAAGTACTTTAAGCATAAATACGTCAGAAAAGTCAGTTCAAAGTTCCTCTAGATCTCTCAAATAAACTCAAGAGGTCTATTATTACCCAAGTGTTGTCATTGGGAGTGACAGATACAACCCATAAAATGAAGAAGCTTATTACAAGACTGAATTATCCTTGAAATTTATTTCTCATTTGAAATCCAAACATTATTAACAGCAGCAATGTTGAATAATGAGAGGCAGGAAAAGCGCCATCACATTTTCCTTCCAGCTTATGTATTATTTATGCTTTAATATACATCTCTGCTTGAATGTGAAATTTGTTTGGTGTTTTCTAACTCACTGTGACCACTTTAAATGTACAGCCTGGACATTGAACAATGAAGACACCGAGCCAATTGATTCTTTAATAATGGCCGGCAGTTTTGCCTAAAAAATTCAGACATCAATTCTCACAGCTGCCAGAGGGAAGTAGAACATACTTCTCCTTTGTTGTACAGAAAATGGAGCACAGAAAGATGAACGGCGGAGTGTATGGCGTCTGGCAGTGGGTGACAAATACATTATTGCTTTGAGTGCGGCAGCAAACAATCCAAGTGCTGCTTTGGAGAGTGAGCTGTCACAGTCCCCGCACCCAGACAGCATCACACCATAAATATCAATAAAAGAGAGGGAGTGAGGTGTCTTCAGGGAGACTGCAAGCGAGGTACATGAATTAGAAATGTCACAGATAAGTTTGGGAAATGGAGAGCAGGTCTCCGGCACGGCATTCTATTCATTCCTGCATGAAACAAATTTTACCTGGAGGGTGATAACAGCCAATGATAGCAGACTGTAGATGCCTGTCAGCTGTAATGGTAACAGCTGGATAACCATCTATCATAAGCTACAACAAAGATCACACAAACAGAGAGACATATTCTTTGTTTTTGAAAAAAATGAACAACTTTTAAAATAATAACTTGTTCATTAAAAATGGTGAGCACTGAAGAAAGGGGAACAGTACAACGCCATAGGGATGTGGCAGAGCCATAGGATAAAAAATAATAATAATAATAATAAAAATATGTGTTTCTGGTGCACACCAGAAACTTTCACATGAGCAACAGAAGGTTTCTTGTGCATCCTGTGTCTATCAAAATTGCTATTAAAACCTTTGTCTACAATGTTTTTGTAGGTCCAATTGCTCAAATATACTGAATTAACAACCATCTAAACAATCAGTAATGTTCATTAGTCCTATTTCATGAATCCCACTAAAGTCATATCTTGTTATACAGAGAAAAAACAAAAAACAAAGCTGAACCAATGCTTAAGTGCTTTATTTCCTCAAGTGTCCATATGACTAAGAATGACCCAGGTGACCCTGTTCACACCCTGGTTAAGATGCCTGTATTTACTGAAGAATTAAAACTGATTTAAAGAAGAAAAAAAAGGTTTGGGTCTGATTGGCCATTTGTGTATTTACACACAGTTTATAATTTTACAAGGTTGCACAATCTTGGTTGCATGATTGATGACCTGATCTTTAAGGTTTTTGCTGCTCAGCCATGTTGATTTTCCCTTGAAGAACAAGCAGCAACCCTGGTTATTTTAGGTGTTCAAGCGAAATATTGTCATAATGTCATTTTTTGTCACTTTTGCTCACAAAAGTGGCAAAAACATCTCCTACCCACTTGTAATCACCCATTCAGGTCTCCACATACTCTGCCAATGAAAGCCACCTTGTGCTCCAAATGCTGCAGGGCCTTGAGCCACCAGCTAGACTCCTCTCTACTGTTGTCCTCTGGTGGTGAAATGAATCACCAAACTTTGTTCAATTCATAGAGTCCTTTACAAGCTTTATGAAAAGGGAGCACATACACTTAAGCAAGACTCTCCTCCTCTGTAGTCCCTCAAGCAGGAATGAGTAACCCATGTATAGCCAATCCACTGAGTCCCATTCTAAGGTTGAGATAGTTTCTGAGCACCCTGTGCTGTACCTTCTCTAACATCATATGTAACATCATATGCAATTGTGTTAGATTAGAATAAGCAGATTGTAGTGCAGCTCATGTGAATTGCACAGTATCTTAAAGTAGCGTAAAAGACACCTGTCTGCTTGCATTTCTCCAGGACTCTGCTGCTGTCTATTATTTGTGATTACAAATTATGTCTTTGTAAAACTTTAGCTGAAAGGCACTCTTTATCTCCACAGCCTGTGGTGAGGCAGTTCTGTATCATGTCTCCATTTATGGACTGGGGTGTTAATTAGCTGCCAGTATTCACTGCACTTCATCACTGAACAGGAAAACAAAACATACATATTCACACTAAAGCCCACTGAGATGTAAGAAGCGTTTGAACTCCAAAGCCTTATCAATTAGCTGTTATTTCCTCTGAGGACAGAAATAAAGAGGCATTATGAGGCACACCTGGCAGCACAGATGTCTGGATGAGGGCTATCGAAGCGCCTTTCACCTCTGAGACACACTCATAACTGAGATGAAGCAGCCTCTTGAAAACTAAACTTCACCTTGTGTGTGGTTCACCTGAAAATGGATGCTCTCTACTCTCAGATTTGTAAATTTGTTTCTGTTGCATTCTGTTCAACAATAAAGCAACTACAGTCTCATTGCAAAATGAAATAAACCAATTTAGAAATAAAGCATGCCTGTGTAATGTTCTTTGCTTTAACCTGTTTCTTCTTGTTTTCTCAGCTGCATCTCATGTATTAGCTACCCGCTGAGGGAACGTTAGCCGCAGGCCTCCTGAACTGTGGTGAGCCCCCAGGCTTCTTCTTCTTTCGTCTGTTCCTTCGTATAAGATTTCTTCTGTGGTAAGCAGGCTATTTATTACAGTCTGTCTTGTCACCTACTGGCAAAGTCCCTCACACTTACTGACCTAAAGTTCATTTGGACTCAATGGGCTTCACTATTAAAAAATAGCCTGGGACAACGAGAGAAGACGGCAGCTATTTATTTTGCTCTTTTGAATGCTCACATGCAGACTCTTTGGACCAGCTTGCAACCTCTTGTGCCATGCAGCATCAGTGCAGCATGCAACAAAATGGTGATAGTGCTGCAGTTACTAAAAAAACCGAATCTCACTTTGAAATAAGCCTATTAAAAAATTATAAAGAGGCCACTTCTGCGAGAAGAACAAACAGGTAACACACCTTGTTTGCTTTCAGTAGAAATCTTTATCATCTGATAATAATCCCTGCAGAGATGTAAAGTGGTGTCTGACAGCTTGATTGTTTCTTCTCTTCATCGCCTTAGGCAATGCACTGTAAATATATTCCCCAATGTTATGTTGAAGGTATTGTGGAAAAATTTTTGACTGTTTCTTCAACTGAGATATCACAGCTGGACAACTTTTATAATTGGTTACTAAAACATTGCGGTTTTAAACTAAGGTATATTCACGACCAGAGGCGTATCAAGGAAGATCTTCAGGGGTGGCATAGGCCCCATCAACATCAGCTCAATAACTAAAGGTACCACACCAACATCCTAAACTCTGGGTTTCTGCGATAGTGTGGCATTTTTAAAGCCAAAATACAACTCAACTCACATGCAATTTGCATTCATTCAACAATCATTTGTGAGTAACAAAAGTTTTAACCAGAACTGGGGGAAGGTGCTGCCATTAGCGCACACTGGCAACATCTGTCTCAGCATTTACACATCATCTACATCTTAGCACTCAACTGCAACTCTAGTGCTCTAGTGTGCTGGTGTTTTCTTCCCTCTCAGCTACTTGGTGTCATTAGCATTCTTCCTCGGTCGTTTAATGTGATTAGCAAACATCTTTGAGATGTGCTATTGCCAATACCCAGTGGATATACCTCATCACAACCACTGTTAAAAACAGATATATTTGAATTAACTTCAATTTTTATTCAGCTCAGGAACATTCAAGCATTTGTGTATTGAGGAGTTTGTGATAAGAAACCCCTTAAGATATCCACAAAAGCTCTTAGCTAAGTGTTGCTAGCCATATTGAGTTGACTGTGTAATTTGGTTATCTATGCTGTCTTCCAGGGAAAATCTTTTGCTTTGCAATAGCCAGTTTCTATCACTTAGATAATTATAATTATCTGGTTTAGCCAGTACAGAAAGACAAATCAAGGCAGCACCAGCAGCAGCCATCTGGCTGTGTGAGATCTCCTGTCTCTGCTGGCAGATACACAAACATGTTTGCACCCTCCCTATTCAGACACCCATTAAAGAAACCTTCACTGTTCTTGTTTTACAGATTGCGAATTTGTCATGGTCACTTGGATTCTGCCTCTGTGTGCCGCTCTATTCCAGATGCCTGTCAAATGGCCAGTCAGGTTTGTTTTACTTCTCCTTACCTGACAAGAAGTTATCCCTGTAATTTTCACATCAAAGGAGAAATCTTTCAGATCCCTTATAGCTCCTCGAAGAAAATTCTCTTGTTGAACATGTGGAACTATTCAAAGCCAAAAGCCTTTCGTGAAAGATGTGTGAATGGAAAACATAATTGTTACCAGCAAGCTTGAATTGTGTTTTTCTGTGCTAAAACATAAATTTTGCAACCTTTCTTGCAGAAGCATGAACTTATTCTGGACAATGCCTTGTTGCTGCTGTCCTTTGAGGATAAGTGTGGAAGCAAGCCAATTACCCTATCCTGACCTCAGTAACCTTGTAACAAAGCATGCTGAACAGCATTTGCACATGTAAGCAATACATCCCTAAATTAAGCAACTTCATTTTGTTCTGCACAAATCTTGATCTAGGGGTGTATGCATAGGTCAAAGCTATCTATAGTCGTAATTTAAAGCCTACTGTGGTTGTTATCTGTGTGAAACAGGGCCAGATGGGGCCTAACCTTGGCTCACTCCCTGCTGGGCATTTATCTTAACTCTAATTAGCTGCTTTTAGAACTCACTAGGCCAGTTAGATCATTGTGGACTGAGACACCTCTGCTTCTTACACCTCGACTCACAGAGGAGCCTAAGTCGTGTTCAGAATGAGAAAGTTTGGAAAGGGATGACATTCACTGATCAAACAGAATGTTAATGGAAGTAATTGGGATTCATTACACAGTATAAATGGAATGTAAATGCATGACTTATTATCTGAGTCAACAAAACCCTAGAGTATGTTCAACTTCATACTGTGCAGTGGTCTGAAATGTTAGTTTGTTTGTGTTTAAGTTGTGCAAAAACAAGTTTCCGCTTGGGAGCATTAAACACTTCCATAGAATTTCAATGCCTCCAAAAGCATAATCTTATCAAAGAGTAGTTAGAAAAACTTTTTTAAACATTTCCTTTTATAATAATATTGCACTGCAGCATAAAGAGGAGGATGGTTTATGAACAGGTTGGGAAATATCCTGACTCTACTGCAAGCAATTTTTCCAATTCTGGAAAAGGACATGATCTCCAGTCTCTGGCACTTAAGACTGACATGATACCAGCCTGTACACAAGCATCATCTCCAAAGTCCCTGTTATATGAAGCCAAACACCAATTCCACGACTGGTGCATAAAGTTTTCTCCAAACATTTATCATGAGATGTGGGATCATCCTGTTTTAACCTAATGACTTGGAAAGCTTTGCTCCAGCACAACAGCCCTGCTGTAAATCCATAGAGCTTATGTATGTTTTTTGCTGACATCATGTCTCTGATTTAACATGCTGGTAATTTTTGTAATTTGTCAGTGGCCGACAGTCTCAGGAGAACAAAGCACAGATTCAATAATGTCATGAATTCAAGAGCAGTACCCCTGAGTCCACTTCCCTTTTTATCCCCTCACAAGATAACAAACACCTCTCCGCCACACCTGCATGAGAAATGCTGGCTTTGTGTTTGTTGTGTTTTGCCACCGTGACCTGTAAAAAAAAAAATCTCCTTTATCAAACAGTCCAATAAAATGCATGCAGTTCTCCAAGTAACTTTCTTTGACGCAGGGTCAAAAATGTGAGTTACAGGTAAAGGTCTTTTGTTATTCCATTAGTATAATGAGCATCCCATAAATGCAAAAATCTAGTTCAAATTCACAAAGAAAAAGTCCACATAAAGCAGCTCTATTTTGGTTTATCCAGTACATCTGCCACTGCCTGACTTAGTGAGAATTATAATTCATTCCCCAAATGTTAAAAACTCTTGAAAAGCATTATTTGCATTTTTAGCTAAATCAGTGTGTGTATGTGTGTAAACCTCATGCAGAAACCCATTTTTTATAACCTTTTTATAGATTCATAGTGGATTTCTCACTCAGAATCACTAGATTTAGCCAACAAACGCACAACCTGTTATAATGAGACCACAGCCACCAGCTGCTGGAGTATTGATTATCAGTCCTGCTGCTGATGATGGATTATGGAGCGAATAGATTTTAGCCCTCAGACAAGCAAGACATGACAAGTTATTCTGTTAGCACAGAGAAATCCATACTAACATTGAATTGGACAAATCCCTCTCAATCTATCTCACTCTTTCCATCCATCATACAGGCTCTTTCAGAGGTTTGTTCTCCTTCTCCATCTTCAAATGTAACACCTTTTTTCCCCCATTTCTTATGTCTTTATGTAAATATAATCTTTCAGCTTCCCCCTCCTACTCTTAACATTTTCTTCGCATCCCCCTATAGGCTCATATCAGGTCTTGGCATCAGTCCTGTCACTTCATCTGCCCCATATATCTCCCTGATTGAAAAACCTTCTTTCACCTCCTCCCGTTTTTGTGAACTGCCCTGTGTCAGAAACTGGGTGTGAAGTAAATGGACTTGACCTTTGAATCTTTATTATTTTATGTACAAGTCGGGGTTCTTTGAACATCCAGTAGCAAATGTTCAGGGTGAAATTTATGTGACAAGAAAGCCCAGGTCATAGGTGTGTTGCAAGTAGAAAAAGAAACTTGTAATTTTCAATCATTGTGAAAAATGCTGGATTGGTGGATTGGTCATCACCTGCAATAAAGAGTACAATGCATCACTGATTTTGTCTGAGTAATTGCCATGTGTGGAGGATTTAATATGCTTGTATTACATTGTACGAGAGTGTGCTCTTAAATTCCAACATCCACTCTACATCCACATACTCTGCTTTCACCGTAAAATCTCAAAGCACCCATGACTTGTCTGCAGGAATCCCGGCTAAAGCTGTTGCTGATCAAAAAATCTTTTCAACTCTTGCACACAAATCAACAATAGAAAAGTCCCCATCTATGACAAAGTGCAAGTCCTCCTGATTCTTTTAAGATCTTATCCGGTCAATACCCTGTGACTTCAGTATTTGAATGTCATCACAAGTCTGAGAAATAAGAATGGAAGTCTTGGCCCTGAACTTGAGTACTCAAACCTTTGGCATGAGTCAAAATGATCAACTATGATATGTGAATTTGGATTTTAAAGAATCAGGATTTACTTATTAAATAAAATATCTGTATTGCAAGGTTATATTTCCAATAAGTTTCACAAAGTGCAACAAGCTTTGATCACAATCCATATATGTCAGTTATATTAATGTTCTTTGAAATTGAAAATGATGGTACAGATAAAAAAGGTTCCTCTGCATCATTAAACTGTATGATTCAATTCTTAAAAGTATATATATATATATATATTTTTTTTTTCCCTCCACATATGTAAATAGTTATATGAACTACAGACAGCACATCACCCAGAGTAAACCAAAGTAAGCTGACTCTGATTTAATCGGACATATAACAGATTGTCCTCACAGCCAATGCTAAACAAATTCCAACCCAGATAAACATAAGGTCCACATGTTTGATGACATTTAAAAAGGGAATCTCTCTTAAGGGAACCATAAGCTTTATTGCACTGATCTAAAGGTGAGCGAGTCCTAAAATACTTTAATGATTATCACTGAAGATGCTTTCACAGTCTTTTACCACCAATACAGAACTCTTCCTGCAATTTCACACACTCCTGCTTGAAAGTGAAAGAAGGGATTAAGCTTGCATGAGAGATAAAGATAATTTCTGCAAATCTTGTACACTTGTTATCATCTTTATTGGAAAATGAGGAGGGCTGGAAACTATCTCTAATGACTTTCGGGATGTTTTTTTTTTTCCAGGTGTGTGCATGTTTGTTTGTGTAAACTATTGAGACTGATTTTAATAATTTGCCTTGAAAAGAATGAAATAGAAGCATTTTTAATCATTACCTGAAGCTACTTTTCTCCTCAGTCAGTTTTCACACAAGAGTAACAACGTGCAGGTAAGGATTTGGGTTGATTGAAAGTCCAAAATTGCCACTAAGCCACACTAAGATTTATACTTCAGTATGATTAGATACAGCTTAACTCAACTTTGCAAAAAGGTGTCATTTACCCAGCAGTTCTTACTATTCTGTTTCCATTTCCAGAACAGAAATTCTTTTGTGCTTTTCTAGTCTCTCTTTTTTTACACTGCATGTCACATCCACACAATCATATTACATTCATATACTAATGGCAGAGGATGCTATGTCGAGTGCACAACAGTCCTAACTAATCCCTTTCATGCAAATTCACAAACTGTTTGCTATTCCAGCGGAAGTAATTTATGATTCAGTTCTTGCCCAGTGACACATGGCAGTATCCTACTTTTTCACAGAAAGTGACTTCAGCTTTTCACAAGTCTCCTTGTGTCTTTGATATTTGTCCTGCTAAATCTTAAGGTCTTGATGGCATTTTTATGCAAAAATCTCACTTTTAAGCTACTTGAAACATAAATTGTCTATTTCATTTTCATCTTGACAAAAATGACATTCGAAACTTGATTCTTATTTTTTTTTACTGCTACTTTCCAAGCACAAAAGATTTAATGTTCTACAAGATTCTGATGGGGAAATATTAACTTCTTTGCAAGTAAAGGAGGGTAATTTTTTCTAAAGAGGTTGTGATATTTGTTCAAATAAATCATGAAAAACTGCCTCAGGCTTTGTAATAAATGCTCCTTAATTGATTAATGTCCAGTACGCTTAGGTTCTGTCACCCTGCAGGAACATAATAGAAATGTGATTTTCTTAATAAAACCCACACACAGTCACACACTGACACGCATACTTAAATAGTTGGCATTGACAGTACCTTGAACTGAAGCAGTGCCAGTGATCTGTTTCTTCAACCTCTGACCGGCCTGAACTCCCGATCCACACACGCACGGTGATTTACATAATTACAGGAACTCATCTGACCTGCCGAAAATGGTGTGTCATCACACTGTTGGGGAATGATTTCAATCTGAAAGACCTATAACAGGGGGAGGCTCGAGGAATAATGGCACATTATCCAAACCTTTTGTGACTAATTGGATAGAAGTCACGCTAAAACAACCGTCTCTTCTGATGTGCTCCAGATAAAAAAGGATTCCTTGGATATAAAGGACTAGGATTTATTGCTATCAACCATAGGGGATTATATGAATTGACACATTTTAAAATGAATGTGCAATGACAAGGGGTATCAGAAGAGGACAAGAAGATAAAATTAAATATTTCTGACTAGACTTAACCAGACCTTTTTTGTTTGTTGGCTCATAATAACAAAAGATTTCCAGAAATCCAGTGCATAGAATTGCTCTTACTACATGAACTTACCAGTATTTTCTACACAAACCAACTGCTGGACCCTACCGGTGCCCCTTTTTAAAAATGAAATCTGTGAAGCAACTGGCATCATTATGAAATCCATCAATTTAAAAAAAGTTTTCACTTTGAATAGTCTTCTATATATTGGTGCAGCTAACAATGCATCAAAGATGTAGACTTTTGAGTCCAGCTCTTTTCTTGACTCTGAAGTTGCTGTTGATATTATGAGCAAATTAATGTGCAGTAGAAAAAAAACACTTGGGCCACAATAAGCCCTGACTAGACTGGACCCCCAGAGGTGTTATTGTTGTGGATTGTCAGGTGATGGGGTGATAAGGAATCTTGACTATTTTAAAACACCAGCTGACCACAAACATTCAAAAGGTCTACCTCTGCTGCTTCAAACTTAAAATTTGAAAACACTACATATTACTTTCATAGAAAATTTTCTTGGCCTTGCTCTCTTTTCATTTCCATGCTAACACCTCCGGCTGCTTTAGAGTGGTTCCCAGAGTCTTGTCAGTGTAGTTGGTGGGCTGGAAGGCAGGATTTTCAAGGGAAAGAACATCTCTGTTCTGAGACAGAAATCCGACTGCAGACACCAACCAGTCGCTCAGAGCTGTGAACAAAAACTTCAGAGTAAAACTTCCCACTGCTGTCAGACTTGTGTGGATCCCAGTACAATCCGGCAGTTATCCCTGTGATTAGTCAGGTCACTGTTTGCAATGGCACCGAGTCCCCGAGGTCCCTGCTGCTAATGATTCCAGTTCAAAAGAAGTAACACTTTCATGTCTCTTTTGATTAGTCAGGTTAGAGATGACTCAGAGCTAGAAAACACTTTGGAAACAGGGTAAAAGTCTAACGGCATTGTGACCTGGATTTTAATGTCCGTCTGTTGGCCTGTTCAAAAAGTGCAGACAAAGATTCCTCAAAGTCAGACCTAACTGCAGAAGAAATAAGCAGCCATGCAAGCTCGAATAAACACTTGTCTCCTGCGGTGATATCATATTTTCTAATCTCTTCTTCCAGCATTAGTCTTGAACATTCAAACCCTAAGGATCACATTTTGATCAGTCTGAATCTTAATAAGCTTCCAAAATAAATGATTAGTTCACTGCCCCCACCCCACCCCCACTCCCAGTTCTCACTTCATGTATTTACTCTCCCACAGCCTTCAGTACTCTGCAGTATCAATTACAATATCACACTCTGTTGGGGAAAAGATGTTTTCACTGGTTATTTGTATCCCTTCAGATAAATCTATAATACTATTCCAGAGAAGACTCATCTGCCAAAGTCAATGCCCACACCCTTGGGAGATAGGACACACTGAATACTAAGGATGCTCAGGTTTGTTTTGCTATGTGCAGAACAAAGTCAGCTCTCACAGTGCCATCACAGTGCACAGTAGGTGTGATTGAGTAGATGTTTGTGAGTTGTTTTGCAGTTTAGCCAGATACATTTAAGTTTAAAGTTTAAGCGAGGAGCAAGGGCTCGAGATCTGAATGGATAGTGAGTATATTGCTCAAAAACCTACTGGGATCGAGTTGTAAAAGAATTCTATGCAGCTCAAAAAGTAACTCAAGAAGGGAGTTGGCAACGTGAAACAACACAGGGAGGGTAAATATTTAGTAAGGGCAAACTTTGTGGATTTCCCGAGGGCTCTGCTCAAGGTTTAAAGACAAAAATGAGGGAGAAAGAACACTTTAAATTCTGTTTTTGATTTAGACCTCTACTGTCACAGGTGAAGGTTTTTGTATGCTTGCTGACCTGTCTGTATTCCTGTCAGCGCTAGTAGTTCACGCTGTACACACTGAGCACACTCAAAATGCAGCACATCAGCCTTAACCTGTATATGAGGTGCACTCCACTGTTACCTACAGTCTGCTCTCGAAACCATGACCCCTGTAGAGACTCAGAGTCAGCATAATGCAATATATTCAGGTGAAAGAGAAGCAAACCAAACCAAATTTAAAAACCCCAGATGACTTGAAGAGAAAAAACACCATAGTTAGAATGAGCTTGATCTCCCAACAAAGAGTTCCTGTGTCCATTTTAAAAACCCTTGTCCATTACAACCTTCAGATACCAATCACAAATATATTTCATTTATTCATTGATACTATTTTGATTTTTGAAATCACAACTTTGTTTGCGAAATTTGTTTTTGTCCTCAAATTCATTATTTTTGATTGCATAATAAAGGCACAAATTTCTCTCCATAGTCCTCTTTTTAAAGTAGTCTGTCTCTGCCTTGATGTCACTGAGACATTTGAGCAATGAGCCCAAAGCATTGCTGTCTTCACTTTTCAAGGGCGAGTACAGTAGTGAATCGTCAGAATGAAAGCGGAAAGAGAATCCATACTTTCTAAGAATGGAAGCAAACTACAGACAGAATAATGTAGGACTAAGAATAGAGCCTTGAGGGACTCCTCACGGTAGAGGAGCTGAAGAGGATGCAAAGTCACTGCAACAGACAGAAAAGTTCCAGTTAGCCAGGTGTGATCTGAATGGTTCAAAAACACTTTCTCGAATATGCAGTCTTCCAACTGAGAAATTAAAATCTACAGTGTTGACACAAAGTGTTAAGATGATAAATCAATAATAAACCAAACAAAAATCGTGATGAAACGAAACTTAAATCTGGAAATAAGACTGTTGGCCAAAACGGATGCAGCTGTAGCTCTTATTGTTTTTATGTATGTGCCATGGTGTTTGTTTGCTAAGTTTGAGTGCAGCTACCGTATCTATCACAGTCATCCACTACCAAATGAAATTTGCTCATACTGAATGAAAGGCTTGTCGAGACTTGCCGAGCCTATCTGAATTCAAACGCAACTAGAGATTATCTATGTGTGCCAATCAAGCTATGCTAAGCACAAAGTCTGATTTCTTAGCTGCACGTACACGCACTGACTGTCATAGTTTAGCTTGTAAGTAGTCCAATAGTTGCTTTTGGGCAGCTTTTTTTTCTTTTGTACAACTCAGGCTAAGGCTCAAGTTAGCACCTGCCTCAGTATCATATTTTAGGCTATCTAAATGTGAAGTAAGCTGCTGAGATACCAAACAATAGTGGAGAGCATTGAATGATCACTGCCCAACTTGTCTGTTTTATCTGAGTTCCCTCATTTTCCTAAATGATAACTCATTCAGCTTTCTAAGTCATTTTTTGGACCAAGAAGTTCATGAATCATTTTACCCTAACACTGCCTTTCTTTTGAAATCGGTGCCACCTTGATAAGGACACCATATAATTCAAAGCTTCACATGGTCTATAATTTTCCACTATCAATGTGACAACTTGCTCATTCAATACCACCGTAGGAAGGAATTTCATGGACAGAAGAACTGGAGATTGAATTATTGGTTATTACATTTTATCCCTAGACTTTGTGAAGTAGCAGAACAAATACACTTTAATAGTGCCCATTCTCTTTAAGGCACTGATATTTTTACTTGTATTAGAGACTATGTAATGTAATGGATAGAGAGCATGGCACTGCAAGCAGTTAAATGCAAGGGTAAGAACTGGGAAACATCTAAAAGATGAATTTCCCTCTTGCATTGATGCTTTGGATCTATGTCTGTTGTGGAATTTTAGATTGCCTATCATGTAATTGCCATCTGGGGATGAATAAGACCTAAATGCTGTGTCTTTGACCTCTAGCCTGATGACTTATTAGTCTCCCAGCTCCTTTTTTGGCCATTAACTTGACTGCCTGAGTGCTATTCATGACCTTCTTTCATTGTTTTATATTTCCTGTGTTGATCCTTTTGTCTTGACCGAACCTTTCCTCTGCTGCATGTTCTTTGTGTGTAAATTTCATCTCCTTCACTCTTTTTGTGCACATGCTCAATGTCCAACTTCAACAATTTATAACAGAAAAAACCATTTTGTTTCTCTCTCATCTAATTTTGACCCTCTTTATTGATAGTATGTACAAATTATGTTCACTAATGTCGATATGAAGATAGAAAAAAGTACTCAGACCTGGCATTATCTCATCTGAGTGCAGCCAAAGCAAACGGAGGAGCCACCTCATATGACTTTAGACTTATGTGGTATTTATGTCATTGTACACACTTCTCATGCTTCTCTAATTCTCCTCCAACACTTGCTTTACACATGTTATAAATAGGATTATAACTTGATCTCGGGGCTTAGTGGAATCTCTGCCATATTTGCGTAGCTTTTGATATTCAGTTCAGCTTTCTTCTTCAACAATTACCAGCACTATTGCTATATTAAACACAGGTACCATGCTTGGGATGCATTTACCAGATCACTGTTAGGAGCCTTTCATTCAATTTATCCTTTGAACAATAACTGAAATGTCTGTCTTGCGTCATCCAAGGAGAGTGAGACTGTTCCTTTTGATAATGACTTTTCTGGCATTCTTAGCAGAGATTGCTTTGGTAGATGATTGCTACTGAAAGAAGGGAAACATCACAACATCTTTCAGATTTATGGTCTGATATACCGCCTCCAATGATCAGGGGGATGTGACCTGGTTCAGGGCTTGTTGTATCTGATTATTTGTCCATGTATGCTTCAAGTTTGTGGTGTTGTTTTGACTGTTTTACTGCTCCCAACATCAAATCATAAATAGTAAACTTGTAATACATTTGAGTTCAGGCAGGACTGCCTCTGAGTTTCCTCTTTGTAGGAGGGAAACAGCAACTCTGGAGAGTGCTGTATTGAATATGAGGTATGAAACATAGAGCTAGAGATGTGCAACTCAGTGCCCACCAGGCCACATTGCAGGAAATATTGTCTGCATGAAAAAAGTGTGATGCTAAAAAAAAAAAAAAAAAAAAAGAGAGAGACCAGTAAGATGAATTAACAAGTTGTGCCAGTCAGACACATACCATAATACTGGTTCAGACACATGTGGAAAAGCAACTGTATAGAATTGATAAGGAGTAAAGATAGCCTAAAAAGTAAAGCATAACACCAGTGTCTATAAACTTCGCTCTGGAAACTTAGCTGACATACTTCTGTCAAGCTCTAATTATCGCACATTCACACTCTTATCATGCCTCCTCTCCTCCTTTTCTCTTCCAAACCTCATCAAACCCCTCATGAGCTGTAATCAAAGACCTTAACCCATGTATTTGACTGCTTGCACACACTGTAAATTGCCATTGGGCTGCAAAAGTGGTCATTTCCATAAGTTATTACTGTGATATAGACTCAGGGGAAGGTGACTGAATTGAGATGGATGTCTTGGTAATGGTTAATCGGATGTCACTCTGTGTAGAGGGCTGATGAAGGGAGAGTTATCCACTCTGTGGACCCAATCTTATAAGGGTTGTACTGGGGTAGCGTTTGGAGTGACTCCTTTTTCAAGAGGAACGCCTGCTAGGTTTTAAGACCAGGTCTTGCATATAATTGTTTCATTGATGTACCTTTTTTTGAATAAAATATGGCTCCTCCTAGATGAAGTGTTGTGTATTTCTGAGATGTGTTAGGTCATTATAGATTTATTTGCTTCTAAGTTTTAATAATCCTGAAATTTAGTAACTTATATCACAAATGAAAGTTTTATCATTCAACTTGAAATCTTCACCTCCTTCAAAGACTCCTTTGGTTGAACAGCTTCTCTGAGCTGTGACCAGAGGCCATGTTTTTGCTCTACTTGACAGTTGCCCAAGGAGGAACTGTGGCACAGACAGCTCCAAGCCGACCAGTGGGAGAACAGCTTTCGACTTGACAAAGCAAAATCTTGTACAAGTGAAAATTTTGGACAGGCCATTGAGGATTTTCTGTCCTAAACCATCAGGTGATTGGGGAGCAGAAATGGAGCTGTTATTGTACAAGATGGGAGACCAGACTGTTGAGTGTGTCTTTGCATCAGGAAGCTGGTGGGGATTCAAATGTCACTGTTGGTGGGACTTTTCTAGAGTCACTCCCTGCAGGGTTAGAGTTGGCTGCAGTTTTCATGTTCACACAGTTAGCTGCTGACTGTAATGTGGCTGGGATAATTGATAAGCCACGAAAAAAGTGAAATATCTTTATCTTATTAGAATTTTGAACCTTGCATGCCTGTAAACCTGTATCGGGAATGCTCCTTTTTCACTCAGTGAGCTGGTCAGGCTTTGCATCTTGAAGAATGAAGAACAGCAGGGCCTTTGCATTAAATGATCCAACTGGTGGTTTACAGACAACGCTTTCAATTGAGTATATGCCATTGTATGCTCTCTTTTCACATCTTAGCTTAGACAAAGCTACTTTAGTCAAAAGACTTGTGACTCAATGGAACTAGTTCACAAGTTTCTGAGAAAGGTTGGAGTGGTATAGACCGGTTCATCAATTTGAGCTAAACAGGCTGCAACTTTGTCTGTCAAGTGGACAAAAATTGGTTTTAGCCAGCAGGTCACAGACTAAGACTAAGCTGGACAGGTCAGTTACAAACTGATTTAGATGCTAGCCATGCCCTAGGAATAGACTGAAAAAATTGCAAGCGTTGAGACTTTTTAAGTCTTCTCAAGCACATTTGGAGAGCTCTAAATTTCTCCACATGATATCTGGTAATATTCTGGATATATAACACAGAGTGGGAAGTAAACACCAAAATAGATGTTGGAATTGGAAGTTTCCTCATTTCCGGTCCAAGTATTGTTTGGTAGTGTGAGTGAAACTTTGTGTCAAACCGCCTCACATGGCTTTGCATGCCTTCAGTCATACTTACGGCATTAAATTCGTAAATAAAGTACTGCAAACATCTTAAAAGCTACCGATCAAAACAGGGAAAAAATAGGTTGAGGGCGTTTTTTGCCCTGGAAAGTTCAATTTTAAGCCCCTCAATAAAAGATACATTTTCCAGGTTGAGAAAGTTGCCCCACTTCTCTTACAAGCAACCAGAGTTTGTTTCACACTGCTCTGTATCAACCATGTTTGCTTTTGAGGGATTTGGTTTTCATAGATGATACAAAATGAAATAATCTAGGTGCTGCCAAAATGCTGCTTGTGGCCTATAATGATGGGTCTTATGATAATGCAGAACTAACACATTGCTTACTGTTGCAAGTTTGAACTCATCCATATCATCCTGAACCCTTTATCTGAAGAGGCCTTGGCAGACAAAGACAGTTTCCTATCTTTTCATTATACAGCTACCCTCAAGTTGATAATGGAACAGTAAACACTCTTTCTGGTAGGATCCATTCAATTCTAGGTAAGTTGGTTGCCATATTTGATCTTGGTTGGTTATGAAAGGTTATCCAATATCATCATTAAACCTTTTTCAGTAAATTACCTGTCGGTCTCTGTCCTAATGCCACTTTAGAACAGATATAAGTGGATAAAATTATAACCCTATTTGAGGAAACCACAGCTGACCACACTCACATTAACACCTCCTGACACCTCATCATCACTTCTCAAGGGTGATTTTAAAAGAGATTAATTTGTGTGCCTTGAAAATGGCAGCCAGCTCTCTTGACTTTTCAAAGCAAGTTCATCAGCAAGTGTAAGAAGTGCAATCATTCAGTCACTGCTGTGGTCACAAAACATTTGGCGTATTGGAGAGAGCTCAAAAACTGAAAAGAATCATTATCTGCAAGAGAACACTTGACTGCCTCTGCTGAAATTATTCTCATGGGCGAAAGAGTATGAGCTGTGCCAAGACTTGCACAAAAGCTGTCCTCAATTCTAAGGCACCACATGGTTTACCTCAAATGATCATCAAATTTAGAAGTTCCCTTTCTAATCAGCTCTTACTAAAAATAAGAGTAGGAATATTGGTGAAAATGGTCACAGGTTGTACGTAAGTTTTTCAGATTACAAAATGTTGCATCAAAAATCCTAATGTACTTGATATATCAGCTGTGCATGCTTACTTAGCATGGCAGCTGGGCTGTAAATATTTGTTAGAGAAGAACAGACATATTCACTCACTACCATACCAGCATCCAGTACGGGATGCTTACATTTTAGACTTCTTATCGAGGAAGAGAATTTTGCCAGGACAGCAGAGAAAAGGTAACAGAATCTATCAAATATGACTGTGGTTTGGTTTGTATTCTAGGAACCACATAATTGGAAAAAAAGTTTTAATGGTAGCACATTGATTGTTTAGAAAATTGATTTTTTATTTTGTTTTGGTTCTATTCTTCTTTCTTCATAAAGCAGAGACAGAGGATTCAAAAAGTACAGTACCTCAAGTGTCTGCTTTAAGCTTGAGCCAATCAAGCTATCAAAAAAAATGAAGAGCTAGGTTACGTTTGCTCTGCTCGGTGGATTAGCACTGATTTGCTAACATTACATGTACCCAAATCAGACTACTAAGCTAAAACAAACTGAGTTCATACAGTTTGCTTCCTAAACAACAATAGTCTATGGTTATCTGTCAGTTAGAACCAAATCAAGATGTAATATCTGGACGTTACCTCTTGGTTATACTAAAACCTGACAAAATCTTACATTTCAACAATTCATTGTTTTTCTTATCATTATAAGGTGACAGCTTTCCAGGAACTGCTCACAGCTGGTTCAAAAAAAAAAAAAAAAAAAAAATTTCCAAGAGGAAGCATAGTTGAAATTTCTGGTCTTGCAACTATGGGAGCCAGGTCAGAGCAACACTGGCCTCATGTTTTCTCCATGCCAGGAGGATGCCACTTAGGAATGAGCAACAAATGTGGATAAATGGAGTCAGCAGAAGCAGTCAAGCCAATGGCTGAGGTGCACCCACACCTGATTAACCCCTGTGTTACGTGTGTGATTTCAGAGACGCTGTGGGAGGAACTCTGTTGATCTCTGCGCCAGAGAAGTAGGATGCTTGTCAGCGTTATAAAGTCTGTCTCTGTAGACTCAGAAACCAACTGTTGCATTCACCTACTGTGACTCGTCTCAGAGGGAACTATTGATTTCTTTTGGATGTTTTCCCGAATGAGAGCCACAGTGCAGGTGCTTTATTTATACGGTGTGCATGACTTTATCAGCAAACCAGGAAGGATTGATTGTTCTTTTTCTTGTCAGAGTCTGAGTGTTGTTACTAAGTCTCAAAGGTGCTCAGAGATTTAACTCCTTGCTTGTTTTAGTTTGGTTTCTCTTTTTTGAAAAACAGATTTGACAGTTTGTGGCTAAGTGATAGTTCAGGGAGGGACATTTGCTCTGAAAGCCCACATGCATTCATCTTGTCAGTAAATAATAAGTGTGAGAACAGAATACTAATGTAGTTGCTGCTTATTAAGTTGACATTTAAAGAACAGTTTTGGTATTTGTGCTGCGCTCCATTTACAAACAACATAAATGAATTCCTAATTAATGTTCAACTTTTTTGAACAGCCAAGTCTGCTCTTCACATAACTGAGGCTTAACGTAAGGTTCCTTTTATTTGTTTTCGATCAACTCTGCCATGGTTTCAAGTGGTAAAATTGTTAAATGACACAAAGATCGTGAAACAGCAGGTCAAAACACAATTTCTTTGGTTCGATCTTAATCAAATGTCGAGCCTTAATAACAGCCTCTCTTTCAGGATTGGTTTACACTTGAGTAAGTGTGGTTTTGCCTACATTAAATATTCATCAGAAAACAAAGGGCTTCAAGAATCAGCCAAAAAAAGAGAGGCTGGCTGACCAAGAACTTGGATGAACTGAATGACCAAAGAGTACTATTTTAAATAGAAGGGAAAAGCATGTGGCTTGATTATTGGCTTATAGAGCTGGTATCAATCCATGGCAAGGCTTTGTCGTATTTCTCTTCCCCATTTACCCCAAGATGATGGAGACAAAAACTCACTCTCCAAGTGAATAGTTGCCTTGGCACTTAGTGCGATAAGTTACTGAACAAGTAGTAAGTGTGATAATTATTGAGGCTAAGTGGCTTTTTAAGGAGGTTGTGAAGTTAGTGAATGTTCCCATGATTAAAGTGAGGGACTTTAATACTTGGGTACAATTCACACTGTGTAAATAGAAATGGAAGAACTCAAAGGAAGAAAGACTCCAAACTGTCTCAAGCTGCAGGATTTAAAATAATTGTAAATCTGGATTTTAAATCTATAGGAAAAAGCTTGGTTGAAGAGTTTCTCACACAAAAGCTCCAAAAACAAATATACTTCACTATTGACTGTTTACAAGAAGAAAAGTTGTTTTGTTGAAAGCTGATGAATCATGCTGATAGAATATTTTACATAGAGTTTAGGAACACACACATTGATAATCTGGTGTAATCAATTGGTGCCTACAGGGAGAATTGTGCTACTATAGTGGACTTTTCTGATTTGGTGTGTATGTTGCTTCTGGTGCTTTTAGAGGCAGCACCAAGTGGACACTCAAGAAACTACAGTTACAGCCCAAATAGCTGATTTCACATCAAGCACACACTGCGCAGGGGATGAATTGTTTTCTAACTCAGTGGTTTAGACAATATTAAGAACAGAAGTTTGTCCAGTCAGAGGCGCAACTCAACTCATATTACTGACGGAAACCCAATAGCTGTGTAATGAGGACACTCAAAGCTTGCCTCTCGGGTCCGCATTTCCAGTATGGCCCCCACTGACAATTAGCTTCATTATTCTGCACAAGACAGATGACTGCATCCGTTTATTATATAGGAGATGGTTCCAACCATTTTAATTTCGGGAGTCAGGCATTGGGATCTAAACTTCAGCCAGCCACTTAGGAGAGCTCTAAAAAAAAATTGGTTTCACTTCAGGTTGAGATGTTGTGTCATCCATGGTTTAGCCATCTCACATTAAAGGAGCTTCACACAGCACATTCCTCTGGACATGTGGGCTTAATATATTCAAACATTTGCATTTTCCTAGGCCTTAATAGCCTTACACAGTTGTCTTACAGAGGAGGTGTGACCGTGGCTGCTAAATGCGCTGATGGTTGGTATACAGCAGGTGTTCACAGGCAGCCTTTTACCATCTGTATAACACATTAGAAACCATGGTGCTGTGTATTAGCTGAAAAGCAATAGTCTCTGTATTTTCACTATGTTCATGTTATTTTCAGTAAATTGCTTAAGCATTGACACCCAAAAACCCAGAGGCTTAAAAGACTATTCCAAAGATTTTGCGGTGGTTGATTTTGGTTGGTATTCATCATCTGCCCTGGATCTTTGTCAGATGATTTTTTTTGAAGAAAAATTATCTTCAATACATTCTAAGTAGTTTCAGAATTGGTGAAAATTGGGACAGTATATGGAGGAAAACATGTTTTTTTTGGCACTATGTAGTTTTTTAGTGTACATGTACACTGCACAGACGGTTAACACTGTTAGGAGCAACAGGGAGGGGCAGCGCAGAGTGAAAAACAAGCTCTTTGTGCTTTCTTATCCACGTTGATTAATTAAATTAATGAACAAAAATAAGTTTGGTATCACAGGAGAGGAGAGGCAGAAAGATAGGAGGGAGTGAAAGAGAGAGGAAGATGCGGCTTTCATTTAGTAGTTCAATCTTCAAAGAATTGATTCCCCAAGGAGAACTAGCAGGGAACTAATCGCTGTGAGCTTCTTTAAAAATCAGGATACTGCAAGTGTTTTGATGACATACAAAGCAGCCTCGAGTTAGAAGATAGGCAGTAATTAATTACACAACTAGTTCAGGTTCCACTGCCAAAAGAACATGTTGGGGCAAAAAAACTTACAAGGTTTTTGGTGCTTATTTGCATGTTGATCTAATCCCAAAACTCGCCATTCAAAAAAACAGGTTGCAAAACTGTTTTATGATCTGAAATATGACGTAAAATATTGTTGTTGTTTTTTTCCTCAGAGAGCAAACAAGGAACATAAGGACAACAGTGAAAGATAGTACGATGGGGTCAATGTGACCTTCTGTCAGTGCATGTTCCTCTTTTATTAATTAAACTGCTGAGCAGCCTGTCTATAAATATCACAACAGCATCCTCCTACAGACCAAGTGAGAAATATGTCAAGAAAACCAACAGGCAAAAGCAATGGTCAGAGAGCTTTTTATGCCGTGTGAATCAGACTAATTTTTTTTGACAAATTATATCAAGAAAGGATGCCAAACCTTTCTCACAGTGATGCTTATCGACAATGAAGCACCACCCAAGCCTGACAGCTAACTGGGTAATCTTTAGAGTTGTATTCTCATGTTGATTGTAAAATTATAAAATGTATTTTTAGCTGCTCACTCAAAAGTCTGCATTCTTTCCTTGTATGATGCTTTGATTCTCCAAAAAAAATATTTTAAAAGTTTTATGCAAACTTTTAAAATTTTGTTTCCCTCTTCACTTAATGCAGCTGTCAACAGCACTTGATCTCAGTATGTAAATGAGATTCTCTGATGTCAGTGGTTGGAGTAGAGCATGGGGAGTCGTTGCCTAGATCAAATTTGTTTTCTCATCTTAGCCTGAGGGCCTCTGTTGTGATATGCTGAAAGTCTGCAATTGCTTCTGACACCTTGTTTTAAGGGCCAATAGCTTGCTTTGGTTTTTATGAAAACTTGTGCAAGTTAAAATTTGGTTGCTTTCATGTCCAACTGTCCACCACAGAGGACACCCCCAGGAAGAGATTGAAAGCTGCTTGAGCCAGTGTTGTACTCCATCGACAAAAATTCAAGACCTTAAGCGTTTAAGCCCAGTTCAAGTCACCTACAGATAACCTGAGCGCTGAGTCTCGGTCCTGCTGGTGTCAAATAAGCTTAAAATATCTGCAACTTATTCATGTTTTCTTTTTTTTCCTATCCTTTATTATAATTGAGTGTTACGTAAGGATTCAAAGGTGTGGCAATACACGGAGTAAAAGTCATTTTAGAAACTGAGGGAAAAAACTGACCATAAAACTGAATCACTGTAAGTCAAATTTTAGCTCAAGACTCCAGAATACAAATTATATTTCTTGTTATCATTACTCTTCTGTCTGCTTTCTCATCTCTACAGGTTTGGTCCATAATTCTGATCTCAAGCATCAGACAAGATGTCTTCAATGAGCGCTCCCAGTGGCCAATTATTCTGAATGACCCAATTGCAGACATGCCACCTCTATTCTTTTTCCTCTGTTGCTTTCGCTTTGCTGGTCAATCAACATTTATCCATCTATCCATTTTCTCCTTCCTCATTAAATTTTTACTGCCTCTTTCTTTGCGACATGCATCCCTTTGTAAGCATTTGAGTGTCCAAGAGAGAGTGCCAAAACTGACTGATCTGATTGAAAAGGCGCCGATGGGTGCCAAATGATAGAAACCATGCTTTGTATTGATTCCAAACCAACTTACCTTGGACATACATTTGCTGCTATTAAAGCAGATATCTACAATTGATTAAACTAGAGGTGCACAGAAACAGTGCAGCAGCTGTAGAGTGGTTGATAATCCCAGCAATTTAGGTTAGAGTTGCGTGAGTCAGTTTTTGTATGGCACTGGCTTTACTCAATACACAATCTGAGCTATTGAGGTATGAGCCCATTTTAATACCAAACACAGGGACCAGGCTGGATGATGTCACTATGAATTGATATCAAGTGGCGGGTTGTATGAAATGGTTTCACTGACTGAGTCTGGTCTGGGGGTAATACGTTTGAGACCCCAACTGTAAAGTTTTGCCGAAAAAATAAGGGCTTAAAAAGTAATATGTATTGTAGCTTTTTTTTTTTAGAAATGCAGCAGCTAAATAGAAAAATTTTGGCAACAGTGTCAGAAAACAGCCAATTAAATACAATGAGATGAGACTGGAAAACACTGTTCTACTTTAAAAACTTCTTACACGATCCAAGCTAAACATCTTTTTCAGTGGCGCCATTGCTCCATCTTGACTCTACATTTTTCTTAATTCGAGTCCTTCTCCAGTGAAAGTTAATAAAACTGTGTGAAGCAAATCCAGCTTTGTTTTCTAACTCTCCCTGCGGAACTTCACTTAAATATGGAGCAGTCGATTTTAGGGGAAGTTGATGAAGAAGTCATTGAGCTCACAGTGTTTTTGCCTGTGAGGTTCTTCTCCAGTCACACATCATTGTCTTTTACCACAGGTAATTACTCCCATTGCTGCCTTTTATTCAGGTCTCAGAGTGATGGATGCCTCTCTTCTTCTCCAGATAAGATCTCTGTTTGGTTTCCCACTCTGAAGCATCACGGCTATAATTCTTAAATCATGTGAGTGCAGCTCTGAAATAAAGAAGAATGCATCTGTAATGGTGGCTAGGGAAATGGCTTTGTGCATTAAAAACACGGAATACATCAATTCAGAGGGGAAACAGTGCATGTGGAAGCTGCATCTAATCTTTCTTGAGTCCTTACTGTATAAATAAACATGTTAGGTGCATAAATGATCTCTGTATGTACACAACACTCAGTCTAGGCATTTGTTTTCATCACTTATGTTTCCATGATAGCAGCAGAAAGCACCAGCCTTTTTTTCTCCCAGTAAGCTATCTACATATGTGTTGAATGATATATGTAATGTCAGTGTTTAAAACTGTCCAGCAGTGCCTGTGTGTAAATTGATCATGGCTTTATGCAGAAAGCTGTGATTTAATGTGAACACCAACATCTCATATGTTAATGTCTGATCAGCCACATGCTATGTAATCTTTTCCCCCCAAGACACAACATTTAGCGGAGCCACTGACACTTAAACTACCAGGGTAATAAACCTACTGGAATGTACAATGCCTGTAGTTTGACATTTAAGATGGAGGATACGGATGCATAGTAATTCATCCAAATGTGAATCTTAGGCTAAGTTGTGTACATATTGTCATCACATGTTAAAGCATAGCAAATTTTTAGCACATCTACAAGGGATCAAATATTTCACTACAATTGCAGTGACTCTTAAAGTGACAGGGTTAAATAAAAGTTCAACAAAAAGTAGTTAAGCTTTTATTCTTTTTCTAAAACCAAGTGAGATTTACGAGTGCAGACACCAGAAAGTAACGCAAACCATAAAGCTGTTTGTGCTCTACACTCATAGAGTTGAATGTTTGCATTGCCATTTTGTTTTTCAGCAGGTTTTAATGTGTTTATCATCTGCTGCTTCAGCATGTGTTTTGGTTTTGTCAGATTCCAGCCGACTCTGCCTCTGGTGAGCCAGTGTTTCAGCAACAGATCGTTCCCCCAGCTGTTGTTCAGTATGTATGAGAGGAACATCCCACTTAGAAGAGCGAACACGTCCTCTTCTCACTTTTAAGTTGCACATTTAATAAACACCTAATTAAATGTCAGTGAGAGGAACTTTTAAGTGAATGGAGAAACCTTTCATCCTGTATGATTGGATTTGAAGAAAATTGTGGCTTTGAGCGCTCTGCATCATGTAATGATCATTTCAGAAAAAAATGCAAGGTTGAGATTTTCTCTGAGTGTTACACTGATGCTACACTAGCTTGTTGCTCATGCATGACAGATTTTCAGAGCGTCAGTCACGCTCCCTGCAGTCACCTGACAGCCTTGTACCTCACCCTAGCTTATGTTTATTATCCTCCAGTCACCTTTTGCTGTGCTCTGCATCTTCAATTCTGCACTCTCTCACAATATCGTGCTCACTGCTCAGACTTGTTGCTCTATGTGGTGCAGTGATCCGTATTCCTTCTAAATTATGACATATTTAGAGATACAATTGCTCATCATTTCAACAGTAAGAATAAAGTTCCTGACTCTGTCTGTAGCCTGCTCAAAATGTTCTAGAAGCAGGAGATCTTCACAAGAATTGTATCAGAATCTCCTCTAACTGCAGGGATAGGCCTCAAACACCAAGGTCGACCAATAGCTCTGCTTCTGACATACCTCCAGAGATCTGGGCAATCAGAGGAAGATGGATATATGGAGCATGGGGGCCTTAAAGAGACAGCAGCTAAATGATGCTGAATTAGGGGTTTTCTAAATCACTAGAGTGAGAAAAATGAGGATTTCTTCTCCAAAGCTGTGAATCATATAAAGCTACTACAGGGTACCAGAGGGACAGCATGAGGCCTTGAAAAGCACAATACCCCCTCTTTAAGCATTAAATTAAAATGCTGAAGTGGCTGTCTATGTGAGAGCAGAGGGATCACAGAAAAAAAGGAAATTTAATTGAGCAACCTGCTCTGACATTCTTGAACCTTTAACTTGATTCAAAAGGGTGTATAAAACTTGACTCAGAAGCAGAAAGGCACAAAATTTCCAATGCAGCAGCATTTGGTTCAGACTTATTTCGCTCAGATAGAGCTATTGTGAGGAGAAGGCAGATTTAAGAGTTGAAAGCTTCATCTCCACCCCTTAAAAAAAGTGCAATAAAGTATGAAGGCCATGTGGCTTTATCAAACCTGCTGTGTTATCAACTCTGTGTCCAATCTGTAACCAGCTATTGGTCTTGAAGGAAATAACTTGTTAATTTTCCCTTAATGCAGCAGCCACAGCAATTCAATATCCCCCGTGACAGACAGACTCAATTCTCTCCCTCTGCTACACCTCACATTTTCACTTTCTCAATATTCTCAAACGAATCGTCCGCCTGGCTGTTATGAAGCAGGAAATATGCATGAGTTTGACTTGATAGCTAATAAACGTCCTCAAAACAGAATGCACACAAATGCAGATAAAGGGTACAGGAGGGAGAGAAAAAGGGGAGAGGAAGAGGAGGCAGAAGCAGAGAGAACAAGCGAGGAAACAGAAAGGCATCAGTGAGGAAGAGAAATTCCATTATCTTCTCTTCTGGCAGAAAACAACATCACATCATTTTTGCAGCGAGAGGAGGAGCACTTGCAAGCGCTGTGCTGTTCATTAGCATTTTTTCTCCCCACAGCCAAAGAGCAACGAAATGGACCAGCAAGTCACAAAGTCCCTCATGCACTGACACACACAGTGCATCAACACAGAACACCCACAGAGAGAGGTTGAACTGGATCCATTACTTTCCCAAGATGAAAAACTACAACAGAGCCACTGGGACACAAATATATTATTGTGTGGGCTTGTTGCAGGTACATTCACATTTACTTGCTAGAATTTTGCATATAGATATTTATACTGGACATGCACTTATGCACTGTATGGTGGACTTATGCTTTATAAAATGTGACTTTTTGTCTGTGTGTTTTGCATAAAAAAAAATTCCATACTTCATTTTGGAAGCTGGTTTGTAAGCCTAATCTGTGCAGATATCATTGAGGCACCTCCACTTTAACACCACCAAAAGGTCATAGGTTCCTGATTTCCTCCACCTGGGTCTGGAAGAAAATTATATCAAACTCAGAAAATGGAGAAATGAATGTTGGTCCACAACAGCAGCAGACAGCATAAAGAATTATTCCTCTCCAGGACCAGAAGTCAGACTGGTTAGCGAGTTGTTGCAAATCCCACGTGTCATAAACGGAACAATTTGCATTTAAGTTGAGCAACCCTTGAACATTTGCTGTCCATCACTGTATGTCTATCATTTTCTTCTACTGTAATTAACATTTGAAAAGCTTTAGGAGGACTTTACCTTATAAAAAAAAAAAAACATGAACAACAACAAAAGAAACTCCTAGGTGTAATAAATTGTGCTTTTCGAGCTTTGGCAGAATTTATAGAAATCATTTCAAAAGCAGAGTCCCTAAATGTGCTTCATCAGTTTTAATTAGACACACAGACACACACTCAGCTGGAGTCTAAAATTTTCCAGCAGATCTCTCTCCCCCTCTGTGACCACTTTGACTGCCACTAAAGCTAATTATGTGATTCTTCAATTACTTCCATACTCATTCTGTTTGCTCAGCTGCAGTTTGCTCAAGCTCAACTTCAAATGCCCTCCCTGTCCCTCTCTATCAAATTAAATATGCGCCATTGCCATGATCCGTCCAAATTGCATATCATTGAGAACTGCAAGACTGGAAATACTGTGGATAGTGGTTAAACAAATGGCTGTTTAGCTAATGTGTTCAGATGAGTCCAGTTGTCTTGATCTCAAAAGGACTCAAGTCTGGAGTGGTGGGGACTGTACAATTTTCAAGTGCCCTGCATCTCAGACAGACTCACAGTCTAGATGGAGCTAAGTTGTCATAACATTTTAATTTTGGCCCTTTATGTCTGACTTTAATTTACTGCAAATGGGACAGAGCTCAAGAAATGCAGAAGATATGATTATGAAAATCAAAGTAAGATGATAAAGCAGTGGATCTTCCTCAAGTTTCTGTTTTCCACACAGTAACTTGATCCAACTTGTATCTTTAGAAAAATATAACAGAAAAGTGTTTTGATGTAGCAACATTTGACGTAATAATCATACAAATAGTATTTCATTGAGATGCTTTGAGATGCAACCATTTTAGAGGTGGAAGCAGGCAAACAGCTACAACGTACCCCAAGACTTAGACGGCCATGATGGTACTGCTAACATCATTTCTCCATGATTAAAGAAATGCAATGAAACACACTGCAATTTTTCTGGCTTCGTGTAGCAAGTCCCAAGTGGACATTCAGGGATCTTCAATGGCTTCATTTATTTTAACACTAGAGGTTGCCTTTAAGTGGGGACACATTAACAAGATAATGACTGCAGGGAAAGCACTTATTAACACCTCAGAAGTATTAACCACTTAACATTGCTGTAACAAATATTTAGCCATCACCAGAGAGAACAAACTCGCTCTGCACCCACATGCAGAGCAGCAAAATCTTACCAGAAGAATGGCTTGCAGAGTCAAGGTTCAATGTTTTTGTCTGTGCCATTTGCTGAAGGTGGTCGAAGTTTTGTTTTGTCTAGACGGAGAGAACTTTGAGTGGATTTAATCAAAGTGAAAGGGCAAGAGGAAAGAGGTGTGAGATGGGTTCAAACTTTGCTTGAGTAGCAAAGAAAGAGTAATGAACTGAGCAAAAGGATGAGATGGAGAGCAATATGCGGAGAAATGCAGACACATTTACCACAAGATAGATTAACAAGAGCTGGGGAGGTTGAGCACGGAAAGAAAGGAAGAAAGAGGAGAGAGGAAAATTAAAGGCCAGAATCTCTGGGGTTGTTGGGCGGCAGGTTGAGACAGAGTCAGCCTCCTGAGACTAAATGTGTTCTCCAGCCCTGGCGCCCTTACTGCCCGCTGTGTCAGCCCACACAATGTCTGCCTGCCTGGTCAACCATGGCATTCCTCTTCTCTTCACACACACACACACACACACACATGCGCGCACACACAGACACATACACACACACACACACAAAGTGCAAGGACTTACTCAGAAAGACATCCCTCCTCTAACTTGCTTCATGTTACCACAGCTTCCAACATGACGAAAACAAGTGTGGGCTTTTGTTCAGACCCAGGGGGATTCACACTCCTTTCCTGCACCCTTCTATCCTTTTCATTTCTTTGCTTTTCCTCATTAAATAAATCCACGAGAAGCAGTTGCAGTCAGGATCTATACTGATTGTGTCTCATTGATTTTCCCTCTGACGCACTCTCTTGCAACTACCCATTTCTCCCTTGTTGCTGCCAATCACTGCCTTCTGTATTGAACCTTAAGGACAAACAAAAATCATATTTTCAATTCAAAAGTTTCTGGAATTAACATATAATTACACTCCGCTTTATCAGGACCCGAGGTGTGATTTGGAGGTACAATGCATGAATAAACCTCAGTTAACCCATATGAACTGCAGGAAGCTGGATTGTGGTTGAAAATATGAGACAATGTGGAAGTGTTTAAAGCTGCTGTTTGTCAAGTGTCCGCTTGAGGCTGGCTCCATAAGCACTGGAAGCCACATACACGCCAAGCCAAAAAAGGCTGTTATCAGAGCAGAATTAAGTGTGTTTACACAGAGAAACATCCATCTGAATCCCTAGTTTTGCTGATGGCACACACTGTATCGGGGGTGATTTTTTTTTTAACTCTGCAATTTAGAAGATGTTAAGATCCCAAGCTCGCCCAATCAGAGGCACAGCTCAACTCACATGATCTTTGGACGGCAGATAGCTGTTAGAGTGGAGACACGTCACTTATCCCATCTATATTATGGCCGCACCAGCCGTTTTAAAACTGCGTTCCAGAAACAAGCAGGTGATGTCACAAAAACTACGTCCATTGGTTGATGTCTGGAATACTTATATTTAGTAAGAATTTTTTAATGCTCAAATCGATCAATTCATCACAGCCTGTGCCACACTTTTCTTTGTACCACCGAAATACCTTGGTAACAGTGACTCATAAACCACAGTTTATGTACTTTTTAGTTATCATTTTCCTCTGGAGCAGAAAAAACACACTGTAGAGCTATATTTCAAAGGGAGAGAGAGAAAATATCAAGAAGCCAAAGATGGAGACTGCCATGTTGGAATTGTCTACTTGAATCAACAATATGAACACTTATCAGTCAAACAAATCACTGCCTTGCATCACTCTCAGCCTTATTATTGGCCAAATGGATACGTCCCTTCAACATCACTAGTTGTCATAAAAACAGCAAAGAAATAAATTTGAGTGGGGGTTTTTTTGGTTGGAGATGTACATATGGGTATTCTAATCAGTGCTCCCATTGTGTTTCTGTAGTGTTTACAAGCCAGCCTCAAGTAGGCACTCCAGGAAGTGCAGTTTTTTGCATTTCCATGTTGGCTTTGCTCTTCATTTAAAGAATGAGGCTTGTGATGATTACATGAGGTAATATTGTGCTGATTCTTTTTCATCAAGAGAGACTTAGACTCCAGAAAGATTACAAATAGATTAATGTTACAGATGCACAATTATAGTTTTGGAAGTTAGACCCCATCGAACGTTGCGAATGAATGTGTAGGGGAAACAATGATGTGATGAATTATGAAAATCCCCCCGATGGAGTCTAGACACTGGTGGTGGTAAAGAGTCTTTTGGAGAGCTGGTTCCTGATGAAAATTGGCAAGCTGGTTCCTGTTGAAGATTGAAGAGTTGGATCCTCATGAGGATTGGAGATCTGGTTCCTGTTGAGGATTGGGGAGCTGAAGCAGAGTACTGGACTGATGAAGATTGGTGGAGCATGGGGAGGAGGAGGGTCGCTGTTCGTTTTGCGAGCCTGCGAGACAACTGACGAGCAGAGACGGCAGATTTAAAGTTTGACAGTTGATTGGTTTACGAGTGACAGCTGTGAAGATGTGATTGGATAGAGAGAAAAGCTTACACGCCCCCTTTGGTCAGCTGATGAGAAAGCGTGGGAGTGAATGAATGAATAGAGAGAGAGTGTGAACCCATAGACAGTCTCCCTGACTGAATTTACGCTAAGCTTCATTTCCACATGTGCCTGGCTTGCCCAGGAAAAATAATGTGAAAAAGCCAGACCGCATCAGCAGTTTGGGAAACAGCCTCTTAATAAGATTCATTGATTACACACCTGGTTCAGTGAAGCATGAGATAACCATGTCCGAGCAACCAGCCAATTTTCTGTCAAACCAAAAAGGTTTAACGCTATAGCTTCAGCTATGATGCGACTCTTAAAAATCAAAAATAGAGAGATGGTGTGAAACTGTATCTGCATTGTGCTGCTGTCGGAGATAAATATGTGTTGCCTAAAGATCTCTTTGATCACAAAAACATTTATTCTCTGAAGAAAACCAAGGGAAACAGCAGCAACAAAGCCTCCAGTTAGATTTCCCTCTGGAGATCTTAAAAACAGCCACCGCAATGTTAAACAAAAATATTCACAATTCATGTTTGGTGCTAAAACTGAAAAATAGAGGTTGCTTTGCAGTAAATACATTCTTTTTGACATGCTCATGTAGTCTGCTTCAAAATATATGAAATACACAGGGAGCAAATTACAAGAAGTTGGTTCAGCAAAGCGAAACTCATGAATACACATGCTCTTATATTACCTGATCTCATTATCGCAACTATCCACGCTGTGCTTTGGTAAACTATGCAAGTGTGAACCCCCTTTTAACTTTTCAGATGTTAAAAAAAGGCCTCGCATCTTTGCACTTGCCTTCTGTTTTGTTCAGTTCAGTTAAAGCTTGTTTGAAATTCTCCTTTTTTGTGTTAAAAGTCCCACAGTGACTTTACTCAACCCGCATTGCCACATTGAACTCCATCTCTAATACAGCCCCTCTGATCCTCAGATCAAGGAAAACCCCTTGATTCAGGGCAAAACTTTATGGTTCTTAATTCTGCCAGGACCTCATCAACTTGGTGCGTGTAGGTTGTGTCCTGGTGGTGAAGTGATGACAGTGAATTTGAGATTTCATTTTTCAAAATCCTTTGACAGTTCCATTTTTTAATAGTTTTTGCTGGTAATTTCCTTTTTGGTAACCATGTGTATTTGAATAGAATATTTGATTTTTTTTTTTAATAATATTAACTGTTAAAAAGTTGAAAACATTTTGGGTTAAAAACAACTGTGAAGCATGAGTAATGCTGACAGTTTGCCTGAAGAATACTGACTCTCCTATGTCCTTGTCCTCACTGCCAGACTCTTTCAACCATACAGTATATTGATTCCTCTGCTTTTGTTCCTTATAGACATGAGTCATAATTCTCACAGCCCACAGAAGTAAACATTTCCTCAATTACATCTTCATGCATTATAAATCAGCTGAAACATGGGGCTTTGCCGTTTGAGAGTAAGAGAAACAGACAAATCCTGCAGGGGAAAGAGTTCAGAGAAGATGTTGGGCCTTCATATTGATTTCCAGCTAAGTAAGGACGGGTTATAAATTAAGACAGACTTGGAGAAAGAAGTTTACTTATACTACCCTGCAACAAAACTTTGTTTAAAATTTCACCTGGAGATAAGCTCTGTACATAGAGAAGAATAGAAACATGTGCATCTGCGTGTAGGTTATTGTCTGAGTATTTATGCATGAGCTTGGTATCCAAATGTTTACAGAGGTTGCTTTTGTGTATTATTGCATATATGAGTGGGAGAGGAAGAAAAAGAGGATGTATGTGTGTGTGTTGCAGATACTCAGGTAATTGGGACATTGTTGTTATGCAGATAGGTAGCGAGACTCCTGCCCTGAGGCCAGCAGCAGCGCAGAGTGTCACAGCAGGGAAGAATTACCCACATGAAACAAGGCACTGTTATATTCAGACTGATGAATGCCAACGGGAACAACAAGACTTTGTTTCTCTGTCTCTCGGAGAGAAGACAGTCCTCATTTTGGCACAGAGAATATGGCTGCTCTCCAAATCGTCCCTGACATTCAGAGGAGGTTTGCAGTGCCTGCAGATAGACTACCAGCCTTGCCTCCTTGTTTACGGCCAATTGTAGTATTATGGGTATTTAGTGCAGCATTAGCCGGAAGGTAAAGCACTGGCTTGTGGTTGTATGTGGCAATTTCACAAGGAAGGCTGTACTTATCTTTCCAGCAATATCCAGTAGAGGACATGGATCCACAGTATTGCAGAAAAAAAAGTAAACACTCACCAGTTTCTACTCATCTAAAATACTCTGTTTCTAAAAGTAATCATCTTTTAAAGAAGACATTAGAAAAGCGTAATATTACCTGAAAATGATAATGTCTCTGCCAGAACAACATTCTTCTCATTACTTAATTAGGTACAATGACTTGTTCCAATCGATGAAGCCACCTCAGGTGAATGTGTAAGTAATTCATTTATGGTTGAAGTCTAAAGGGAGCAATGTGTTCCTCCCCTTCTGACAAAAGGGCACAAGAGCACCAGCAGCAGCACTTACAGCCTAAAACTTTTTATTTTCAAGTAAACAGGCACACTAAATGCCTTCAGTATGCAGCATAGGTTGCAAACCAAGGCCTTCCCTTTGTCCTACAGCACTTTCCTAGTGTCAAAGTTACAACTGCAACATTACAGCGCTTCATCCCTCTGAACTGCCCTACCCTGCCCTGCAGCTTCCTCTTCCTCCTTCTCCTCCTCGTCCTGGCAGCCATCTCATTATGAAAGCTAAATTAACCATGGCGCGTACCTTCAGAGCGTGCAGCAGTTTTACAGTGCCATCGGTCTCGCCTCACAAATACTCCATCATGTAATTGAATATCAAGTCTACCGGGGCCCTTCATAAGTGACTGACCCTCTGCAGTAACGTAATTGCTCACAAGGATGCCCTTTTTTGCAGACAGACAGACACATGCAGATGGATAATCAAAAGTCTGCTGCTCATGTAGTGAAAGTGTGCACTTCACGGTATTAGATCTTGAAACCACTGTATCTGCTGCTGCTGCTGTTCTGTTTGGCCTTAGATCAGGTTTGAATGCTTGCATCAAGTACAGATGAGAGATATTTTTTCATCTGAGTTGGATTTTTTTGTTTGTTTGTTTTTTTGAAAATATAAACTCAAGAGAAAAAATAGATCAAACAAAAGTTCTCACAATAATGTCAAGCACTTGATCAACCAGCAAAGCAAGTCAGAATACATGAATTTCCCAGCATTAATATTGGACTTAACCACATTTGACTGACTCTGCTTCAATTCAATATCTCAAAAGACATGGCCTTTGGTTTTCTGACTGGTCCACAAAACAAGCAACTGTTTGACCCAACTCCTTGGTGTTTTCATACATCTCAGACTCTACTCTCACAGCTGTTGGCTATAAACAAAGTACGAAGAATAACAATGGAAAAGTCTTGGTCCAAAGTCCTTTCACAAAAATCTAAGGCTATCTTGGGATCCTTGAAAAAGTTTGGTGTCACTTCAAAAGACTTGACTGTTGTCAGATGATGAAAAACATATTTGACCATAATGTACAGCTAGCTTTTTAATCAGTTGTCATGATCGCTGAATTTGGTCCACCTCATCTTGCCCAACTACCCCAAAGCTGTACTGATGCCACACACTGCCCCCATGTTCAGCCTCCAGTAGTACAGTCTTCATAGCCAGCTGTAGTGTAATTAATTTCTCATTAGTGTAAGCAATAATGACTATCCCACAGTCTCGCTTGCCCTTTCTCTCACTCCCTCTTTGTGTCTCACTGCTTGTGTGCTTATGTATCTCTCTTGCTGCACCCCCGTCCCTCCTCATCTCACCCTCCTCGCCATCATCACCGTGCTGCGGGGAAGTATCCACATCCCTGCAAAAAAAAAGAAAAGAAAAAAAGAAAAACCCTGGCATAACAAACAACAATTAGCTTCCTGTTGACAGGGAGAATTGTAGACTCATCTCCTGCAAATTACCCCATGCTGAGGAATGGGCCGGTGAGACCGTCACTTTAGGTGTTCTTTAACGAACCGTCTTCATTGGAGCTAATCACTTACTGGCACGTGTGAGCAGGGAATCACACACTTACATGGACTCAGTCAGACGCCAAACAGTTAGGCCAAACATCATCTGCAACTCCTAAAGCTTAATAAAAGACAGTAAAAATTCTATCCTTGCATTTATTGCAATTCCAGTTTATACAGAAGCATAACTGAAATCAAATATATTAATGCTTTGTATGTATGTAAATTTGACAAAGAGAGATTCAGACACTCTTTTTTAATTTCTGGGAAAAGTCTTTCATCAATCTAAACTCTGAGTCTACAAAATGGGAAAAAATAAAGTGCTTTAATTAATTGAAAGAATATAATTTCTCCTTTGACCATCTGTTTTTCTTTAGATATTTATCGAAACACATCTCCTATACTCTGACATTTTGAGCACAAGAGCGTGAAATTCTCTCCACCCTGAGTTTCCTGAGTTAATGTGCCCCTCGCTCTCTCACGGCACCACATCCATCTACTGCATATTTTATCTCTCTTTCTCTTCCCTCGCTTTCCTTCACTCCTTCCCCTCATCCATCTTGGTGAGAGTCCTTCTCTCTATCACTCAAACTTCAGTAATGTTCCAGATAAGAAGTTCGACTTTGATCGCTTTCTGACTTGGAGCACAGCTCTGCTCCTCACTTCTCATCTCATTTGCCATTTCAGCCGGCTTTGGCGCAGTCTAATTTCAGATCAGCTCAGAGCGTCTTTTCCTCGCGTTCATTATGCATCACTGAAAGCTGATGAGAACTTTATAGGGCCCCTCTTTGACATTAAGTTGCATTACATTAAGTCAGATCATACACATAGTTCGACTGTATTCAGATCTGCTGCTTTGTCTTGAAATGAGTGCTTTGATGGAGAATTGGATGAGGTTCTAAGGCAACTTTCCTTTGCTTAATTTTAAGCTGCATCTGACCTCATTTATCATCAGACTTACATTTGTATCATGAACTGGCATTCATCGTCACCTCTTCTTTCATTCCAACTGTATTCACTCAATTTTTCTTACAGGGGACCATTAAACATCTGAAATACTTTGGACGAGCTGTTAAAATCACAGCGTAACCTAGGATCCAATATGATGCGACGCAAACCATAGGCTTTAGTTTGGTTCAGACCGCAACCATGCAGAAAAAAAAAACACCCAAGCACACAAAAGATATTAATCTGCAATTTTTCTGTCCACTGTGAAGGACTAGTTTGTTTTTTATTGGCTTCATTTTGAATAGAGTGCTTGCATTAGTCGAATGAGTTTTGTTAATGTGTCAAAATTACAGGTAAAGAAGACAAAAGAATACATTCAACTCTAAGAAAACTGGTTATATTCTCCATAGTTTAAGGAGCTGTACCAGGTTTCTTTTGTTTGCAGAGGAAGGAGTAGGCGTAATTCAAAGGATCCAATCCGGCAGAGTCTGAATGATATATAATACAATTAAAAGCTTTCCCAGCGTGCAATCTTTTCTTTCAATATTGAGGAAGCTAAATAATTTAACACCTGTCTCATTATGAATAATTAATCTATTAAATGCAAACCCATCCCCTCTTACATAATGGAGCCTTTGATATTAAAGGGAGACACTTTCAATCACCAAATGTTCTCCCTAATTGCGTAAACAGTGTCAGGGCTTTTTACAAGATGGATCAACCCATTAGAGGGTCAAATCTGGAGCTAAGGCCTTTACTGTTTGCACACAATGTTATTATATATTAATGTTCTGCATGGTATTAAGAGGCCATTTTTGTTTAAGGTGCCAAAGTGTGTATATAAATATGAAAAAATAAACAGTATGAGGTCTGTTTTTGCAAAATTTGTTCAGGTTTTGAGAGGAAAGTTGAACTTCCCCATTTTCAAGCTTCATGAAGTCAACAGTGTGAACATTTGACAAGATTTCAGAAGAGCTGTTGACTCAGTGTTTTGAGAGTGAGTCAGAAGACTAACCCATCACACCTTTGAGATCAGTCAGCCCTTCGCTAATGACTTCAATTCTATGTTAAGCAGCTCTTTTCTTTTCAAAGAAGTGCATCCACTCTTTGCTACTTTGTTCTGAAGAAGAGCTACAGGGAATATTATCATCCAGAACGTCTGCATTCTGCTTTTTCAGCTCTTTATTATTATTACAGCTATTCAAATATTGTACAGCGTGACTACAAATTACTGAAGCATTATCATTTCTGTGGAGGAATTTGTCATCAGCAGAGTTGTGCTAAGAAATGAAAACTGATGAGGGACCTATGGTTTTGTTATATCAGAAAAAAAACAACTAATCATGTAGTCTTTCAGCTGAAGAGGCGAAAAATTATGTATACATGGAGGAGCAGCATCCCAAGACATTTAACCACTTCAGTCGATAACACTCATAACACTCAAGCATGACAATTCATTCTTCACAGCACGTTGTGTGTGCCTATCAGCCCCACAAAAAAATGCTCAACTACACTGGGGAGGATTAATTCACTTCTAGTATCAATGCATACAAAATATGAAGAGGCTACATCAACAAGAAGCTCAGTCGCCCCTCCGTCCCCCAGTTTATATCAGCCAACCAAAAGGTATGAGAAGAATTTGCCTCTTTTTTTTTTAAAAACTTGAATGGTTTTATATTCTTAGTTTAACCGGACGAATCAATTGGTGCAGTGCAAAATGACTGTGAAGTCCAGTTGACAAATTATCTGAAGGCCATCAGCCCTTTAATGTCAGGATGTAAAGAAATATTCTCAGTATTGACTTATACCCGGTTTGACTGGGACCATCTCTTGCCAAAATCCCAACACATATCTATAAAGCACCATGATGTACTGGTTTAAACCAATGAAATGACAAAACAATGGACCGCACTTGCATAATATAATACCATTTTGAGCCACGGTGGAAATACCGACATACAATGTAAACTTCAAATGAACAAATAAACCGGAGGTAAAGGCCGGGGACATTCACCTACCATCTTGTTTTGGCACAAACAAGGCTTCAATTCAGTATACTCTGCAGCAACCTTGTATATCTTAGAAAAGAATGCACTCACATAACAGTCAAGGCAGCTGAGGCCGGCAACGTTGCCGCTCATGCTAAAGGGTTTGTGCAGATAGATTAATTGATCATAGGAGAAATAATTATTCATCTACTGAGGCACTTACCTCATTGTACTGAAAAGTGCACTGATGAAAAATCCAACAGCAATATGAACTAATACATGTGGTGGTAAAATTAAGAGGTCCCTTTCGGAGATATGACAATATGCTCATCCTACTCCACCCATCAGGTGTAAAGGAAGAATTCTTCTATCATGGTGTGTTTAATTGTACCTTTATAGCTGTGGTGCTAATTGCTGCTCTGAATGCTTCATATGATTACATGGTATACTCAAAGACCTACCTAGTTTTGAGCAATTGAGCAAAAGCTTGGGGCTATTTTGAACTGCAAGGTTTCGTTAAACTCTTTGCAAATTGTTCACTACTGCCAGAAAAGAAGTCCTTTTTACTTGAATATAAAAAAACTAGGACAGGCTAGATTTGAACATTTTTTTAAAAATGCTGTTCCTACAGAAAATGCATGGGGTTTTTCATCTTGTATTCACACCAGAAATCAAGATATACCCTGCATTGATCCCTATCAGACAAAATACTGCTCAGTGTAACTGCTCAACTTCATCATTTCTTGAAGCCTGTCTGCAATTTTGAAACTGATGCATCTCATATTTCCTTGCCCAGTAATAAAACAGAAAGACAGAGACAAGCACATAAATATAAATGTGTTCATTTGCGTACATGTATGTTTATAGAGCTCCCATCAAAGTAAGATCATATGTCCCGTCAAAGATGAATGCAAGCACAGCTGTCAGGAAATGCATCAGTCACACAGTTCTTAACATCTGCAATCAGTCACAGCATGTAGCATTCGATTATTTGACATCCCTCTGAGATACTTCCAACAGAGCTCATAGCTCAACTGCAGGAGGTAAAGCCATTCATCCAGCAACTTCTGCAACACTGTTCCTTTTTATTGAACAAATGCAATGAGATGTGCTTGAAGTGAATATGCAAGCATCATAGAAATTTGAGTTCTGCTCTGAGTTTTCTTTCTTCTCTGAGGCCTGATCTCACAATCATCATCTTTTCCTCCTTTTCTGCTGAGTAATGGGACCAATAAATGCATTAAACAGTTTGTGGGTAGAAAAGAAGGGAGACAGAGATGGAGGAAAGCTGGGAGTGAGGGAGAGACAGAGACAGACAGACAGATGTGTGTATTCTCCAGCGTGCCTGAGCAGTATAGGTCTGGCAGGCGCTGGGTGGAGAGGCAGGATGGGAAGCTGATCGATTGTAGCTTTATCTCCTGGAAACTTAACGGAATAAGAGAGAGAGAAGTCCACTAACCACAGATCCAGTCATGAGAGCTGTGAGTGCAGAGCTGTATAAGCCATATACTCTGATACACATTCTTTCAAATAGAAAGTTGAGAAATTGATTTTTTTTTAAAAAGCAAGGTGCTGAGAACTTTCTTCCCAAAGTTATAAGAGTACTTCTGCTTACAGACACAAGCAGGATGTGGTGTGCTTTACTGAGTTTGGAAGCAATATTTTAGTTTTTCATTTGACAGTTTCCTGTTCTTGCAGTTCCTGCTTCACAAAACTCTATGGGCATCAACTGACACTTGAAAATGAATTCTCTCAAAAGTATCCAGAAGAATTGATCCTTTCTTTATGCAAAGAAACCAAACATCATTAAGGTAATGAAAAAGGGAAAGTACAAAACCACTGTGCATTATAGAGTTACCACATTCGGATATAGAAAGAAAATCCCAGCATTTAACTGTAACTCAACCTGAATTTAATTAGAGCACTGCACACGACTGTAGTGTTGCTCTGACTTCATCAGAATATGAAAAGAACTCTGCACAGCCACAGTGTAAACAACAATAACTTTATGAGACAATAAGAACAGCATGCACAAACAGTGCGGCCATAAAACATCATTAGAAAACAAAAAGGCACACAGTAAGTATGTGTATTACAATAACTACCTGAGTATTAAAAGACAACTGCATACATCCCCATAATTCTGCAGCATGTCTGAAACTTGTCCTAGATACATCAGACAGCTGAATGCAAATAACAGCGACTACATCAGAAAATGTAGCAGTAACTTTACCAGAGTATGAAACAATGGACAGCATACAGCTCCATCTCTGTGTACCCTCCTTCCCTGTTAAATTAAGCAGATTATGCTTTGTGCTGCACACATCTTGCAGAAACTTCATTAGGATATAAAACCAACAAGGTGCATGGCAACAGTGCCTTTCACAACAGCATTATTAGAATATTAAGAAAACCACAGCCATCAACAATAGTGCATATAACTTATAAGAACATGAAACAACATCTACAGTGCATAAAAAAGCTCTGCACACACTCACAGTTCACATCAACTCCATTGCAAAGTAGAGCACTGCAGCCACAGTGTATTTTACAGCAACTTGCTTGAAATAATTCAATCAAAGCAAAGCACACAGCAACATGAGGAGATATTATATCGCAGTGAATCTTCATCAGAGTATGAAAAGAGCTTCAGAAAACAACACTGCATTTCAGTATTTTTATCTGAATACCAGCAGAGCACTCCACACAGCCAAAGTGCACATGATCAGGTCTTCACACTGCAACAGCATCATTTTGATAATGACAAGAAATGCATTGCACCTGTGCTCATGATATGGGGATTGAACCCAAACATCAAAAGATAGCTGCACATAGTGAGATACAAAAAAAAAAAAAATCTCATCTTACCTTCACATCTTTAACAAGCCATGCAGAGCTTTTCTCAACAGCTGTACTCCTTCTTGGTCAGAACAAGGATCTCTGTTCCTGAGACTCAGCTCCTGAGGTCATGCTGAATGAAGATCCATGGATGTAAAGTTTTTTGAACAAGCAACTTCTTTGCACAAGGTCTGTTACATCCCCACCTAAAAGTGTCCCAACAATCCATGAATAATCCATATGAAATTGCGCAAAACACCTTAAACCTTGCAGAAAGAGGTTTATTATTTCGAAGATCGAACTATTTGAACGCTAAATACAACACTAAATGAATAAACACAACATAAATCCCTCCAGAGATGCAGCAGGGCAGAAGTCTCCAACCCAAAGCAGCCTTCAAGGTTGCAGACCAGGTGGAGCTCACTGACAATTAGTGGCCTCACCTGAAAATGAGCAGAGGAGTGACAGGGAACACAGAAACAAACAGTCATAACAAGGTCTAATTAAAACTGTCCTGTCACATATGGATGTGTTTTGGTCGCAGTTTGCTGTTGTCCACTTAATGATCATTAATTTGATGGATGATCTTCTGTCCTTTTGAAACCTATCCTTTTCAGTATTTAAGGTATCCTCCTAAGTGATGCATTAATTGCTTAATAAAAGAAGAAAAATATACCCACTTCCCTCCTTTTTAAGTGCCATTCTACCTTATCTCATGGAAATAAATCCATTTAATACACTCAGTGGTTTTCATGCAGACTTTAATTAAGGCACTGCACACAGATTAAGCACTTTTCAATTGAAAAGAACTACTAATGATTCAATCTCCTGAATTCAAACACCAAACTGTTTACCTATAAAACAAAAAGTTCTCATTAATTTGAGTCTTTCAGGCAACTCAACTTGTGTACATGCATATACAAACACATGGAGTAAATAGTTATGTGCATGCACAGATTCCCACTGTATTCTCAGCACGATTCCACAAACAGCCGTTAATCACCTGTGCTCGTGTGCTGCAGGGTCCTGAACCACCGCACTGTCAGTCGTTTCATGCAGAGGCCTGCCTTAAAGAGACGAGACAGGAAATGGGAATCTGTTCAACCAAGGCACATTGGCAAATTATAGTCCCTCTGCATCCCTTCAGACCCTGGGTGGCATTTTTATTGCTGGAAATAAGGTTGTAAATGAAAAAAGGATATGGACCCGAGGATGTTGAGGACAGGTAAATGCATTGAAATCAAAAGAACTGTTTTAGCTACTCACTTTCATTTGAAAGGGATTTGCTTCCGAAAAGGGAAAAGCGTGTGAAATTGAAAAATAAGTGAACACTGATGGTATCATGGCTCGGGAAATGAATCCAAAATGTGTTGCTAATGTCTCTCACTGCACAAACGTTAAGAGTTGCACCTATTCTCTTGCAACATCTTTTCTCTCCCTGACAGACCTGATAGTTCTTGTGGTGGTGGTAACAGCACCACAGGTGAGGTGTGTGGAACAATTTATGGCTCCTGTCAAATACAGCCTAACCAATTTTTATCCGTCATACAGATTTTATATTGAATTCATTTGTGCCAGCGTTGTAAAATAAAATGAAATAGTAATTTAGGCAAAGACAAACTGGCTCCTGGATAAAATGAATTCTCTGTTCTTACGAGGTTATTAAACTGGAAAAGGTACAGCCAACTGTCACATGTGAATTTCACATCCACCCATAAAGAGAAGACACTTTTCTGTTGAGATTAATGTCCCTCGCTCTGAGATACAGGGCTCTAAGGAGACAATACACATTGATGCTATCCTGCTGTCTGGGGGGACAAAAATGTGTAATAATTGAGGACCTTGGGGTCCTCACCACAGATGGACTCCAGATTACATGGCTTGAATTGGACAATTTTTGCTGTTAGGCAAGCGGATGTACGTATTACAACAATTTAGAAGAAATCACCACTTACATAGCTCTCAACATCTGTTGAAGCCTGTCATATATTTGGAATAAATCCTGCGAGTGCACATCTTCATTTAGCAGACACTTTTGTCTGAAGTGACAAAAAGCACAAGCAAGAATTTGGACTGAGGGGAAAACTTTAGTAAGTGAGACAAAGTATTTTGGATTTGTTGCCTTAGGTGCTGCTATCTAGTGGTGGAAGAAGTTTATTTTCCTTTTTTTTATTTTGCAATGAGAGATTTGGGCACATGGCATCCTCTCTCTCTTTTGCATATATAGTCACATTACATAAAAAAACATAAAATGAATCATAGCTTTATTCACGGCAGAGATCATTCCTTGTGTTCACTTGAAGTGATGTCCCTATCCAACATAGGACTTAAATCTTATACATTTGCCAGGCAGTGACACTTGGTAATAGGTTTGTCAAGGGGGGGAACAACATCAGACTGAACCTTGGACATCACCCAGAGGAAGTCCAAATGAAAGGGCACCAAGTCCACCATTCAGGCTGCTCCTGGGCCAGTTGCTGTGATTGAGGTGAGGCCACTAACCAATCGACACGGTACCAGACACACCTGAGCCCAATTCCCTCATTTCAAGCCTTGCTGCAAATAAATTCATGCAGTTATCCATGCCTGCTGGCGACATTTTCTAAACCGACACATAGGGAGCAGAGCCCAAAAACGACTGTCAGCCTTCCCAACCAAAAAGTTAGGCAACTGGACTATCATTGGAGAGAAATTACTTTCAAACAAGATGACCAAATGCTGCTGACTATGCTCCTCAGCCAGCTTTCTTATACATGAATTATGTTGTTGAAAGCCCAGCCAAAAGTGAAAGGTTTTTGAATAACAAGTCTACCAGTGTTTTCAAAGGTTTAAAATGTGAGTGACCCAAAAACTACAAGGACAAGTTTTCTGACTGTGTCTTTGTTTTTTTATAACAAATATCGCTAATCTTTTGAAATTATAATGATGGCTGCAGTGCTGACTTCAGAAAAGCCCTCAGGTTATCCTAGAACTATCTGTGAGCTTGATGTAGCCCCTGATATCATACACAACTGCTAGTCTTTCCAAGTAAATAACGAATATATGTACAATATCTAGGTATGTTTGAGGCACTGTTACAGTAGAAAAAGGGTTTACATGAATGCTACACACACGCTTTTCTTGAGACCTCTGACATCCCACAGCAGCTGAGGTGTTGAGGAAAATTTATGTTTTGACCCAGAGTCGACCCAGAGCAGAGCTGATAATGAGCTGAGGGATGTGATTATTGTTGCATGCTGCCAAGCTTCACAGAACAGTGAAAAGAAAAAGTGAGTCCATTTGTATTGTGGCTTTTGCAGATTGTACTGATGCCACTGTACAGTTGACTTGAAATTATGCAGTAACTTCCCCAAAAAGCACTTTTCTACACTGAATTCATTGTACACTGTACAGTTTTGATTTATGATTTAAAAAGAGTAAACACAGTTGTTTGACAATGCATGACTTCACCATACCACAAACTATGAGTGAAAAAAATGTTCATTCATATTCTCTGAAAAACGGCCAAGAAAACATAAATTCTGACAGGGTATGTAAACTTATGAGCACAACTGTATCTAACTTATTCCACACAGAGGGTCATAGAAAAAGGATGAGTCCATTCAGGTCTGATAAAAAAAGCACACATGAGGTAATGAGACTATACATACTTTTATCTCAAACACAACATTTTTAATACAGAGGAATCAAAGTTTTTATCTTTGGCCCACAGAATTTTTTCTCCTACCTTCCATTCCAAGCCAAAGCACTTTGGACCTTGTAGATATATAAGAGCCCTCTCTCTCTTTCTCACACACACCATGATTCACAACCTGTTCCATTACCTCTCAAAGGAGTTGTTGGACAGATAATGAAGTCAGCAGTCTCGAGGATAACTAGTGGTTTTTCAGTGTAAACAAGTCACTGTCTCTTCTGCTTTAGAATTCACTTTATCCCATCAAGGATGTCCTCTAAAGCAGCCTCCAGACTCAAAAGCTGGCAGGCTAAAGCTGCTTGAAAATTTGCTTCACTTCAACTCAATTGGGCTGTTTGATAGAAGAGGAAAAAAAAAGAAGGGATGGAGAGTACCAAACAAAAAGAACGTTTGTGTGCAGATAGAGTGAGAGAGATTTGGTGTCCACAAAACACTTGGCAGGTCCTCAAATAATAGGTCAGCTTCAAGTTATGCCTCAAGTTTACGAGGTGATCAGCATAAAAGTTTGGGAAGTTTATTGAGAGCATTTTTCCAAACAGCTGCTGTAAGGAGTTTTCAAGTGAGTGATAAAGTGTGTCAAAACATTGCAGAAAATCAAAGATTAAAAAATAATTTAGCATACTTTAAGACCCAATACAGTGGGATACAAACAATTGGTGTTACATAATGTATCGAACAGCTCAGCTCAAGAGAACAGTGCAGCAAGAAGAAATTAGAATTAGGATTCTGCTATAAATTTACATAAAAGTTTTACATTGTGTTTTTTTTTTTGTTGTTGTGTGTGACTGTAAACAGAGTGGTAAGGAGGAAAGATTGCTCAATTTTCAGTAACTCAGCTCCTAAAAAAAAACTTTGAATGATCAGTGCATGGAAAAATTTGTACATCATGTGATAACATAATTATGTGGCTAATTATCGACAGTTGTGTTCAGCATCAACTCATCTTGTCATCTATTTCTAAAAACAATCAAGGCTTATCGTTGCACCCCCTGCCAGAATACGTATCCCTATCATATTAGTGGCTTTCAGGTAAGCAGTTTAGTGGTATGCAAGAGTAAAATAAGATATCATTGAACTGGTCAAGAATATTCTATGCTCCAATTGGATAATTAGCTTCCACAGCCAGTTCCCTTTTATGTGGCACATCCTGTCAGTTACCTTGGTTTACTATCGCTGCACATGAAGCTCGATCAGAAAGCAACCATGGATAAAAATAGGACTCAATCTCTTTATTTGCCTGTAACAAGAAAACAAATCAGTATCAAATAAATGACTTGGTGTTGGCACTAAAGGAGACAGGAGAAAAAGACGTGAGCCGGGGATCAAAGGCAGTCACACAGACAGGAGTTTTCCTTAAGCTAAAGACTGGAGGGAATTAAAGTCAAATCTATCTCTCATTTGTCTCATCTGTCTCTGCAGCAGAAGAGCTACCCCTGTGAACACTTAGCAACTCAGGCTAATTGTTCACCGTCACAGGTGATCAGTTTTAGACAAAACACATCCCACTGTCAATAAACAGACTGCAGGTGGAGTTAAATATTTGCCTACCGGCAGCTGCTGCTCTGCTGGATGACATTGCCAGCTTGTAAAAATGCCTACTTGCTTGAAAGGGGTTGCTGCTAAATCACAAATTTAAAGGCTGGTGAAGATAAAGAGAGGGAAGTGGACAGTGATGATTCAAGAGGAAATGGAAAAACTCCAAAAGAAGAAATAGAGGGCAGAAAAATTGGACAATTAAGGAACATAGTACTTTTACCATGCTTGTCTTTAAGTTCAGAGAATGATGGTCAAAAATAACAACAGTTGCTCCAAAGCGAACAACGCCAACCAACATTCTCATTCAAACCCACACTTTTGGTCCCACAGCTCACGCTAACTATTGTTATGACAGCCCTGGCCCTCCCACCCAACAAACTCCTCTGAATCAATCAGCCTTTCTCTCATAATGTAATCTACTGCTGCAGCTGCTTCTACAACCACAGCGCCTCTCACTTTCTGCTGCCATCAGTCTTTCACATGCCATCTGAGTTCTCGATGGGTTGGAGGGCAGCCCGTGAGGGTGCAATTTGAAGACTCACCCTCTTCTCCTTCGCTGATTTGACACCAGCTCCACAAAGTTGAGCATCTTCAGAGCAGCACGGTTGAGTCTGCCAAGCCTGGTGTGGTGGGATTATGGGGATTATTTTGTGGCATTAGCAGCCGGTGGTGACAGATAGCCTGGTCGACTTTAATGCTTCACAGTTGGACATGTTGCCACCTCTGAGGAATAGTTTTTCAACTATTTGTTTTGCATTTTACTCCTAAAACCCCTTTTATTTGTCACTTGAGAGGGTCACAAGTCCAGCTGGCTCTGAAACCACACCATTATTAATGTAACATCCATATTTTACTAAATTAAAAACAGGGGATAAGCTAACCTTCTCTGCCAGCTGCGTCTGTATTTTGCTTGGCTCAATAAACAGAGGAGGAAACAGAATTTTCAGCCAATTGTGTTGATTTGAAACATCTGTTTATGTGTTGACTGCAGACATCTCTGAAAATTGTACATAGTCTTAAATAAAATCAAACTCTTGTGAGTCACATATGCGCTGACTTTTCTGTTATTTTCAGTTTTGTCTTTAAATAGATTTTAGTGAAGGCTTCTGATAGCATGTCCTCCCTTGAGAGATGCTAGAACTTGCATGACCAATGATTTCAATTCATATTACTCTTTGTATTAATGGGAAATTGCACTGTTTATTTGTATGTCTATTTGTAAATTTACACATCGATATCAATTAGTTAGCTCAAAGCCAATTTAAACCAGAAGACCAAAAGTAAAATTTTCTTTCAGCATCTGCCTCCTCCATGAGATGGTCTTCTGCAAAAAGAAGACAGGTTTGAGTGAAGTGGCCGCATCCATTTCCTTTGCCATTGATTTCATACAAAATGTATTCAACTCTTCATGAGAAGAGGGCTATTCATGATGGCAGCACTACCGGATGTGCAGGATAAGCTACGCTGAAGCACAGCCTTCATGTTATAAGAACCTCTTCAGTGTAGAGGCTTTTCTGTCCAGAAAAAAACAAAACCCTGAATTGTATTTTATTTATTTTTACCTTGGTAAGCCAATACGTTCCAGCTAGTGGGTTATACATTTCTTACTATAGTTAATCCAACTATAATAATGCATCTTAAGGGACACAAAACAAAACACATGCTTGGGCATGTTTCACCTTTTAGCTTTCAACAACCACATCAAGACGTGTGTGGCTGTGGACTCAGAAGTGGAGAGGACACAGGACAGTGGTCACGAGGAGGGGAGATGTTCAAAGTCATGATTACCTTGTGGATGTTGTATATTCTGGTGTTTTTCTTGCTTCTTAGATAAAAATTCAGCAGGGTAGCCTATTTCATTAAACATAGAGCATCAGATAATTTGTAATCCTTTCTTGTTTTTGTTTTTCTTCCCAGAGAAAAATCTATAGTGTTCAGAAATGCTATATTTTCTTTAAATAAATATAACCACAGACAAGTTTTTCAAGAGTTTACAGTCTGGGTCTTTATCAGTAATGATGCCCGAAGGAATACCTGGAGACTCTTTGACTAAGAATTATATATTTATAAATTACATTCTTGAGTTTCAGCCCTGACATTTACTTAAAAGTTAAAGCCAGTAGATGGTGAATTGGTGAAACAAAAGCACATAGAATTTCAAGCTGTCAGCCGCCAACATCCTTTCCTGTACACAAAGATTTTTTTTTACAAAAGGAAAGTTGCAAGCCAAAAAAAAAGAATCCTGCATGAAAGTTTTCCAACTCCATCAGCTATTTAGAGGTGGTACATTGTAGCTAGATTTTGCCAAAGCACCCATTTTACTTGATAAATATTCAGTGTGTGATGTAATTTTTGCATTTGCTTCATGCTTCTGTAAGTCCTGTCTGAGAATGTGATTGCATCGGTCTGTGATTGCTAAGGCGGAGCATTTTACTGTGCCGCTTTTCACGCTAAAACCATAAATGGTGCCTTTTGGATTCAAGACTCACTGTGTGTTTAGCTGCTCTTTTCTCCTCCTCTGCACTTGTACTGTAAAACATGCAGTGTTGGAATATCTTAATCAAATAATGGCTGTGAAATTAGTTGGTAACATATGCAAATGCTAAGAGAAGAATATGCAGATGTTCTGGGCTGCTGCCCGTAGGATTTGCAGCAGGCATTCCCTCCAGTTTGCATAAATGTTGATTTGATGTTTTAGGAGAAAAAAAATACATGTATATTTTTTTCCTGTCTTTTAGTGTTGAGCTTCACAGCAACAGAAGCCAAACTGAACACTTCATAGAGAAAATTAAGTAGATTACCTCACTTACTCTAGTACAAGGTAATATTTTCTGTAGTTACTCGTGGCAGTGAATTATACACAATTTCAAACTGGAGAAACACCACTGGCAGAGGCTTGAAATGTAATCAAAAAATGCATTAACATGACGATGAGATACGAGAGGACTTTGTGATTAGACTCTATTATACAGCTTGTATTAACAGTGGACTCAAACTAACCATTCTGCCAATCCCCTCAAGGTAATGCTGAAGATCTGCAATGATGTGATGTGAGCAGGACTTCTGATTAATGCTGTAGAAGGACCCCAGGGTGCTGAGTGTGATGAGGACTCGAGGTGAATGAGTGTGGTGTTGGGCCATGTTGATGAAACGACAACTGACAGCAGCAGAGAAAGACAGTAATGAGATGGTCAGCTTGTCGAGGCTGTGGCTAAATTTGATTGGTTTAACTGAAGGAGTGAAGACACCTGGTGTCAGCTGATGAGTTTGTAGTCAAAGACATTGTGATGGAAATTTCTCTTCAGGTTTATGGTAGAGTACGACAGATTATTTGAGGTTCTTTGTGTTGGTTGTACTGTCTTGCGAGAGGTAGCAAGCAAAACAGAGAGGTGCATCGTCTTCAATGAAGATTATTGAGGGTCAGCCTCTCACTTGCTAATGTACAGTCACATCAACAAAAAGATGATTGATGAAAATTTGAGCAGTTTTGAAACTGTTGAAGTATTCACACTTTGCTAGTTTTTGCAACAAAATTGGCAATTTTGATTTTACAATTGAATGGAACGGCAAAGCAGGTGTTTTATGTACTATTTGTACCTGCAGCAAAAATGAATCCAGCACTTTGTAAACATGAAACCTCCTGCTAAAGAGAGATATATTCTGGCCTAATCTGTTTTCCACTCCCAGTTATATTTTGGACCAGGGTATTTTCTACCCCAGGGTATAACCAGGCCTGGGCCAGAATGTACCCCACTGTAGTCTGAACAGGGGTTAATTTGACCTGTTACACGAGTATCAGTGGTGGCAGATAAATTTGTAGTCTACAGCTAAATTTAGAATTTATTTATTTATTCATCTGCAAAACAATGAAAAACATTAATTCTGGTACACTTTAGGATGACAATATCTATTCTACTTACTGAAACAACCATCGCCAGATATATTAGGTGTATAAGTTAGTTCATTTATTCGCCTTATTGATATTGTAATGTCCATCTTTTAAAACAAACAATAATCATGTACTGAGTCAATCAGAGCAAACTTCCTTGATCAGTTCTGAAATGACCTTCTCATCTCACTCAGTGAGTCAACATACTGGCTTTTCTGACATCACATCAGGTCACATGATATCTAACTGTCCGTGTTAATCAAACAAAGTGTAATAGAAGAGTGTAATCTCCTTTACTGATATCAGGTGTGAACCTGAAGCATCCATAATGCATTAAGTGTAATTATATTATAAGGAAAAAAGACAAAAAGTACAGGGGAAGAGAACATTAAATCAGTACTCATGTGTCCCCAAGTGTTTTCTCTCTTCTTTCAACATTTAGTGCTCATGAATATTAGCTCAAAACTCTTTGGGGTTTGGGAACTACTAAAAATATGTGAGTAATCATATGTGAGATGTTTTTCAGTCTTGTGGTATGTACTTGGAAAATAATGCAAAACATTCGCGCGATTACACTTATTCATAATCTTATAGTATGTATGGATGCAGAGGACAGAAAGTAGGTTACCTAAACAGGTCACAGCCATTCTGTCTTTTTTACAGAAACCATTACATTAAAAAAAGAAACTTCACTCTCCATTCTTTCTTCACACTTTATTTCAGCCCCATTGAGTCCACGTCATAAAACAAGAATATAAATTCAATCAAAAAAACAACACAAGGATGAAATCACTTCAATTCACAAATTCAAAGTGAACACACTTGTTTAATTCAGAGTGCAGCTGGTCCTGTTTTTGATGTGACATCTTGTGTATATGATCGTGTTGAACTTAGACCCCTCTTTTGTGTGAGTTCTATATTACCTCTTTGTTGTATATGCTGACACTTTTCATTTAAATTAAAAAAATAAATAAAAATTGTGCCCCCTGTCCTTCACAAAGTGGTCAGAGGGCAGAATCTGATAATAGGAGCCAGTTGGGGCTATTTGGGGCTAATTGAGGCTTCAGTGGGGGTCAAAGCTTGCTGTGATGGAGGCTTAAAGGCCTGACTGAAGGACAGTCCCTTTAATCACTACGTCACCCTGCTGCTAAACCTAAGAGGAACCAGCACATGTTTTTTTTAGGTTTGCACAGACAACATGTAGATAGCCATGTTAAGGTGATTTTCAGAGCAGAATTAAAAACAGAACATTGTAGTAATGACAAGTCTTAAGCTCATTAGGTGGCCTGCAGGAGATTTACACAGGCAAGGTTCATCCATCACTTTAACAGAAGGAATAAAACCAAAAGAATGGGATAGATCAGGTTATAAACAAACACACAAAGGATTGACTACATGAGAAAGTCAAAGTGTTTGCTGATTAAATGTGGCTGACTCCCTCACACTGAGCAAAAACACTCTTGCATGAGAGTTTATGATTAATGTTTGCAGTATTCTCACAGTCTGCTTCCTCTGTCAGATATTACAAATGGGCTTTAAGAGATCTCAGATATATCTATAAAGCATCATAAATGATGATGCTGCCACTAGGGAAAAGTGTTCCCCTCTATATTCATAAGGCACTGTTTGCTTGCTGCAGTGATTAAACAGAGCATTATTTGATTATGAAAATTTCCAATAAATGATGGTTATATCCAATAGACTGCAATAAGCCTCCAGAGTGGCTGATATAGTGACATTAATGCTAAGTAACCATGAATAAAGAAGAAAAGTAAGTAGGTGAGGAAAAGTTTGAAAACTGATCACTAAAAACATGTAAGAGGTGTACTGTATTGCTTAAGAGAACATTGCTACGTTGATATTTTTCCTTGGTGTATTATGGAAAATAAAGAAGAAAAAAAACCGGAGGTGGGTATAACCGTACAAGGAGATCACAAAAGTAGAGCGTCTTTAAACTAGATGTAATACTTTAGTTGACAAAAGACAATGAAAAAAAGACTGTTTCTGTTGTTTAAGTGCACCATGAGATATGGTTATTTAGACCAAGAGACCAAAAGACTTTCTTTTGAACCTCTAATATTTGCAGTTCCATGATGAGAATTTTTTATAATGGAAGAAAAAATCAACGATATAATGTGATTAGGTTTCTGACCAATCTAAGAATGTTTACCTCTTTTTTCTTGCCCAAGTTTCAGAATTGTTGTTGAGGTAAGATAGGTCAGATCACTGTACAAGCATGAACGTCCTTGTACTGGATGTCTCTTACACCAATGTGCCTCTGAAGTGTTGTTCTGAAGCCCAATGTTGGCAGGTGCCACATTGGAAATTCAAATTCAAACAAACTTTTTTGGCAACCTTGAAAGACTAGATGGGATGGAGATGAGGTTGATCAGCTAGATCACCCTTCCATTAGTCAACTCACCGTGCCCTTAACTCTGCAAATTTAAGTAAAATTTTACATCTTTGAAACAGATGGGCTAAAGAAATTTAACCCCCTCAGATGAGGCATTCACAGGAGGATGTAGTTTTTGCACCATGCATAACAGATGAATGTATTTCTGCTGTAAAGATGGACATTGATGTTAAAGAGCTTTTTGCAAACAGCTTCTAGTGGAAACACTGCACTTCTCTGTTGCTCGATTTTCCAACACAGACACTGACACCTTCAGTATTGCAGGAATTTAAAGCAAAAAATAAAATAAAATAATTAAAAAACAACCTCAGAAAAGTTTATTCCTGTGCAAAGACTTCCATTCAGCAATGTGCAGTGTCTGTGCTGATGTAGAGCTCTTTCTTGTATCTATTAATGCCACTCTGCCAGCTTCCTTGACAGTAGTTGAATGAAACCAAAGGTGGTGTTGGTTTCTGGGGTACGGGCAGCCCCTTTGACCATGACCAGCCCATTGTGACTAATGCCAAGACTAGCATCATCCATCTACCAGTCACTCGCTGTGTTGTGTTTTCATTCAAATCAGCCCTCCATTATTTATACTTAATTGTTTAACTCTAAATGTTTGATGGTGACCGAATAAGAGATAAAAGCAGCACCCCTAGACTAACCAATCTCGCCTTAAATCCAGCGTGCTTTATGCTTCAAGGGCAGTTACCTATGACTTCTGTTTAAACCCTGTACAACAGAAGAATACTTCCCCCTACATTTCTCAATGTTCCATTCGTTGCACTGGTTAGGATGCAACTCACAATTCAGATGACAAAAAAATGCACTGAAAGTGTATCCAACAAGCCAAGTTTTATGGTATGAGAAAATGAAATTGTTATGCTGATAGTTTTTTCTTTTGTAGCTCATAGAAAAACTTCATTATTATTTCAGTCTGTTCATATCAGCTCCAAATAAAATAAAAAACCTCATGACCTTTAGATAAAGTTTGAAGGGTACAATTACAGAAGAATGAAAAGTGGAGATTATTTCCTGAATCTACCCCCGCCCAACCTCCCAACAGGTTTGAAATAATAATGATGAAAAGATACATAAATTGAACAAAATATTACATTCAGGAGACTCCTCTGGTAAGTAACCATAGGAGCACACAGTGAGATAAAGCACCCTCTATGGTACAGTTACTGGAGCTGACCTGCAAACTAGATGGTCCTGTATACCTCTTAATGGTTAATAATTCATAGTGCCTTATGTTTTGTTAATGCTCACAAATAAACCATTCTTAATTTTTTAGGACCTTCCTGTTTCTTGCCCCTCTTCCCACAGGTAGCCTGTGTTTACTGTATTTGCTCAATCTCTTCCATAAGGTCTATAAACCCACAGCATCTATTGCTACATTTGTGCATTTTTACCTGCGTCTTTGTCACTGCAGGTCTTGCAGTTCTGTGACCTAATTTTCCTTCACTTTGTCTCCCTTGTGGAATATTTAGGGGGTATGGGAGCTAGAATGACAACGTTAAAAAAGCTGGATTCTACCTCAAGTATGGGTGGCAGCTTTTTTAGCAGAACTGTCAGGTAAAAAAGAGAGAGTAGAAAGAGAAGAGAGAGACTGGAGATACATTTTAGTCCCAGGAATAGCAGGTATTTGATTGCTGATGGGACTTTTGGCCAGTCTGCTGATAAGCCATGGAGTCTGCTCTTTGTGAGGCTATCTAACATAATAGGACAAAATAATGGAAATGCCAGCGCAAAGATAGGTATAGTGCAAGGAAAGTGGTTTGTAGTGGTCTGGGTTGCTTCTTCTGGTGTGACTTTGGTTCCAGTGACACCTACAATGATTTGGTCAGTGCTTTCTACTGATTTTGATTGATCATCTCTGCTTCACTGCATGACATTACAAGAAAAAAAAGCAACTTCAGCAGCTACAGCAAAACATATCCCAAGCCTCAGAGCAGATCATATCTGAAGACTGGAATCCAAACCTCACAAATCTGCAAACAGCAGTCAAAAGACTAAACACATACAATCTATTTAACTGAAACTCTACTGGGAGTACTTAAACTGGCATGTAATCCAAGGAGATGTCAGTGTCACCACAGATGAAATGCACTATTGCATGAAGGTGATCACTCAGAAATAATGATAGCATTCAGAAAACTATTACTGTTATTGATGCACAATGTTTAATTTCTCCAGCTCATCCAAAAATGTCATGACACGAACATTGTGTTTGATTGCTGTTAATTTGCCCAGTAGTAAGTGATACAATGACTAAATACGATTCCACAGGTTTCATTTGTCTTCATAGCTTCCTTTAAATCTGTCAGTGCACAAACAAAACAAACCTGCTGTGAAGCCACACAGGACGTTTGAGGAATAGGTTTCACACACATCCCAGTCACAGATGTTGCCTCTTGAATTATGATGATGCTCTTGGTGCAGGATGCATTCAGATTGGTGAAGATTACAGCCATAAACATGCTTGATATGAAAGTGACACTTGTGACTTATCTCAAGTATAGAGTGAAAGAAGTAAATTCTTTGCCCTCCGGTCTTCTGAACACTGAAAGATAATGTGAAACAACTGAGTGTGTGTTTCACCCAGTTTATAGACCAGATAAGCTGCATTGAATACTATCTTATCTCTTATCATAGATACAGAGAAAAACTGTTGGTATGAATCGGGCAGAACAGGTTACAGTACCTCCCCAAAGTCATGAGCTCCAATGACAACTTCATAGGATCAAAATAACAAATATTATTGCATTCTCTTTCAAGAGGGAGGCCATCGGGTAAAGGGAGCAAGCTGAGTGCAGTGTATGGATGTGAGGTAAAGAGCAATTCAAGTCACTCTTCAATGATTCAAAAATGATTTGTATATGCGGCTTAAACACTAAAGCCTTGGATTCAACTGTTGGTGGCTGGAAAAGTTACTGTATTCTTATCAGTCTACTTGCTGGTTGAATATATTTATCTTGGAGTTTTCCATTCACTTCAGAGTCTATCAATCATAGTTCAATCTTTATATAAGTGTTGTTTGAATACAGAAAATAACACCAGCGCCTAAATGAGGTCATGTCTTGCTCCTGTTCTTTGTACCTTTCCTCCTCACTTCCCATTCAATCTTAAAACGCTACCAAAGCCCAAAACATGCTGCAGTATCTGTTTTCCTTCAGTTGGTCTATGTCAGTTTCCTTCACTAGTTTCTAGTCTCTTCTTCTCTTCTCTGCTGATAACTGCTCAGCTATTAACAACAAAACCAAATTTGTGTACTCTCAAAATAATTCACGAGCAAGATCAGAAATTGTCATCATGTTGTTTGGCACTGCAATTTTAAGTTAATATTGTAACATTGCCACATTTTCAACAGTAAGAGGTGAGATCATACACTGTAAGTATGGTGATTTGAAATGATTAATGTGGTCTGGTTGTCCCTGACTTCACCTTTGCTATCCAAAATTAATAACTCATACCATGGGAGTGTGTTATGGTCACTAAAAAGTTTTTAAGAGGTAAGGTAATAAAAGTTAAGACAATAAAATCTCACTGTTTAAAGTTAAGGTTCTGTCTTTTGCCCTTTTTTGCTTTAATAGGTTTTGACCAATCAGAATGAAGTATACAACTAGAAAGAAAGCTGTTGGTCTCAGTGTTTTTTTTCTTTTCCTGTCTCTTCAGCACATTGCACACTATACTAAATCAACCTCAACTGATACTAATTGGCTGAAAATATTTATTCTTTTTAATTTTAAAGTGAAAATACAAAAAGGACCAAAAAAAGCCTTCATTGAGTTTGATATTTAAAAGTGTTTTGGATCCATATGTGCATTTCTCGCCTTTATAACCAATGTGCTCATCCTTCTTTTATGATAAAAGCTATACTTTGAAAGAAGAGTTAAAGAACACACTAAAAGAAGAAGCACTGAAAATAAATGAGGTGTTTTAATTCATTTATTTACCCCAAACTTTGTTGATGGAGCTTTAAATCAACAAGGACTGACAAAAACCCGAGGATGAGGTAAACTCTCAACATGTATCATAATAACCTTTAATTACCCTTCTCATTTGTAATATTTGTCTGAATGTTCATTCTTTGTGTTATCTCAGTTTTATCTCCAAAATGTTAAGCAAGTAAAGTGGTTATTCATGTCAAAGTTTCACTTAAAAAATATGGCTTTGATAAATGGTATTGAAACTGTAGTGCTGTTTCTAATGAGCTTACTTGAACTATAGAATGATTTTGATGTCTGTTTTCCTCTTAATCATCTTGTCTTGTCTCTTGGAAATAATTTGGTTTCCTTTTTTCCATCTCTGCCTCTAAAATCTACATATAACCTCACATGGTACATCATCTCAGGCCGTAACAGGTTTCATCCTCTGTTGAAAAGAGAACTGAGATAGGAAAAGGGCAGCCAGCCTAATCAAAGTAATGAAAAGCAAACCGTTTGCATCATTTTAATTAAAATGATAGCTGTGTCATCTTTATCGGAGAGGCGGATGCAGATGCAAAATAATGTGACAACAAAAAAACAGTTATTATGTGTTATCTCACGCCATGTTCACTGCACACAGTTATTGTATTTTATGGTTTTGGTTTTTTCTTACTCCACGGTTTCAATTTCCCTCCAATGATGGCTTATGCTTCCTAGAAGTGCTTAGAAAATGCCCCACCAAGAACATTTTGGATTAGGGCAATATTGCTGCTGAGACAATCCTGACAAACCGATAGCACGCTCACTCACTGCCACACACCCCCATTCTCTTTCTCACTCTCTGCCAGACATGGGTGTCAGCCAAACAGCACTATTTGCTGGAGCAGGACTGGCACTTCTCCAGACCATGGGGGTAGCAGGCTTGGCAACGCAGATCACTGATGGACTCATTGAAGCGGTTCGCCAGCATGGACAGCTTGCTGCCGTGACACAGAGAGCAGGGAGCGCAGCCCGAGCCACCACAATGCTGGCAGCTGGCAGTCTCCTGGAAACAGAAAAAAAACACATTAGAGGAGAGAGGAGGTGGAGACAGAGGAGGTCAGGAGGAGAAGTGTGAGGTTGTTAAATGGTTAAAGGAAAAGGGAATGAGTGAGGGACGAGAGATGTTGCTGTAAATAGAAATTAAACAGCAGTAGCTTAATGATAAGAGGAATTTAAATGCCACACTTAGTACTGAGTAACAAACATTTTAAATATTCTGTAACTGTCTTAAAACTGATTAAAATTCAACTCTCATAACCAGTCCATTAACAGCAAACATAACCACAGCTCCAGACTGACTGATGGCAAACAAAAACAAGCTTAAATACATTTTTCTCAATGTTCTCTATAATTAAATGCATTTGGTTAAGTAGCTGTGTCATTGCATGTTACACAGCCAGTCGGTAATTTTTATAATGGACAATAATGAGCAGCAGCCTGTAGACTGCAACAGAGCAAAGGGTTCAATAGTGACACAAGGTGTGCAATGAGGTTATGTTTAAACCTTTAACTCCAGTGAGGTTTTTGAGGTTGTAGTTTGCAGTCACCATGTGTGAGGATAAAGTGTCTTGTCAAGGCTTTATGTAAATTGAAATATTTGGGTGACACAAACAAAAAGCTGTACACCTCTGACCCTTGAGGATTTAAGCGTAAGACAATCTGAAAAGAATGGTGATATATTGGGTGTTTACAATGCTGATTCATATATATGAAAGTAAAAATTATCATGGGCATTTCCTGTGGCATTTGGAGTATTATTTTGCCCTCTAAATGTATTTTATGTTGATGTTTGAATCAAATAATCTGTTGCCAGCAGTTCATCACTGAAATAATTACATACTCATACTGCTCCTCTGCCTAGCTTCCCAAAATCTCAACAAATGCTAAACCTTTGGAGCCAAACAGGACAATCGCATTGTAGCACGCCAATGACACCCAAACAACTTTGACCCTCAACAGGGTTGTGATTGAACATATTTTCTGTTCCAGCTGTCGAAATCTTGTATTTTTAAACAATATCATGTGAGTAATCTTTGAATTTCACATGGAAAAGTCGGACACAAAGCTGAAAGCTGATGCTTTGTCTTACAAAAACTGTTTCTACACCAATACAAGACAGATATCCCCCCACGCCACTTTAATATTTGACTGGCGTAGTAGTAGCAAAAATGTAGGTGTAGATTGAGTTAAGAGTTGTTAAATGTATGCACATTTTCGATGTAAACTGTTGTCTGAGTTACAAATAAAGACGATGAAAGATTTACTGCCTTGGAGTTCAGGCAACAGAGGCAAGGATGATGAAGAAAAGAAGCCACAAAAGAGGAGTGAGATTGCCAAATAAAGAAAGCTGAGAGTGAACTTTTTCTTCTTGAGACAGAGAAAATGAGAAAATAACGAGTGAGGTGAGAAAAGGATGGAGGGAGTGAAGAGAAGAGAACAGTAATCAGCCAGGGAGGAGAGAGGGAGAGGATAATAGCTGGAGCTGGGTATCCTTGTAGGCTGGCAAGTGGCAAGCAAATGCTGCAAGGGCAGAGTAAAAACTGTGGACTCATCACTATCTGTTCACAGTTGACAGATAACACCAGGACAATGGGATGGTAGTTATTGCAGCGGGTGGGGGCACGGAGGAGGTGGCAGTTACAAGGAAACACAGAGGAGATTGTGGGATGAGAGGAAAAAAATCCCTCAGTGAACAGGAACAAATTGCGACAATATGGCTGCACAGAAGACCCATTCTCCTGAAGGGAGAGATAAAGTACAGAAAGGGTGACTAGAGATGTACACAGAGAAATGGAGAGAGAGGAGAAGGAGAGGGGAAACACATGGTGAATGTGAGAACACCAGGAAACCGTAACATGGTGATAAAAACCCTACCACACCACTGAGAATAATTTGGCCAAGGATCATTACCTTCGTCTCTGAGTCGCTGATCTGTTTCTCTCCCCCGTCTTGTGTACAGAGAGCTTTAGCCCTCCTCCTGCTCCCCCTCTCCTTCGCCTTTGGGTAACCCTCTAAGTCCACCGAAGGTACTGAGTGGTGCCGTAACGCTTCAGGATTCCTCTGTGGTGCTCTGATGATGCGCAGATTGCTGGTGTAGATAATTATCTTGCCAAAATCCAAAACTGGGGACTAAGCAAAGACAAAAATTGCACATCAGTTGAAATGAACAGCAGGTGGTGCATCTTAGCATTAAGTCTTTTATCTAGCCCCTGCAAAAAAAATATTCACAAATTCTCCAGATGGGGTTTTCCAGTTTGGTGCAGTTCTGCAAAACACAACATGCTCTACAGCTGCTTTCTGGCCTTCTGGCACTTTTGCTTGAGTTGGATTTAAAAAACACAGATTTTTATGGTTATGACAGTCAGTGAAAACATTCTCCAGGTAAGCTATGTCATTGTAAGGGCAGTGAAGCCACATACTATTGTTAAGACATTAATTCTAGAAAGAACATGTCTTTAGGGTTGCTGGAAAATTATGCCATAAAGACAGAGTCACAACCTGAATACGGTTGAGAACCACATAATTGCACTGTTTAACTTGCAGGTATTTTAAAGAGCTCTAAACTTCTACCTCCTTAGGGATAACTAACAACTACACAAGTTTAATAATCTGACTTGGTGGGTGGGTTATATCCACACAAGTACAATGGCATCTTGAGTGTGAGAGAGCAGTATCTTGTGAAAGTAAGATAACCTAACCTGATGGCTTGAAGTTTTACACCAACCATAGACCTCTCGCACGTTAGTGGACACAAAATGACCAAGGAGTTTTAGTACACAGCTAACGTCAAAGATTTTATTAATGTGATCTCAGTAATTCTGTTATTTTTACTCTGAATTATCTCCTCCCATTTTGCAACTAGCTCTAGCCTTCTGTGGCACTGAAAACAAAATCAAAAGTGAAACTATAAGCCGCACTTTTCTTTCTCAACATAAAAAGGAAATACAGCATCTAAGCCATGCAGGGGGTAACTCATTAGACCTTACGGTCAGCGGGCTCCTCTTTGACCACCATGTCTTCCTTTCATTAAAGCTCTAAAAGGGATCAACTAAATCCAGATTGCTGTTCCCACTGATAAATGTGATAAACACTGGCCTTGGTCATCAGGGCCAAGCATGCCTTTGTTTAGAGGATAAAAGAAGGAAACTGACACTAAGCCAGCAGGCGATGGAGCTGACCTCCCTCTCAGCCCCCTGCACTAATGAAGCTACTGAAGCTCAGCAACATCACCATTTTTCCTCTTGGATTAGCTGTTTTGTTGCTGCTATTGTTCTTCTTTAACTGTCACACACACAGACTGTCTAATTTAAGTCCTGATTGCTTGCTCTTCTAAAGATGCAGGAATAAATTATTGAATTACATTTTGTCGGCTAATAATTCAGCATATGTTTATTTTGGCATGTCAGTATTGGGCATATGCAAGATGGTAATGTTCTGCAGTGAGTGCCAATTCTTCCAAATAGCAGTTCTTATTATAATTTGTCTTATGTAAGAATATTTAAAGAAGGGATGTAGTGATGAAGCTTCATTAATGAATTGAATGACAAGCACAACAGAATTTAAAAAAACATAAAAATCGTGCACACAGAGTAGCTTCAAATACATTCTTTACATTGACTTTTTGAAGAACTCTTGTACAGTAGCAAATTATGTATGGTTTTTAGTTTTTCATGTTTTTATGATGGTATTAGCTTTTAAACCCGTACATCATGAAGCTGTCATTTGGAATAAATGTTTTTAAACCTCCGCCCCACTACTTTATATCATAGCCTATTATGTGCATAAATTGACATTTTATTTTCATTCATCAAAATCATATTACTCTTCAATTCCAGTTCATTTGAGCTGCACTGGGGGATGAATGAACAACATTAAGACAAATTCAAGTGCTTAACATTCTGACGGACAAAACTGGCTCTGCTCATGAGATTTCTAATCTAAGTTGATGTTGATTAATATCAAAAGTTAGTGAAATCAAAACTGTGCAAGCAGCATGACTTACTGTGCCATCTCCCTCTGCTTCCACTGTTTGGCCTGTAGAGGGCTTGTAGCTACTCATTCCTCTGTACACGTTTATTCTCTGAGCAATGAGCCCTGTGGGGGGATAGACACCTGTGTACAAAATATAACATGTTGTCAGAATAAAGTCAGAACGTGTAGTCTTAAAGACGCATACTTCTTTCTTTGTCTTTGCTTACTCTAATCACTCACATTCTCCGGCTTCATGAAACCAGCTGTGTTATGGTAGCTTTATCAGTTAGCATGACAAGCTAGTGTAACTACATCATCTGTTTCCAAAATGCTTTTTCAACTCATATTTTAGGAAGCCTAAGAGGTTAATCACTAAAATCACTTTACAATGCAATAAATCACTTTACATTATATTAAGGTTAGACAGTTAGCATCCAATGAAAAACAGCTTACGCTTAACATCCAGCCAATGCTTATCTTAAGAGCACATTGAATGTCAACTATTTTTTAAAACTTACATGTGACATGGTAGTGATAGTTGCTGTAGAATAAGCCAATCACCGATTTTGTGTTATACAACACAATGGGGCATTAATTCAGTAAAAGAGGTATCTGTCCAAAACACTTTTTTTTTCCAACACCACCTCGTTATATGTAATGAAGGGGACCCACGTTCTCTAACTCAGCTCTGGTCCAATGGGTATAATAGGAAGTAGTGAGTGAAAGCAGGTGTTTCAGGTCATGTTTCTTGTGTTTCTTCAAGTTTATTATTTAATTTAATTGTTCATTGTGCAGTCTCATAAATACAGGCAGCTACAGGTTCACCGGCAGTGGTATCAACTAGCCCGGCTTCTGGCAGCAGATGTAAACAAGGATTGGTCAGAGATTCACCCTGACAGAAACGTGAGCTGAGCACGTCTTGACGTCTTTCTTTTTTTGGTCTCAGGTAAGTGGGTACACAAGTTTCAATGGGTAGAAAAAGCATTTGTTGGTCGCATGACATCACCAAAGCCAGTTCTGTGTCTCTGTGTAAAATAGTTTTCAATTCTGAAGTAAAAGCGTCTAAAACACACTAAAATGTCTCCATAAGACCCTGTGGTTCACTCATTTTGAAAATTCTTTCAACACATTATTTTTAACTAGCTTTCCTATGATTTGCTTAACTGTTGTATTTAACCTGCAATATGGTCTTTAAACCCTTGCATATGGGAGATGGATTATGTCCGGATTTGACATCGTGAGACTAGACTTCTTGCCACTTGTTTCATGTCTTACTGCGAAAGTTAGCATTTTCTAGCTTTACTTGTATCAGATAACTTTATTGTTAAACAGCAACTAGTTCTGGATGACACATCAGAGTTTGTAAGTAGCATACGCAGCAGCTTTATGGGCCAGTGAGGTCATAAATTTGGAGTTTAGCTTGGTATCATAGGAGCAGCTTGTGACAGATCTCTTCTAACTTCACAGCCATGAGAGTTTTGGAAGTTCTACCACACTTAAGCTTCCATGAGTTAATTCCATGGGTAAGAAAACAGAGTTTCCAATAACATTGGAAGGCTACACAGCTAACGAACTTAAGCTTTACTTGCACATGTTTAGCTTCACTATGGAGAAATAAAGCTATTTTAAACAATGTTATGAGAACACAACATGCTCTAATAGAGATTTTGTGGTGATGCTAATCTTGATGTATTAAAATTTCAGCAATAGGTAAAAAAGATGATGTTCAGTGCAACAAGCTCGAGTCATGTAATATAGACTACTACAATTTAGGTAACATGTAGCCCAAAAATTGCTTTTTACTCTTCTTTGTAAATCCTATCTTATACAGGCTGTACTTTCAAATCTTGAATTTGATATAGTGTGTGATAGAAATAATTCACACTCACCCTGTTGGTCCCCATGAGTATCCTCAAAGCCACAGAGCTGTTCCATCTCCAGGTGGCTTGGTGGGATCTTGCGGTGAACAAAGCTGTGAGGGTATTTCTCCTCTGGGCTATCCAACTCCTGACCGTCCTCGTACACATGTTTCAACACCCGACCGCTGTAGGACGACGCCAGCTTGAACCTCACCTGTAGTTTTGAGTCAAAGGTGACTTGTCTCACTCCACACTCAAGGTTTTACTCCCCGAAAAGCTGCACTTGAATGTCGGCAGCTGTATGACTAAAATGCACTTTGCTTGCACAGTAAATAAGAACTCAAAATAGAGAAAAGCGCCGTTAAATTAGACAAGACTGGCACATTCAGACAGTCACAGCATTTAAGCATGCGAGTTAACATCCTGTTTCAGTCCCTCTGTCAGTGTTGAGGATGTCACATGCAGGGAGAAGCTGAAGTACTATCTTTGAGCACACCAGCTTCAGCTGTTTGTGTGGTGTAATATAAAGAAATGTGCCAGTGATGTTAACTGTCTAAAAATGCTGTAAATAGAAAATTCGGTTATGACCTCAATACGTCTTTCTCTCGACACAGTACGGTGATAAAAATACTTCAAAACCAATGAATCTGAAAGAAAGTAAACAACTCACCTTCCTGGGCTTGGTGCCTTCATAGCGCTGATTTAGTTTTCTCTGGAGTTCCTCCATGATGGCTGACACAGGAATGCAGAGAAGGGTCAGTCCATCTGAGAAACTTCTTAAATAGGGCGATTTGACATCAGCTGGGCACCCAGGTTGCTGTTGTGAAGAAAAGATTAAGTAAAATGCTGATATGCAGCTAGATAGAAGCACAATGTGTGATAGCACAGCTGAAGAGCTGTGTAAGGAGTGGGTGGATGAATAGTTGAGATAGAGCCCTTTCTGTGTGTCCAGCCTCCTGAGTTTGACTGCACCTGCTGTTTTAAGGGACCACCTTTCTAGCTCTCTATGCTAAATTATTCACAGGCAGATCAAGTGTACAAAAGCATGGTTGAGAAACCAGAAGCTCTGTCATCAAATAATGATGATCCCCAGAATAGAAGGTAGTTGGAGCCATAGAGCATGGTGTGTTTGTGTGTTTAAGGGAGAGAAAGAAAGAGTGAGGCAGTGTGGGAGTTGTGAGATAGTTGTAAGAGTGCCTGTGATTGGACTGAAGCCCAGTGCATCACCATTGAAAATAAAGATGTCTTATTTCTGATGCTATCATGTCTAATACCTTTGCCTTTGTTATACTATACCTATACCTATACCTATACCTGATCTATACCTACCAGTAATTGAATGCATGTTTCTTTGTGTAATTTACCATTCACAAACGGGTCATTTTCCTCTGATGTCACACAAGCCTCAAAGTATATAGACAATGGGAGACTGTGGTATGCTAATGGTATTAGTAATTATGTACTATAGACTAGAGTGACCAGACATCCTATTTTGCCATGTCTTCCTTTGTGGCCGTAAAATTATGTCCAGGAGGATTTTATAAGGGGTTTTGTTAAGCTTGTTCTATGGACTGTTAGCATTTTTACTAAGGTGGTGCACAGGGCCACTGGCATTATTCTGATGTACCTACCTGTCAAGGTGTTGACCATGCATGCAAAAGACTCAGGTCAAACAAAATGAAACATGCTCTGGCTAACTGGGCTGCATACTGAGACACAAAATGGCAAAGTGTAAATTCACTTTCACAAACAAACTGCAGAAAAAGAACTCCTCTTCTTGTCGTGACTGGTGGGAAGTGCTGGGCACTATCTGCCAAGGCAGCTATATGTTGGTTGCAAATACAAGTTCTGGAGACTAAGAAAACCATTATTCATATATCTACAATTGCCCAAACAAAACAAGAATAGACAAACTCTCGTTCTGTTTTGTTTACTAGAACCACTGAATATCTCTTTTTTTTTTTTTTGGTTAACATTTCGAGATTTTTTTTCCTCAAGAAAAATCATTTTGAGCAATCAGCTACCTCTTTGTTTAATTTAAGTATATTGTAAGTCATTATTGTGAATGTATATTATAGAATTTTCTACTTCAAACAGAAAAGGAATTTTTATATTAATATATGGTTATTAAGCGTCTTTGTTGTCTGTATCTTTGGGTATTTTTCAGTATCTCCAAGAGGCCGGTAGGGTGTCCTCTTTTTGGGTTTTCTGAACATGGGCAACCCACAATAGATTATGGGAAATTTGTTGTCAGGAAATGCCCCGTTAATCCAGAATGGCTTGGAACTCTGTCTCAGCAGATTATACTAGCTGACCTCATTTGGCGACCATGAAGAATCAGATTCAACCCACAGAAAATGCTGTTTTTGTTTGTTTTTTTTTGGGGGGGGGGTCCATAAAAAAATAAAACATACATAATAATTCTGATGAAACAGCAATCATGTAAGGAAACCAAGAGGTATACCCATTTTTCTGAACTCCCATCTGATTCCTACAGTGCATTAACTTGAAGCAATGAGACACAATTAGTGTTTTAACTAAATTACCATATGCTAAGTGTATCCTATCTTGTGTAATGGCTCCAATTATTTGGTAAATTGCGTACTCTAAATTTGTATTTAACTCCCAATTACCTTTAACTCAGTGTGACTAATAGGGAGGGTTAGCATTCATTAGACATGGAGTAAAGACTCACAGGTTTGGTTTTAAGCCCATTTGAAATAACTGTTATCCCCAACTTTCGCTGTCCCTCTTGGTTAGCTCACATTTGAAAGCTTCTTGAGATCCAGGACAGGGTCAAAAATGCCTCTCATGATCAAAAATCATATGATAATACTGAGCCCTCACTTCTGAGTTAACCAAGTCTAAAGCCTTTTAAGTGAAACATATTTTCTGAGTACCCTTTACCCAAAAACTTGCGAGAAAATCCAGCCTACTGTGACAAAAGATTTATACTGATAGCACAACCATATCCATGCACTTGCCCACTTCTTTGGAGGTAAATTATTTTTCAACAGATAAGGGAAAGGGATATTCAATGCACATACATTATCTTTTTATTTCTATATTTATTCAATTTTTCTGGTTAAACCCAGGAACTAATAAATTACAAAGAAGATCAATATTTCTTGTGACATATGCAGGTTTTTTCTATGGTAGGCATATTTAACTCTGTTATGTCAAAGTGTCCTTGTAAAACATAAGGAATACTTATATTGAGGCAGTTGAGTGAAGCCCTAAATATTACACTATTTAGGCCTTGTTTAACCATCATAAAAGACAAGTAGAATGTCTTGATGATACCAGTATCAATTTCCCATTTTTGCTGATAGCTCCAAAAGAGATACCAGCATAACCAGACATCTGTTGACCAAATGTGTTTCGATTAAAACCATGTATTCTCAATAATGAGGTGTTAATCAGTAGAATTATTGTTTATTTACATTTGTATCAAGCACATCAATTTTTTCCTCATTTCCTGCTGTCTATTCCACTGAAAATGTATAACTATCCATCATTGAACTCTGCAAAATGCTTAGAACAATAATACCTCTAAATAAGTAACTCTCTGCTTTTAAAGTGTTCCATTCAGTGTGAGGCCCAAGCTAAAATAGTCATATGCCAAAAAATTGGGTCAGTTGGTTATCTATATTACAAATTAAGTATATTTTAATTACAAGACTTACAAAATTGTTTTCCTTTTAATCATCCCATCAAATAAAACTATCTCTTGCATCTCTAATTTTGCTCTGTCACGACAGAAGTGGACTTGTCTGTCTCTGACAACGGCTAATAGAGAATGATTCATGCTGCCACTGTTGTTTTTCACCAGTTCTGGAGATGAAGTCTGCATCACTCTCCGTCAGCAAGAAGCCTATACTTGGCATTATGTGTTTCGCATCTTTGTAACTACATGCGCGTGTGTTTACGACTTGTACTGTGCTAAGTCCCTGTGTAAGTGTACAGTACTATAAGCATCGTCCTTTCCACAAATGCATGCTCACTGTATTTTAATTAATCTATGTAGACTTTTGCAAGTATCATCATCCATAGGACCAAAGTGCTGATAGCAGGGACAACTTTTCCTGCATCTTCAAGAGGCAATTTTAATCTAACAAATGGATTCCATTAACCTCATGCATGTCGAGATCAATCTTACAATTATCGTTACAGATGACTGATGGTAAGCTGAGAGTGAATGAACGCTTTCCAGAGAAGGGGTGAGAGAGTGATGCCAAAAGACTCTCTTGTCTCCTCCCTGACCGGCTTAATCAGATTGCAGAACAAGCAAGTATGGTCACCCAGGCGGGAAATTGTTTTGGGTGCGTAGCTGTGAAGGAATCGTTTAATGTGCCAAGATTCTTGCTGCTTTTGGTTTAAATGATTGCCACTGTAATTCTGTCTCCCTGTGTTTCCACATTAACAGTTCATGTAAATCCTATTATCCCCATTATCCTCCATAAATACAATATGCAATATGAGCTCCACTGCTCAAGTACAGTGCATGTCACCGCCTGCTGTATAGATGTTCGTCTGATGCATTTTCTCAGAGAAATGACGGTTGTTGTTTCACTGTTCTTGTGACAATGCATGTGGACCCAAGTGTGCAGTACAAGCCTCATTGAACCACAAATTCAAACACAAATGGAATATCCTCCCATGATGCAACATCTGTGCATAACTTTTGTGTATAAATCAGAATAACACCCCAGGCAAATCTATGAAGTGATGTGAGCAAATATTCTTTTATATGTTCTGTCCATAGTAGTTACATAAAATGCACTCAGTTATTGATGCTCTCTTCAGCAACAAAAAATAACAGAGACAAATAAAAGGATCCATGGCCTGTTGTACCAGATCTGAGTAAGCTTCAATTCAGATGTTAAGTTCACTCTTAATCCAAACATTAAAATGATTTGGTTTCTTACTCAAATTAGTTATTGTTTGGTTACACAACACAGACATCAAGTCCCCTGATCAGCTGATGGACTGTGATGTTCAAACTAAAACCCCTGCATTTCAACAAATAGCAAATAAAACTCTGCTTCTCTTCACTCTTTATAAGATCTCATCTTTACAAAGAGTTACAATACGTCCATGACAAAGGACTTTGCACCCACTCAGAGCTACGTGCACAGTTTAAGAGTTAACTTATGTCTTTGTTTGAATTTTCTCAGCTTGGGCAAAGTTTTAAACAGAAGTAGAGTGTAACCTCCACCCAAACTGATGCAACCCAGTGCATTTCTTTGCATTGTTGACATTCTTTCAGCATCTGGGTGGTCATTTGGACCTCAGGGGAGATATGAGGCCACTGCTGTTCTGCTGCAGATATCCTTCAATAACATGAAAATTCACCCTGTAGAGTCCAAGCTCCAAAGACCTTCTGTCCAGACAAGTTGCCATTACCTGTGGCATCAAGTTTTTCTTTCTTTATTAGAAATACCACTCTTGCCACAGCTACAGCAGACCTAAACCAGCCATTACAGTAAGTAAAAGGGTACTGCCCCCTTAATGCTGGGCCTGATAAATGAAGGCTCTGCCTCCCAGATTACTTCGGGCCTCAGGTAGTATAAGTTTGAATTCTTCAAGGTTCTTTTTAAGACAGCTATTAAACGTTCACAGGAGCAAGTCAAAGTTAAATATTCTTCAAAGATATGAAACCAAAGTGGATATACGTACCTCATTATGTATGTCTTACTGTAAGGGCTTGAGGGCAGCATACTGTATGTGCTTGCTGCTCATATCTGTAATGGTCTCTCTGATATAACCTCCCCCACTCTCTAGATTTCTGCCTTGTGTATCTAAACTGCAAACAGCAAGGTGAAACACTCACTTTTAAAAGACATGTACTCATTATTTTGCCTGTACTATTTTTGACGCCCTCCCAAGGGGAATGGTATTGACTGACTCTCATATCAGCAGCACCTATTTTTAAGGAAACAGCGGAACACAGATGAGTCAGAAACACTGGTTTGAATTTCTCCATAGCGGTCACTCCCCTGAAGGCACAAAATTTTGGGGAAAGGTGGAATAACTCGTAGTGTCATCCAGGAAGACTGTAATGATGATCCCCTAAAGTCAGGAGACTTCAGCCAGGAGGTAATGATCACCTGTTTGCCCAAATAAGAGACTACAGCTCTACCATTTAAAGTGGCAACTAGCACTTTTATGCACTCCCTCTTATTTTTTCTACCTGTTTTAGCATCAAACTCCCATAGTAGCATTCAAACTCTCCTGCTCTGCCCTCAGGTGGCTGTGGGCAGGGGAGGGGGGAGGGATAGAGGAAAAAGGAAGGAATGAAGGAGATAGTGATGGGTTTGAATTACAGTGAAATGAGTCAATAAGAGTGAACAAAGGAGAGATAAAGGAGTAAAGAAGCTATGAGACAATATTTCTCTCATTTCATATCATGTCTGTTGACACTAATGGTATTCCCTATCTGAAGGTTACATTCAAACAGAAAAAAATCCTGGGATATTTGGTTGTGTTGAAGGTGATCTAATGTCATATCCTGCTCACTGTAGTTTTATAACATCTCTTATTGCTAATTTCTAATTAACTATGTAAAAAGTATTGTTTTATACAAAATATATAGCGTAAACGTGTGTTTGATAATTCAGGTTTGGGTTGATGTTTTTTCTATTCAAGTATGAATCTACAACCTGGGTGCAAAGTCTGATGAATACAACTAATATCTATGACTACAAAGTCTACAAAAACTACATTTTACATTTCTGAGAAATGTTGACTATGAACATTTTTGAATGAAAACTACATATTTCTGCATTTCTCGAAATGTGCATATTCATGATAGATCAGACTGCTTGTGGCACTTCAGGGCATAAGAAATGGAAATGGAGTGGTTTAAAGCTTTTAAACAACTTTTTACTCATGAAATTATGTAAAATTATGTACATTATTGTCTTAAAAACCCATTAGTTTAGTGTATTCTGCCAAAATATAGTTATTCACTTTAAAGCCAACTTTCCTTAAAAAAAACAAAACAAAACAAAAAAACACTTGTGGTTTGAAAAAAGAATGCTGAGTAAAGGGAACAAGATCTATTTTTCCATGATTAAAAATCCCTTCTTTCCTGTCTCTTTTCTTTTCTTTTTTTTTTTGAGACAAATAATGCTTATCATTGACGGAGGAAAATTCTGGTTCCGGTCTTCAGGTTTGTGACCTAACAAGTGATTATTTTGGTATATTCTATGCTGCATTAAGACCTCTCTTCCCTGTTTTTTCCATCACAATGTTTTACACCACTGCCAAGCAACTTTTTCATACATCATTGAAACATGTTTTTAGGCAACTATTGAGATGGTGCTGTAATTCTTCCAACATTTCAATACTCAGTAAGAAACTTTGATGCTGCTCATACTTTTAAGTTTTGCAAGTATACAAAGGGATTTATATGATGACACAGCAGAAACCTTCAACACTGTATTAGATTAGACTGTCATTAAACAAATCAGTTCCACAGCAGCAGCGTTTTAAATAGAACTTCTAATGCATTTAAACTTCATTATCTTAATTACAGTGTCTATCCAGTGATAGATGTTGCAAGTCACAGTCAAGTTAATATTTAATATCTCACCATGAATGATTTTCTCTTATATTAATTAGCAACGTAGTGGCAGCTCCCATGAAATCTTAAAGCTTTGCAGAAATGCGGCGCCGGACTGTTTCAGAGGACTCTGCATGTGACCTCCTCTCCACAGTGCCCTCATTTCATTTCGGGGGGCAAAAAAGTGCATCAAAATAAATAGATGAATGATATGCATGACTGCATCCACCAAATGGATCCTCATCTGACATGGTATTCAGGACAGTAATCATGAAATCAAGGCAGGAGGCTGAAGATATTCTTTGCTGAAGTTTGGCTTTTTTCAATGCCCACAGTAGGAGTGAGAAAAGTTGGTGGAGTAATGTTTTATCAGGGACATAAGTATGATTATATTTACAGAAACATCACTTTTACCCTAAGTGCGTCTAAGTGGGGTCTGCAGGAATTCCTATCACTGTTTGCAAACATAACAGCCAAACTGGACTCTATCTCCATCAGTGCCAGCTACATGAACACACCCACCAGCCCAGAGAGCATTGAGTTTCTATGTGGGAGAGACTCACCTGAACTGTACACCAGACTCCCTGCAATTAAATGAGGTGTCCTGCAAATATTTTATCATTCTTTCTCACCGTTTTACAGACACTTTCATAACTAGGCCTACTCCAGATAGCATATCTCACTTGCTATCATCAACATGCAAAGTCCCTTGCGCACCAAGAATTGGCTGGGGTCTCCACATCTGCTCTCTGCTCAGCAACATCCTGAGACAACCAAAACATCAACATACAGGCAGAGGAGAGGTTTAAGGCAGACACAGACACTGACACAGATGTATGAAGGCCCATTGATAATGATCCAGCAGGATTACTCCCCTAAAAATTAACATTCCATTTTTTGGGGAAAATCCCTACCTTTAAGTCTTCAAGCTGTATCCAACTTTGTGAGTAGCATCATTTGCAGAATCAAGACTATGACAACTTTGTCATCTGCTTTGTGTTGCCTCCTGTTTGCTTTTGTAAATACCAAGACATTTAATCTGAAAGTACATTACTGAACCACTTAAGAGTCTGCCATCTTGTCTGAAATAGAAAGTGAGTCCTTAAATGCATCTTGCCAAAGATATGGTCCCTGGGTTGGGACACAACTTTTGTCTTATATAGTTTGTCATGCAAATTTTGGCTTTCTGTCAGACCTTTTTGGAACCATTAATATCTGCACCAAGAATCACCAAATTTATCAAGGTATCACACAAAAAGGCAAAACTGGCTACAGTTTGAAACAGAGAGACATAAATAAGTCAGTTTGTTTCCTGACACAGCTTGTGTTTACACTGAGGCCAAAAGGAAGATAAAAACGACAGTGGGAAGAAAACCCACTTACAAAGACCAGTGTCTATTTTTAAGCTCTACTAAATTACAACACTAAAGTGTGGTGTTGAAGATCCACCCACACAGAAGAGCTATGACTCCAGAAGAGGAGGAGGGAGGAAGAGAGGTGAAGTCAGCAGAAATGGGCACAAAGAGTCAAATCAATAACAATTTTAAAGCTTTAGCATGTGTGTTGTAGGTCTTCATAATGACTGAGCTGGGACCAAGTGAAATAAAGCTACTAGAGGTATTAGAGGTAATATTTTGTAACTGTTTCTTTTATTTTTTTTTTATTTTTTGAATTTTCCTTTAAAGAAAAAGAACAGGGACAGCAACGTACATCTAAAGACAGAAATACTGAATGCACCAATCACAGAGGGTAGAATGACAGCTTGATGTCCATCTTCTACATTTGCAGTCGTTGCTCTGTATGCACAGCTTCCATCGTCAAACTTAATTGCTGAGGATTATTTTATCTAAAACTCCGATCTCTGGTGCAAAAAGTGTTAAAAAGAAACCATACACTTTTACTTTACCGCTCTGGCCTAGCTTTATTATTCCAAGGAGGAACAATGAGCAGTAAAACTAGGGCGTCATTGAAATTCACAGCATGCCCATAATCACAGAGGCCAATTAGTAGGAATATCTACAAACCTCTTCAGTAGAATTTCTGTGATTTTCCCAATGTGTTAATGACTCTTTATCTATAACTTAGCACTTAATAACAATATTTTTCCGATGAGATCCTAAGATGAATATGCTTCAAGCATGTTTCAATATATCGGCTGTAGATATTCATTTGAATGTCAATGTGTTCATCTTTGCTTTATCAGTGTCAGATACCAGAGTTCTGTAGTGTTGTGTGCTTCCAAAAATAACTAAAAGAGCATAGGAAGTAGAAGCAGCATTTGGCAGCCGGAGCCTCAATCTCATGTTTCTTGGCTTTAGAGGAGGGCATCTTTCTGAGAGGGTCTGGCTGCTTTGTAAAGACAGAAATGGTAGTGGCAGATGTCACTCCAGTAAAGGGAGTTTACTGGAGTGACATCAAGTAAACAGACCACTTTGGATTCAATAAAAACACAATGGCAGCCTGGAGAGGCTAACGTATCTAATGCAGAGATTGAAATATGAATAAAGCTACTGAGATGTGTACACAAAATGAAATTGGTGTCAGTAAAATACATGTACATCTCAAAATGTCACCATATGTTCACTAGTCTTATCTAGACATTATGTAGTATTAAAGTTCTTCGTGGCACCATGTTGTTGTGATGCATCTGTGAATATTAATTTGGCCTAACCTTTGAGCTTTCTCAGAAGTCTTGGGTGTAGTGTCAGCTGGGACACTGACCTCCGATAAAAAGACCTGTGAAAAACACATTTTTATACAAAGATTAGAAAATCAACTTTTGGGAATTAATTGATTCAAACGATAAACCCCAAGTAGATGACTTCCTTTCATTAATCATCTATCAGAAGCAGCCTGCCAGGTTCTGAAAATACAGTACATATTATGATTAAGCAGTATTTTTTTTGGCAATTGAACTCCCTGAGGTGTCAAGTAAGTTTTCACACTCTGTGTCTTTCCCAATCAGTTCTATCCTCTCCCCCATCCAGCTCTATAATTGGTCTAATAATGGTGTAGATGACAGCCCATGGCTGGTGCTCTGTGCTCTGTGTGTTCAGTCTTATGCAGCGCTTCAACCTGTCAAGGATTTCCATTATTCATTGTAGGGAGAACTCAGGGCGTCAGCAGAGTGCTGTCTCTGCAGGGTCCCTGTTCACAGATCACTTTTCTATCTGTTTGTACGCTGCCTCAAAAGCACTAGACTCAAATCTGTTTCTTTTTTTCATTTCAACAAAACATAAGAGACAAGTGTGGGTGGGAAGCAATTTTTTCTCAAGCAGAAGATTGGAAAGTTTGGCATCAGCATGCAAAATTAAAGGTTTTTGCAACTGAATTTGTTGCACCAAGAGTTTTTTCACATAAAAAATATTAAATCTTATCAAAACAAGGTATGGCAACCAAAGAAAAACCTGAATACTCCATCCCCTCAGCTGTGTTTACATCCTAAAAGCCATTACAGGATCCAAACAAATCCACTTGTAACCTTTAGAAGCATATCATCTCTGTATTTCCAAACCAAGAGCATGCAAAAAGAGATCATGACACAAACAAAATGGTACCACCTCATATCTATTACAGCAGAGTCTGCTGAAACAAATCACTGGTACTTTCAGTTTCAATCTCCACAGAAATACCTTACTTCACTTTTTAAGAATACGAACATATGTTGTGGGATGTAATATTAAGATTTTTAACAATCTGCAATGAAATTTATTTGAATCATTGTTTTTCTATTTGCTGTGAACATGTATGTAAAAGAGACACATTTTTCAACCTTTACATGTTGGTAAAGCCAAAGAAGAGGAGAAACAACTGGAGCTGTTTAGTCTCTGGACAACAATACTTTACTGGAAAGAATAGCAACAATGCAGCAAAGCAAACAGTCTGTTTTTTTTTTTTTCTTTTATACTCGTTGTCTCCCTCCTGTGTGGGCTTGTGCCATTTTCCTGTTGTCATAGCTGATTTTTTTTCTCGTTTTTTCACACAAAACAAAAAGCAGCTTACCACCTCTTGTTTGGCTCTGTCGTCTGCTTACACATTCTGTCTACTTAGCCCCACCATCTTACCCTGAATTCCACACATAAGCCCAAAACAAGAGATATCGCTGCATGCACAAACGAACACACAAAAGAACATCTGAATAAAATAATGTAGGAAAGATTTGCAACAATGAAACAGCTGCTGAAGTGAGGCAAGTTTTCACGTGCCAATAAATGAAGCAAGGACAATTAAAAAGCCCCACTCTGCCCATGTTGGTACACTGGGAAAACACAAATAAACAATGAAACATCTCTCTACATTATGTTAACAATGCAACACCTGGCATGTAGTTAAAACAGTCCAATATTCTTTTGCTATTGTACTACGGATTTGAAAAATCCATATAAAAATAATAATAATAATAATAATAATAATAATAATAATAATAATAATTTTTTAAAAATCCTTTAGGACTTCAGCTTTTGTTATGTGTTATGTGTGGACACAGAAGATCCTGTCTCCACCAAGTGCATGTTTTGTTTCTGCTTTGTTTTATCTTATTTTGTTTTTTGTTTTATTTTTTCCTACTTTGTATTCGGTTTTGCAAGAAGTTTCTATTTTCACTACAAACTTATCCCCTTTTGTGTTTTGAGATTTGTCAACTGAAGTATCTGATTGTGTGATGAAGTAGAAGGGCCTGTTCCCATTCTCATTATTATTATTATTTCTTTATTTTTATTTTTTTGCTAGAAGCATCCATGTTCAGTACAAAATAAGTGCTGTCTGTGGTGTCTCAGCGTCTTAGGGACAAAAACGTAACAAGCTACCTTTTCAAATGAAAAAGAGAAAGTTAGAAACCAGTGTACATAACTCAGACACAATACACAACACTCATCTATATTGTCTTATTTCTTGCAGAATTTTCATGAATAAAAGCAAATATTAAGCATACAGAACAATTAAGAGTTTACAGTCTCTATTCAGGGAAGTGGAAGTGCTAGTAGATGATTCCAAGACACTTGCTTCAGAGAATTCAGAGATTGTTGGTTCTTAAGGACAAACATGCTGTCAGTGGACACAGGCCCTATTTCTTAGAAATGACCTGCTCCTTTCTGCATACGCATCTCTTGACACTCCCTTTGTCAGTTTCAGCCAAGGGCTCTTTTTGATTCTAGTTCACTGATAAATTTTGACGGAGCACTACTTAAAAAGAACCCGAGTAACAGTGCTCAGAATAATGTCTCTAACCTCCTTTCTTCAATACGCCACTACCTCCTCCTCCACACTGACCTCTATTTCAGTCCTCCCCAAACAGTCACAGTCCTCAATTTTTTTTCTTTCCTCCTCCCTCCAAACGAGATTTGCCTGTCGTCTTTCTCATCCCCCCGGTCGTCTTTTCCATCTCTTTTGGTCGTCTCAGTAACATGCAAAAACCACTGCTTCCCCTGAGTTAGACATCTGATTTATCTGAGACATTGCCCTTGCAAATCTTTGGCTTCCAACTCCCAGGCTGAGTTACAACGACCCTCCCACACTAGTTGCTTCAATTCCTCATGGTTGTCTGCATGATTACCCAGCAGAGACAGGCTATGACACAAAGTCATACTGACATTACCCATGAGGAGAGGGAGAAGGGGCACAGTTGGAGTGAAATCAAGGCAGGACGATGAGGCGTAAAGAGATGGAGGTATGACCAAGACAGAAATATTTGTCCTTGGTTTCTTAAACAGTTTAAGGGGAAAATAAGCAGTGATCGCATGAATGTTAGAAAATGTTCTGTCTCTTAAACTATTTTGATATGCTCTGTCAAAGAATCAGGCAATATCTTAATCATACAGTCAACAAAGTAACGCTCAAACCCCATTATCTCATCTTAATTATGTCATACACAGAGCTGATTGCGCTGTCATAACAGGCTGGTAATGTTTAGCCAAACAAAATAGTATCTGGGCAACAGTATCTTAAACTACCTTGTCCGGAGGATGTTGTTTACTGGTGCCTCTGAAATAGTGTACAATTAATTATTAACAAATGCAGTTTGCCTTAGTTTAAACCCTGCCTATCTTGGACTGAGGGTCATCTGAGGCAGCCTAACACACCAATGAGTGTTCAACAGCTGATGTATGTCTTTGATATTCAGCAGCAAGAAAGACGGAGAAAAAAAAAAAAAACAGGGAATCTTTACACTTATTACAAAAATAATTTCAAGTATCTGACATACATGCATGAAAGCCTGTCAGCAGTGTTTCAAATGCACTTTTTGATTTCCAGTTAATCTTGTGAAAACCATACAGTATTTCAATAGACAGGACAATAGCTCCCCAAAAGTGAAGCCAATATATGCAGAAGTCTACCTCATGACTGACTATAGAATAAGTCAGTCTACCACCTATATTATAACAGATTTGACATGGGTCAAATAAGTTAGTGAGTTCTCATAATGTAAACTCAATTGCAAATTTTGCCTTTTTAGTTAAAACAGGAAGAAGAAGCCTGAGCCAGAGAGGTGTAAGCCAAAGGTGCTTTATACCCTAGATCCCAAACAGGGGTGTGTTTGGTTGGGACAACAGGCCAAAACTTGAGATTACTCTTTGTATTTTTTGTATCTTTAAGGTTTCAGTTTTACACACCTTGAAGCCTTTTGGTGTTTCATTCACTGTTGTTCTTCACCATGCCCCAGCATGCTTTAATCTAGGCTTGTTGTGCCAGTTTTACAACATTGCTTTCAGCTTGGATGTACTGAGCTTTAGCTTTTGACTAAATTGAAAACTGACTCTGCTTTCTTTGTTAGTATACCTTAGAAAACTGGTGAAAAAAGGAAAATACAAGATACTCTGATGTACAATTTCTTCATTTTATACAATGAGAGGAGATGGAGGCCCATCAACCATGTTCATGGAAGCAGCTAATTCTGGAAATTAATAGCTGATTAAACAGACGCAGAATGGTTCTGAAAAAAGCAGTGACCAATTTATTTTGAGAAAATACTCATAAACTTGATTTTAAAAAAATACAGCTCAAATTAACTGATGGCATGATATGACTTTTATTATGATTTGGCACATTACATCATAGTTGTCAGATGAATGTTTCGTGGATTATAGTCCATATTGTTTAGTTTGGGATTCATGACAATAAGACATATTCCTAAGAAAAAAAAAGATGGTGCAAAGTGTGAGGATTATTTAGATACACACAAACCACAGTGATTGACTTAACAAATGGTAATCATGAATTGTTCATGATCAGACACATATACATTCACTATATCTTTAAACAATGATTTTTACAAAAGGAACTTTCACAGGTAAGTTTGGTTCTTGAGTGTATGAAAGCAGTCTCACTTCACTGCATTGTTTGCACTAATTTCAAAGCATTTTTATTTGCTAAACAAACTCCAAAATGACTCACTTCATTTAAACATAGAGAAAGTTTAACATAGGCTCAGGCTCTGAGTCTGTACCTGAACTTGACATTTGAAGTGGGATGAATTACCCCAAAGCCCAACCGACTAGCGTCAGGATCAGGCATCTTCTCTTCTGGATTCAGCAGCTCAAAATCAAAGTAAAGCAACATGAGAAAAACAAGCTGTTTCAGTTCGATGAGTGCAAAGAACCTCCCAGGACACATGGTAATCCCTGAACCCCAAGGTAAAATGTAGTGCTTCACCTTCTTTCCTGCCTTGAAGAAGTCTGTTTTCTTGCTCCTGTCTGGATTAAGAAAGCGGTCATATTTGAATGAATGTGGGTTCGGGTGGATCTCTGGGTCGGTGTGGATGGCAACGTAAGGAAAGGCTGCCATGCTGTCACCCTTACGGATATGGTATTTACAACCATCAGTGGTCTCTAAAGTCACATCCTGAAGCACTGACCTGAAGAGGAGCAAGACTGTGACAAGTCGAAGGGTCTCTTCCAAGGTGCTATCAAGTACTGGCATTTTTATTAACATGTCATAAGTAACATTGATCAATGGGCCACCATGAACAATTTCCTGTCCAGATTCCTTCAGAGTATTTTTCACCTCCTCCCTCACAGCATTCATGGCTTCAGGGTGCTTCATGAGGAAGAAGAGAACCCAGAATGCTGAGGGTCCTACATTTGCTTGGGATGCCCAGAGAAGAATGAATCTGTGCCTGTTGATCATGGACTCATCCATACCCATCTCCTGCAAGTGCTGTTGGTTTTCCAACACCCAGCGACTGATATTATCCTTGGTTTTCAACTTCTGAATGGACACAGTATCCCAGAAGAACTCTTTCAGCCTCTTAGCTTCCATCTTCTTTTTTGAAGACATCAACCCAATGAGCAGTTTGGGAAAGAGTTGGTCAAATTTATGGAATTCGGAAAACAAGGCTTCTGATTCAGCTAAGTCTGTCTCTGTAGCTTTTTCACTGCAATGAGACTTGTTTGATGCGTTGCCAAAAAGTGATAGGTAGCCAGCCCTAAAAACCATCTTGTAACTGAACATAAACAGGTCATCCTCTATCCAGGTTTTTTGTCCCAAAGCAGAGCAGCTTTTCTGGAACATCACATTCTGCAAATTTGTCGTCATGCTGTGAGACAGTGCCTCCAGTCCAGCACCCCTCAGGTGTTTATTGATGCTGGTTGTGTGTGGCACATCCTCTGGGGCTTTAAAACCAAAGGTCCACTCTGCCACCTTCAATGCAAACTTGCTTAAGCTCAGTTTTTCTTGACTCTCCTTTAAAAATGCCTCAAATGACACATCATCCATAAGGATTGTTATGTACATGCCTACCATTTGCACTGTGAAAACATCGCCATGCTTTCGCCTCATCCTTTCCAGAAACTTCACTGGATGCCTGTGATACTCCAAGGCATGACCCAGCCAGGGAATAGGGCCTTTATCCAGGGGGGGTTCTCCAGGACGGCGCCGTCTAAACACTCCGAGGAGGTACAGACCTCCAATCAGACAGGCAAGAAGACTAAGAAGAAGAGGCAATAGCAAAGCCATGACTGTTTCCTCCCGCAGCCGCAGACTGATGCAATTCAAAGATCCAAATCCCTTATGAAAGACTTCTGCTCCTCCCCTTTGTTCATATTATTTTATCACTCTAAGAACGACCTACTTTTTTGTTTGGGTTAAGTAATCATTAAGCAAATAACTGGATACAAGCCATACAACACTGTTGCAGTTGAATGTGACCTCCCACTGTGAGAGCTGAAAGAAAGAGAAGTGAATGTTCCAGTTGTTTTTGTAAATGAGATTATGTGATGACAGATGGCCTCAACCTGATTTTGAATCACTCTTCACCTTTACTTGCTGAGAACCCTTTCTTACCCAGTCCAGTTGTTGTGTTTGCTTTTGCAATCCACACATTTGTGAATCTTTCAATAAAGACCCTGGAGCTGCTGAGCACCTTGACTTGCATGTCTTAGCGTAACATTAATCAAGATGATAGAGGAAAAGCTGTTATTGCATGCGTCATAATTCAAAGAAGAATCTTTTATTGTTGCTAATGTTTAAGCATTAACATGGGTAGTATCAAAGTTCAAGAGTCACCAGTTAATCATTATCACTTTTGCTGGCAAAGGTGATGAAAAAACATCGAAGTACATCAGGACTTCTGCTAGATTTTATAGATATGGACAGAAAAGTTGTTGCTTTTAAAATAGGATACCGTTTTTTGTAATGGTTCCTTGTGTCACCCATGTTGACAAAAAAATCCAGCAACAATCCACAGACATGGGGTCTGGGTTTTCAGCATTGTGTTCTGGTTCCTGTAAGCAAAAACACTTGCAGTCTTAGTAGTGTTGACCAAAGCAGATTTTGTTGAATGCATGGAAAACAGTGTTTGCAGAGCAATAGCAGGCTAAACCAAGTCTGCTATAAAGATATCCAGACTCATAACAATACTGTTATGCGTAAGTCTTTAGCTGTTAGATGTCCTGACTTACTTGAATGCATCCAGACAAATCATATCTGACCTGTGTGTTTGAACTTTTTATTGACATTTGTCATGACGCTGTTATTTTAGCTAACCTAAAAACTGTAAGTAAATCACAAGAAATGAGGTTTCCATTATGGGCTTATACTGCTGGAGTAAACATCTGTGTGTCCACAGTTGACCTGGGGTCTAGTGAGAGCTGAAACATTTCAATGGATGCTACTCAGCAATGGATGCCACACCCAGATGTAATTGAACTAACAGCATAAACACATCGCAGAAGATTTTTGAGTTTTTCTGAGTTTCTAAAAGGTTGTCATCTTTTCCGTACCTCTCATTTCAAGATAATCAACAGTTATTTTCAGTAGAGCTTGAATTTTGTCTCGCCTCTGACAGAATGTTACCAATTCAATTCAATTCATTTCAATTCAAAAAAGCTTTATTGACATGATAAACATACGTTTACATTGCCAAAGCAGGTGTGACATGAAAAAATGTACACACAGTTAAACATCTTGTTATATAAGCTTAACAGATGTGCAAAAAGCCATCTGACCATCTCATATAAGCCCATTGTGCAAACATTTCCTATCTTAACAATACCATCACTTCAGAACAATATACTTTTAGCAACCTCAAACATTCACTTTACCCAGCCCCATAAACAAAAAGTTAATTTCTAAAAACCCATTTTCTTCCCTTATTTAGTCAACAGAGCCAAATATTTTCTACATTTGTCTTAAGCTGCATAGAAAAACTCCTGCACTGTAAGGCCTGGCGTTCCAATTCACTGAGATATTTGTTTCATTCAAACACTTTCTAAGATATGATCCAGTGTACCACAGAGAAAAAGAACTAAGGTGATGGATTATGCCATTATACACAATGGGGTTTCCGTTCTAAGATTTGTCATTTTCCTGACCTTGCCTGCTAAAATTAATGGCACCCATGTCACCAAAACTTTGTTTTCTTCCGATATCTCTTGCTCATTTTTTTTTTACTTTGCTCTTACCACCCTAGAATGATAATCTTTCCAGTTCAAGGTTTGGGTTTAACACCAATAAATCAGTGTGTAGTACTGAATGTAATGCTGAATGCTGCAGACTCCAGATACTCCAGTCTTTTCCTGTTTAGGGTTCATTCATGTGTGAGTGTAATATACACATTATCTAATAGGTTGTAGAGACCTTCATGAATTCTGATACAAATTTGTTGGAAGAAGTTGTAAATTCATCCTATTTTTTATATGTAGTCCTCCCAAAATGCTTAAGTCAGGGCAGCTGTACCTACTAACCCCCCTTTAAAGGGCTAAGCAGGGTTAAACTGCTGCAGGCATGTGATCATGTTCAGGCAGAGGGAGCAGATAAGGAAGCTCAAGGACAGTTGTTTGTTTTGAAAGGCAATCTTTGGAGGTATTGATTTTTTTCCCCTCTGTCCTCTTTGCTTGTGCTCATTTGAATGACCTTGCTGTGCTGGTAATATCAACATCTAAGCTGACGGTAGGTAAAATATTGTGACTTAATGAACTGTGACCCCAACTGTTTCAGTGACATCATTAGAAGATTGGCTCTGCTGAGGGGGGAATACTATTGTTTTACTTTTCCTCTCACTGTATTCAATTTTTCTTCCTCTTGTCCTCATTCCATCTTTACCTCCAAACATCATATAACTCCTTGACCTTTAATCACCCTCATTTCTTACTCTTCACCCACTTATTTGTAGATATCTTCACCAGTTTGATAGTACTAGGGCGTAGTGAGAGGCAAAGGTGGTTTCCTTGTAATCAATTACAGCAAGGCAAGTTTCACAGAGGCATTAGTCTAGTATGATTTGCAGTACCAGGGCAAAATCCATAATTCTAGCATGGTTGTCTCCAGTGGAAAATTGTACAGAAACTCATTGGTGCCACCTTCTCTGAGTACATCTGTCATGGGCCATGCAGCAGGCAGTGTAAGGCACGGTACATCAATGTACAACAAGTGTTCATACGTACATAACAATCAGAGGAAGCGATGACTGTTAGATACATCCAATTCATTTATTTATTTGTAATTACAGGACTCATTTTGGGGAATTCCTGTATTATTAGGTTACAATAAACTGAAACACATTTTTCCCTCGTGAGATTGAGAGAGTAAATTTTACTCGCATTCACTTAAATTGCAATTGCATGGGGAAAGGGGTCTCATTTCTTGAAGTAAGTAAAAGTCCTGTAAGTATTCTATATATTTTGAACATATCATGCTATAAAAGCACATTTCTCGTAGTTGAATATGCACTTAAATGTATATATTAAAAGGTCCTTATACAATAAGATAAACAGACATGAAACAAGACAGGTTCTCATTTACTGGGAACCTCAAAGCTGCCATGAGGATCTTTCTGGTTAAGTCCATTTGGGTGCCCCCTTTGGTCAAAGTGGCATGCCTCTGCACATCTTGTCCTGTACATTTATACATCATGTTTTGTGACAAAAAAGAAAACAAACAAACAAACAAACATGTCTTTTAAAAATGAAATTAATCACTCACTGTGCACATTTGCTTTGTAATCAGTAAATACAGAGTTTTTCTTCCCTGTGCTGTAAAATGTCAGGTCAAAAACCCATCACAGCAGTTTCAGACATATAAAGCTATAACAAAGAAAAAGTTGTTCATTTTGGAAACAGCTCAAGAGAAGCATCACTGTTTGTTTCAATGTCTTACTTAACGAGCCAAAGAATCTTTACAGGAGCTTAAAGAAAAGGCCACAGCACTGGGAAACAAACCAAATAGATGGAGGAATGGCCAATGCTTGTGTGTTAAAGAAACAAAGTCAAAGCAGTGGCTCTACTGCCAACACAATGGAAAGATGGGAGAAAACTGTCACAATCTAAAAGCAATCATCACATTGGTCATTTTTTCTGAGATCTGAGCACTCAAAAGCACTTTTATAAGTCCTAAAACCAACACTAACCTCATGGCAGCATGTCATTTATATGAATTTGTAACACCATTAAGAATCTATTCTGAAGGTGCAGCAGAATTTTACTATTGTGAGAAACATTTTCCCCAAACCACCTTATAAGTACAAGTTGATTTCCCTTATCTGTTGAAATGTCAAACTGTAAAACTACATTTCCCCTCGAGTCTTGTCTCTTCTAGTGAGCCTCCCCTAAAGTACCAGTGATATTTTATTGGTACCAGACAGTGAAACCCTAGCAGTATTATCAAGTGTGACAACCCTGTTTTATTTTGACTCTTCAAGTCCTGACAGCAGTGCATCATTCACTGCATATCATCTAATGCTCTTGTCATCCCAAAAAAGAGCGGATGTGTCCCGTCTGGACATGATAAACAAGGTTGCAGAGAGTGCATCAACCTGAGACGCTGACAGCTGAGGAATTAAAGAAGATAGGTAAAGGTAAACACACTCAGGAACCCAAACCAGAGCTTGTTTTAAGGAAGGTAATTTATTTCAGTAGTCAGCCAGTCTATCATTCAGCCGCATGTTTGCATAAACTAATGTTGCGATGTGAAACATGTTGTGAGAGGGATGAAATTTTCAAGTGTTTGAAAAAGTAAACTGTAAAAAAGTAAATCTCAACCCAAGGTAAGATTTGTGAAGTTTAGTAGACTCCAGGATTTTGGGCTGATTTTCATGAGTAAAGGTAAAGAACAATTCTGGTTGGCAACATTGTTTGACCTGAAACTATTATACTTATTTTATGAACAAGATTTGAAATCTTTGTTAAGATACCCCATGTTTTTTCTGCCACAAAATGGGACTGAGGGAAAGATGACGTAAGAAGACTGGAGTCGTGTTCTGAAGCAGCTGCTGGCATTCAAGCAATAAGTTAGCTTACTGCTATTAACTATCGGGTGACCATATTCTATTAGCCCAAAAAGAGGACCCCCTACCCGGCCTCTTGGAGAGAATAACCAAAGATACTCAAGTACAACAAAGTAGCTTCATAACCCATACATTTATTTAAACACTGTTTTTCTATTTGAAGTGAACATTTTCTATGATGTAAACATAAATAATATATTGAAGCCCATTTCCACCACTTAAAGGCATAGAAAATGAAACACTGGCTTCATTAGAGATAAAAATAAATAAATAAATAAAAAGTGCAAGAAGAAAAATAAACTTTTCCAACAAATAACTATTATCTCAAACTTTTGACTCTTTATTTCATAATTTTGACTCAATATGGGCCAAAAAAGAAAAATTCTCAACACTGGTCAAAACCATGACAAAAAGAAGGGTACTACAATATGTTTGCAGTTGATTTGTAAAAGTGCATTTCCACTGCTGCGTTTTCTATCAGCGAGCGCAGTGCAAGCAGTTAGGGCAAACCCTGACATTTTGGACATAACTTTACCACCAAAAAAAGAAGGACATGTCCGGACAAAAGAGGTTTGGTCACCCTATGTACTCTCAACTCAAGTTCTTGATGTAGCTAAGCATCTACTGTTCTTAACTTTTTTATATCTGGACTGGACTAGTCGAGCTTCTTGTGTGGTTTTTCCAATAACACAAGGCTTTTGTTAGCTTCTGTTTTCATTAGCCCACAACTGCTTCCCCAAAATGTGTAGTATCAGCGTGTTTTGGGTCTCTCATGTGTGAAACAGCACAATTTTTAAATTAGTGGAATTCTAAAATTTCTGTTTTCCGAGGCCTGAATTACTTTTAATCTCGTTTGAAGACAGATGAATAAATACAGCTGTAGCATTAACATATTATTGCCTTAAAACAATGAGTATCCCAGCGGTTTCACCTTCCTGTCCATCATGTGTTAGATCTGAGGAGATCCGTACACTTTGCTCTCCTTCATTTGATTCCATTGTAAGTCTCTGTTTCCAAATCTGTCTGTTCCTTTGTCCCTGTCTGATATCTTTTTCATCTTTGCCTACTCATCCCTTTAACACATTGTTCAAACAGATGTCAACTTTGAAATGTCAACTTTTTTCCCCTCTGATGTAAAGTGTAGAATGCATTGTTGGCTTCATTTCCTTCTCTCTCATCTCTCTTTACAAGAATATTTGCTTCTTCTGCCTTGCTATTTTTATCACAACTTTCTCTCTCTTTCTCTCTCTCTCTGTCTCTCTCTCCTTTGGTCTTTCCTGTCACTTCCCTGTCCTTTGTCCCCCTCTCTCTATCCTTGTACTGCTCTCAGCTGTCCTAATGAAAGGAATGACTGATGTAGGTGTTAGCGGGAAGATGGGGCCTGTCATTTATTTTCCTGTTTTCTGCAGCGCTTGCCTGGGGCCAGAGTCACCTCGACCACAGACAACGTTTCCCCGAGAGCTTATGTTTCATGCTGAGACGGCACATGTGTATGAAAGCTGCACCTATGCATAAACACAAACTTGCTTCAGAAAGACACACACTGCACCAAACCTGCTGTTTGATGATGTCCTCTATGGAGTGGGAGTCAAAATAATTCACCATAATTGAGTCTGTTGCCACCGTGTACCTTACTCCTCCTCCTGATTGTGGCAGCAATCTTTCACTGCCGGTCTCCCTCTTTGAAGACTGTTTGTCTCTTTGCTGCCTGTTTTCTTTCTTTCTTTCTAAACACCCTCTGTTTGTCACTTTGCACAGCCTTCTGTTATACTTTTCCTTCACATCTTGGTAGTGAATCACAGAGCTTTTTTACACCTGTTAAATTGTGTCCAGGCTGTTCCAACCACAAGTGGACAGCTGAAAGTGCAGCTGTTCCCACCTGGCAGAATAACATGTCTAAATACTGGTCTTCAGCAGCCACTTGTGATTGGATCTTACTTTTTGGCTTTTGAGGCTAATAAATACACAATCCCAATCACCCGATTTAAAAATCAAAATCATCAACTGATTACACAAATGAGGGGGCAAAGAGGATCAGAAAGTGATAAAACACTCATCGATGAGCAAAAAGAGATGGAGCAAAGATAAGACTGTGGTATCAAGATGGCTTAAAAATTTCTTTAAAGCTTAATGTTCCTGCTGTAATCATAGGCTCTGGCTGACTAACTGTAATCATGTCAACCCGCCGCGAGCAGTTCTTTCAAATTGATGTGGGTTTGTTAAGTGGGAGGACAAGGGAAGGAGATGAAAACAGCAGAGAAAAGGTAGGAGAGGTTAAAAACTTCAAACTTGTTGCTATGACAGAAAAATCAACAAAAGATAAGATGGAGAATGAAGCTAACACTTAAACACTGCATGAAGTGGAAAGAAATAAGTGCAGGTGCTCCTGTAATTCAGTTATTGTTGAGTGCATGGTAAAATTTGTTATTAACTGTCCACCTTTTGTACTTCTGTGAGGTTTTTCTCTTTCTTGGCTTGAATAACTCAGATCTTTGTGTCCATTTCCTTGTGTGGGCATGAACCCCATTAGTATAATTATAACTATAGGCTTAGATTTGCACACTTTCTCATGTGCATATTTGTGTCCTGTGTATGTGTGTATATGCTATGGTGCACTGAATGACACCTCCACCAGTCGGTCTCCTCTATGCCTCATCGCTCTCCATTGTTTTCCCGTTCGTTTGACTGACATGTCATCCTCAAAAGATGTTTGCATCGCTTCGGCACTCCAGATTGGACACGCTTGCCTGATCGCAGCCTTGGCTGTGTTTGAAGAAAGACAGACAGTTCAGTTGAGGTTTATTTATAGTCACTCGTGCTTGTTCACACTCTGGAGACTATGTTTTGATTAGACATCTCACACAGGGAGATCAGGGCCTCAGTAGTTGCAAATTATCTTCAGTATCTATTCTAATGTGCTCAGACTAGTGAGGTGTGACAAATCAGGACATGTCAGATCCTTTCTAGAAAGTTTTTCAATTCAGGGATAGAGCCTTAACTTGCTGGAGTTTAATATTTGTTGTGAATGGCTCTATAAAGTCTCTGTAAATAAAGCACTGATAGCTCACAATTTGCAAGTAGGCCACAGTATACAAAACCACACACATAGGCTGGGAAGCACATCTTGTCTGTCAGAATCACTCACTTTAATTTAAATGTTCAAAGTGAGATAACTAGGCCATAGTCCCATCATACTGACAGACATTCACTTAAGAGCTTGAATTTTGACCCAATTAAAACTGTTGTTAGGATATGAATACCTTGATGCTGCATTACTGCCATCAATCTGACTGGACAACTCTGGCTCAAATTTGCTCTTACCCATGTCATCCCATAACTTTCAATCTTCTAAATCATCTTCTATTTCCACAGTCTCGTGAACAAAAAAGCATTCTTGGCATTTTTTCTTGTCTTCTGCAAGTTTTAATAGAAATGCTACTATCTTTATCTGTCATGACACATTTTGGAAAAAAAATCGGTTATTTATTATTACTTAGAGCACTGTATGTGATTGATGGACATATAGAGGAATGCTGAGAGAGAGAGAAAGAGTGGGAGATATGGACAGCTGGACAAGAGCAGCTTAAAGATAGCAACCTACCTGTGAGAGAAATTCTCTGGTCATATCTGTGAGTGACAACTGTGTGAACACACGCACACACACACACACACACACACACACACACACAAATATAGACAGTCATCCAGCAGAGGTCCGTGATAAGGTAATCCATTTACTGGTGGGAGCTAGTTTCCTGCTATCATTCTGAATGATGGAGACCAGCTTTCATCTTTCAACTCTCCCTCTGCACACCACACGAAAACAAACACACAGCTACACTACACACACACACGCACACTTATTCATTTCTGAGATAAATCAGCTCATGAATATCTGTAGGAAGCGAGAAGAACCAAACTCACACAGATAAGCTGTCTAATGTTCCCCCTTAAACCAACGGTCAAGTGTGATGATATTCAAGGTCAGATTTCTCAACAGTTTGGAACGCCAGTGTCACCTTTGCTCACAAAATATCATTAAACTTAACACTTGGACTCATGTATCTCTATTTTATATCATCTAGCCCTCTTATGATTTTTCATTATTTTAAAATAAACATTAAGCTGCAATGTTGGATGTCAATGCAAAATATGGGTAAAGTCTTAAAGTGTAGAGTAAAAGTGTATTAGAACAATCCCTGGATAAAAATGTAGGTTTCTTTGAACTAGGGCTACAGCTACTGATTATTTCCATAATCAATCATTCTGTTGTTTTATTCTTTTCTATTTTATTTATTTTCTCTGTGCTAGAAGAGCTATCAATCAATCTGCCGATTCTTGATTTTTTTATCACAATCAGTGAACCGGACATAAACAAATCAGTATATTTCACAATTACAGTGACAACAGTGTAAATAAAGGGCACCAATGACAGCTGGCTCTAAGGTTGAGAAAGCTATCCATTAAGAGAACAACTGGCTTCGATGGATATAACCTGTTTCCTTTCAAGTTTCTACTTAGGTTTGTTGTTGTTGTAAATATGTGTAAGCATAACTATGTCATTAAAATATTATTTCCAGTGTTGTGCCAGCTCAAACAAAAACTGAGTTATTGAAAAGTACAGTTCACACCAATAAAATGAAGTGGTTCATGTTCATCATTAGCTTCTGAGAATTTTTAACTTATTTCATGATCCAAAATATGAACTAGTCCACGTCCATTATTTGGATAAGTCTTTTTTTTTTAGTAGAGCCATCCATGCTTAAATCCCTAACCCTCAAACCAATCCCCAAGACAAATGAATCCCTGGATGCTATTATAGCACCACAGACACATTCAGTTCAAAAACCTGTTAGCCTCTGTATTTATAACCTGTCCATAAACTCCAGCAAATGTTCAAAGCCCTGTCAGTCTCATATGCTTCTGCTGCTAACCGTATTGTGTGAACTGTCAGCAAGGTTGGCCATGCTGAATGCACGGACAGCGCTGGACTAGATGTGACCTCTGGTGCCACAAAACACAGGGCTGGGTATTGCTTGGCACCTCCTGTCACCTTTCAGCAATTCCCCTCATCTCTTGACACATTTTGGCGCCCTGAGAGCAGCCATTCAAAGCCTCATGAGTGAACTACGCTCAGGTTCCAATTCATGAGCACCTGTCTTGTAAAATGAGATTTTTAGGTGGCCAATTAGAATTCAAGGGTGGCCCATGCCATCCTGGTAACCTCCACTCTCTATATGTCCCTGCCCAGAGGCACTAGTTGTTAAATTTTGATGTTGTGAAACTGTTTTAGATTTATTAGGTCCTAGGACCAAAAGTTATTGGCCAGACACAGGGGAAAAGATAAGGGCTTGAGCTGGACTCCATTAGAGAGAGCTTCATTTCTGTTTTCTACTCAGAGTCAGGTTTGAAAAGACAAACAAACCCACTGCAGAATTGGGGCTGCTGACATTTATATTTTATTGTCTGAAATCTATGAATAAGGCCATAGTCCATCTGCCTTTGGATGCCTTGTGTGTGAGTGCATGTGTCCTAATGAGCTCCACAGAGCTGCTGCTTTGATGTTTTATTCTATTGTTTATTCTATTCAAATCTGGTACATCTGGCACTGTTCACATCTCCTTTTTTGTCCTTTCTGTGTGCTTGCATCTCTGTGTTTTTTGTTTGCATCTCTCTTTGTCTGCTAATATAATCATGCAAAAGCACTACATTTGTTAATTAATTTTTTCATGTTTCGACATGGAAGCCAAATGATTAATGCTCCAGTTATTGTCTCAGAGGAAATCCAAATAAAAAATAAGGACCTATTTCCAAGAGCCACTAAAAAGCAGCCTGCAGCCTGATCTCATCTTAATTCATCTGAAAAATCCTTGAAGACACACTGGGTGTGTTTTCCCCATTCTGCTTGAATATTTGATTGGAAAATTCCACTTCAGAAAACATAAGGCAAAAAAAAACTTTGGACATCGCGTTTCAAACCTGGAGGTAAACAGAACAGAGAACCACACATTAATAGTGTTCTTGAATTTGCCAAAAAATACAAGGTTGTCAGTTGAATCAAATTTTGTAATTTTCAAAAATCTGTCAAATATCATCAAGCTGGGAGTAAAAACAGTTTAATATCATAATATTCAGAGGAGTGGCCACAAGGTTTATCTACAACAGCGTCATGGGAGAAACATAAATGGTGTTGTTGAATACTGTAGGGAGACTTTGACATTTTAACATTACATGGAGAATGTGTCTTCAGCCATTAATCACAGTCTGTTGCGTGGAAACAGGACTATTAATGGAACAGTCAACCCGTGTAAGCAACATAATTGGAGGGATGCCCTGCTCTGATTATTAGCCATAATTTGATTGTTAAGTGCATGTAAACATTGCAATCGTCTAGTCCCTCTCCCCCTTATTTATACCACAACACGTGGTTATTAGATCTTTAAAATTAGCTAGAAATAAGGACCTGTGCCTGCATATGATATCACCACAGTACACACACAGAGTGGGCCACAAACCAAACCCTCCACAGTAGAAGAAGCAGATCATAAAGTTAGAGCCCCCTCAACTTAACCATAACTTTGAAAGCTTACTGCAATGGAAAGTTCAACTTTATCTCATGCCTTTGCTATTTCAACTAAATTCTACAAGCTAGCTGGTTTTTCTGTTTCCTTGCTTAACAAACAAAAATCTGTTTTTAATTTTGCAACTCCTGTTGGCTGTAATGTACCAGACTGCTGAACCTCTTCATTATAAAATGTTGCTACCAAGGGAAAGCTAAAGAAAAGTGCTTCATTTAATCCCAAAAGACTTTCAACTGTCAGCCATTGGTGGCTGGAGGAAAGGATTTTGCATCATCAGCTCGTGAATATAATTATTTGACAGGACTCTCTTGAGGAGTAGAGATACTTCAGTAACTTTAAGTTAATGTTTGTGTAATGATAAACTTACTGATGACTAAAATTTTTCTATGCTCTTGTTTTTGAGATATGTGTTCATTTTAGATTTGGCTTAAGCAAATAAGCTAATTCTAATGGATAAAGTCTTAAGGATAAGCTAGATTGACTGTGTCACTTAGCACAGAAGTTACATTGTGTTATCCTGTATCACTGATAATATTATGACATAAAATATCAACATTTGTTTACTCCAAAATTCTAATCATTTCTTTCTGGATGTTCATGATAAAAATGAAATAAAACAACCAGACGGGGGTTGATGTTTTTCATGTGACTCACCTTGAGGAGGCTTGAACTTTGGATACCCTTTTTTGTTTGACATAAACACTCACAGATTAGTCATTTGATAGAAATGCCAAACCAGACTGACATGCAATGTAAACAACAGAATGGCAGTGATATGTTGATTTCAAATGATGCTAGGCTACTTACATGCAGCATAAACACTTCACATTACCTTTAAAGCTCAGCCATATTTCAATGTGTTCATATGTGAAGACAATTACAATTGCCAGGTTCTTTAGTTGAATAAACAATGTCCCGTGGAAAGGTGTTTTTTTCTTTTTTTTGTCCGATTTGTTTTGTTTTTGGATAAGAAATGTGGAATGTGTGAAGCTTCCACACATGTAATGAGGGAAGGAGAAAGAAGTTAGGAGTCCAAAGGGAAAGAGAAGATAAATCTCAAACACTTTGCATCATTCGTTTTCACATTACCTCTCGTTTCCTCTCTGCAACAGAGGAACTGTCTTCACAGTGCACACCTACACAATTTTCCACTCTTACCAAGGTACTGCAGGCTTTCGACATGTAGTAATCACATAATATACACACATACACACCCACACACACACACACACCCACACACACAAGCATACACACACACACACACACATGCACGCATCCACTGATCTACAAATACAAATACACTTTTGAGGTCCTGGATGAAAGAACACCTACACCAAATGCAGGAAGGTGGAAGCGTGTGTCGTAGAGATAAAAGCATCAGCCAACCTGTAACAACCTTTCATCTCATGTCAACTATAAGGTGCCCAGCAAAGACACACACACATACAATAACATATAACATACCCATACCATACACACCTCATGCTTGATGAAAAAAAAAGTCATCTATATGGAAAGACCCATAGAAGAAATCCAGAACAGGAAAATTGGTGTGACAGGATTGACAGACTGATAATGGCCTGTAGGATTTTTCTCTGCATAAAAAGTAATTGTGGATGACAGCTTATAGCAAATGCATATATTTATGTCTCATGCAAGAACTTGTCATCTGAAATGTCCAAAACAGACTCTAAATCATGATGTAAGTGGTGGAAAAAGTGGCACAAAAACCAGATTGTTAATTCCCCATACAAACTGAAGGTATATCATGTGACACACAATACTTCAGTGAAGTATGACAACAACCGTTAGGCAGGCATGACAGCAGACAGGCAATAAATCTGATGATTAACATTATTAGTGACATCAACAGGGAATTAAGTTGCATGCATGCAAAGCAGGGGAAGTTTGGGGTTTGTTTCCCTCCTAAAATACCCTGAAAATGACATCCTTACATACCGTGTGTTCAGTCATTTTCTTCAGTACTACACCAACCTTCAGACTCTGCCGTGTTGTCACAAGTCAATTCAAAGATTTGACTTTTTTAAGGAGAAGTGTTTTCCTATTGTCCACCAAGTGTACAGAGACATTGCCAGTCCTGAAGGGTAAATTGAGGCATTATTCTGTCAGAGCTGCCATCCACCCTCCTATGTCACATCAGCTAGCAGCAAATAGAGTGGATAATGAGCAGTGAATCCCCTAGAAAAAACATTAGTAACCTTAGGTCTTTTCTGCAGTGACAGTTTCTGCCACGGTTTACCGTGAGAAAAAAAATAAAGTTGTTGCTTTTTTCATCATAGTGAGACTGGATACTGTTGTTGTGCCCGGTGTAAAAACTGTTTGTAGATACTCAACTAAAGTTTTTAATCCTACAGTATATTTAGAGCTTATGATTATTAACAAGTGGTGACAATGTTCAAATAAGGACAAAGTTATGGGAAATTTTGAGACACTTCTCTTTCCCTCTCTTTGTGACTGAATTGAAGTTTAAACAGAAAAAACAAAGTGAAACATGAGCTTATATGGTAGATCTGGAGAAAAAAAACAGCCGTTTAATAAAAATGCATTAAAGGATCAAAACACAACAAATAATCTCATCCTCAGACCAGACTAACTCTCATGTTTTTGTGGGATATTAGTTCATCTTCAGAGGGTAAAGTCTCTTAGGTTGTAGGAAGATTATATTCAGCTCAGAGATTATAAAAAGAAACTTTGTTTATGTCCGATACTGGAGCAGCAAATTTCATGTAACTCTGCTATTCCCAAATTCTGACTGTCTGAAAATGAATTTAAAATCCCAGTTCTGTAAGACATAAGGCACTGTGTAAATGTTGATAAAAACTTAACTTGATTGTTTGCAAAATTCAAAAGCATAAATTTTATTAAAAAATAGTGCATTGGCAACTCATTAAATATTTAAACAGGTACAACAGTTTCATAATTCTTAAAAAAAAAAAACACCCGGAGAACTTTGAAGGGTTAATTTGTGAGAGGTAAGTATATATAGTAAAGGGAATTTCAGAGGGGCAGTCTCTCAGGTGTAAGAAATGATAAAGGTTTAGTACTGTGATGGATTGGGTGTGGAAATAGTACTGTATAAAATAACATTCCTGTGTATAAACTTAAAATGAATTTGATGTATCATCTGAAGACCATGGTGCCAATATGCTTTTCAGAGAATTTGGGTAACTGATACTGGATGCCTCAAATCTTGAGCCCCTATCAGTGCTCCATACAAGCATGACTGGAGTGGAAATCACTGCATGAGCTCAAAATTACATCTAAAACCATTGCTTGTGTTCACAGTTTTTCCTTCATCCACAAATATAAGTAAAAACTGTACCAAGCACTGAGGAAACCACACATTAAATTAACATGATCCAGATCTCTGGGCTAGAGCCCTTTGAAGATTGACTGAAGCAGAGTGGAAAACTGACTTGTGGTCTGGAGAATCAAAATTTAAGGCTCTGTTTTGAAATTATAGACATGCTGAAATAGAAGATGGCCAGTGCTTTGTACACCAGTATCCATAGTGGTATGGGGATACACATAGTCATGAAGAAAGCAGTTCAGAAATTGACCTTGAAATGAGAATATGCCGAATGTTTTGGTCCACATGTGGACAAAGAACACTATTCATTATTACTGTTTTTCCCAGCTCCAGGTATAGATTTCTTTATGGAGCCCCTTCAGGTTGGAGGACCTGAGCCAGCAAGAGTCATTTCTCACAGCACAGTATAAATGAAGGGGGAATGTCCTTCCAGCAAACCAGAGGAATGAGCTCAACATTCACTTTGAAGTTGTCACAAGAAGGAGGCCATCATGACACCTTCAAAGGGGATGTTTATCCCTGCAGGTTCTCTGTTGCTTTAGCACTACTGCTCTGCACTAACATCAAGCAATATGGCTCCTGTAAGTCTGCATGAGAAAAAAGAAAAGGTGATCATGTAGTCAAAAAGAAGACAGTCCTGTAGGTGTTCATGCCCATGATCACACTATTCCACAATACGTGTTTGCATCAAAAACGCAGGCTTTTAAAGGAGTGAGTTGGAGAAACAGGAGCAGAGAATTTCATTTTGTATACTGAAACTCCAAAGAAGGGAAAGAATTGGTAGGAAATTACATCTCTGTGTGAAGATCAAGTCTTGAATAAGTTAGCATCCGGACAAAAGAAAAAGCATCTCATAAAAAGGGCAAGAATAAATGAAGAAAGCAGCTGGTTCAACATCTGCATCATTTGGTTAGTCCAGCTGAAAAAAAAGAACTAGTTTCTTTTGGAAGGTTTTTTTTTCCTTCAATTTCAAATTCCCTGTTTTCAATTCTTTGATAGAACTTCTACTTGTTCTGTACTTTGATGTGAATTTCTTTTCTTCTGCCTTAACCAGGACTGCCTTGTAGAAGAAATTTTGTTCCATAACAGGAATATGACTGCTACAATAAAAGTTAAATGAATAAATAAATGAATAAAACAACAGTTGGAGACACTTGAAGTTTGCACAGCCTGTTTTATCAAGAAGCAACCTACAGTCTTAAAACATGACGCCAACGGAGTAGAACTAAAAACTGCAGTTCATTGAGTGTCCACTTGAGGGTGGCTGCAGAAACACTGGAAAAAAATAACCCTAGTCTGACCAAATTCTTTATCAGCAGTTAATACAGGGTTTATTTTATCATTACTCCTTATTTTTTACATCAAACATAAACACTTGACCTGGTCAAGGGCATGACCAATATGAGGTCTGCCTCAAATTAATTGTCTTTACGTCCAAATTTGAACAAAGTTTGTTTGAGTCAACTTTTTTTTTATATGGTACCTCTTAACTCTAGGCTTCAAAACTTAGAAACCAATCACAGAGACTACATCCATCTGCTATTAAGTGTATGGTAATGTTTTGAATTTGCACTGAAAAGAAATAATTCTTTCTTTTTTATTTTGTAACATCAGATTGTGTATAACTTGCATGTCCTGATCACCTCAAAGGCAGATATGTTTGTTTTTACTCAGCATGGTTTGTGCTGTTAGGTCTCTGATATTGACCTCCTTGAGAGGTAAGAACATCTTTTCATCTACCAAGAGTCTCATAGAAAAATATATGGCCTATTTTGACCTCCTTCCCTAACAGCATACCACTTCAGCTGGTTTACAAACACAGCTTTTGTAAAACATCTCTCCAGGTACATTTTACAGAAAGCAAACCTTGAAGGAAACCTCTTTTACACTCAGGTAGTTCTACTTAGAAAATAGATTTTATATATATATATATATATATATGAATAAATAAATAAATAAATAATGAAAATAAGAATGTTGATAAATAAATAGATAAAGGTTATAAATAAAGTAATGATAACGAATGATGAATACTCTCCTGTAGAAGGCATATAAATGTTACATGTCATAAAGAATGGCAGCTTTTGAAGCCAAATTATCCCTACGATAAAATGTATTTTTGTCTGTCTTTGGAAAAAAAGAATCGATATAACCACCCGCATAGTCTAAGGAGAACAGATTCCCAGCCTCTGTCATCCCACACACAAACACGCACACACACAAACATGAACACACACACACACACACACCCAAAACAGACAACACCACTCAGCAGCAGCAGCAGCTCACAGACTACTGTACAAACTGCCAAGGCTCCTAGCTGCAGGCTTACCCGCACCCTGATGCCCCTCACCCTACATCATGCCGATGTTTGAGTGAAAAAGACAGAAGGAAAGAAAAGAGGGAAGACAAGGGAAGGGCAAGAGATGAGAGGATAGAGTATCAGAGAGAAAGTGATATGAAGAGCGAGTGCGAGGAAGTATCGTCTGTGTGTGTTATGTAAACCCCAGGTGGCGCTTGTTGTCCTGGATAGAAGTATCACCAGGGGGACAGCTGCTCCAGCTTAGCAAGTCTCTCCACACCCCTCTCTTTCTCTCCCTCTTTTCTTTTTCCCCAGAAACACACAGTACAGCATGAATCAGGAGGAATCAAGAGGAGAAGAAGAAAAGAAATGAAAAAAAGAGGGCGCTGAGAGAAAAATGGATAAAGGGAGAAGGAAAGATGGGATAAAGAAAAAGCACAAAAGATAATTGTGGTTAAACACATGAAAGAAGAGACCAATCTGTCAAAAGAATAGCAATAAGAAGAGAGAGATTATTTCATCAATGTAACAGACACTTTTTGCTTCTGCTTCTGAATTCGCATGTGCAACTTTAGAGTTATGATCTGTTTCCCCTGTGCTGTGCTGTGCCGTGTGTTTCATCTGTTTTCTGGTGTTTCTTTTTTGTCTGCACAGTTTCCAAGCACAACCCTGGCTGGAGCTACATCTGCATACATCACACACCTTTTCACACCCACACACACAAACACCCCTCCCCAAGGGGCTGTTGATGATAACAGCCTTTGCTCTACACCTGATGTATCTGTGGGGATCGTCGCCTTCGTGCTGAAACAGCAGGAATTGCAGCATCAGCAGAGACGCTTTATGGTCCCTGTCCGACTGCTGACTTAGGCTTCAGTGTTCCAGATCTTGACCTCTACTGCTGCTGTGGAAATCCCAGTCCTGACCCCAGACCAGCACTTAAGACTGATTTCACTCCACTGAACAGCAGTAAGAATAGGAAACAGATGAGGGAAAGTTCAGTTCTGGGGCAACACTGCCCCCAAATGGCACAGGCATAGAGGTGTATCATGTAGAGATGACGTAAGGCAGGGATATGTAAGTGTGTGGGGGTGATTGAGTACATGTGTCAATGGGTTTGTATTAACTGTCAACACGTTAAGGTTGCAGTATACTTTTGGTACATATGAAACAGGTTGCAGCAACAACCACAACAATGAAAAAAATACCCCCATTCAAGTATTGTCCAAACTTGCTTTACACCATAAAAAAAATGTATCAGATTGTCTATTTCCAGATAGATTTATCTGAAACATGAGTTGGGTCATGCATCACTCTTCTTCAGGAAAATATGAGAAAACTTTCTGACCCCTCTGAATAAGCTTGTGGAACACGTTTTTGTGGGTTGTGCCAATGGAAAAAAAAAAATTGCCAAATCTTCTCTGCCACTGCCAAACAGTATATGCCACTCTTGCCAATGACTCCTGTTTTTAGCTTCTGGTGCTGATAATCAAGTTTCTGATTGGCCAAAAAACCTACAACAAAAAAAATAATGTACTTAACACAAATTGCCTTACTTTTTGTTGCTACGTATGTATGTTGCTTGAAGAAAAGCAGCTAAAAAAATGCAGATCAATATGTTAGTGTAAGTTAAAGAAACATAAATCAGAGATCCAACGTTCCTCAGTAGGATAGCAGGAAGTGTACTTGAATTGCAAGGGAAATAGATTTCCCATTTACTGACCCAATGTAGAGCTACTTATGCTGAGGCAATAACATTTGGTCATTGCGTGGGGAAGGGAAGATGTTAGTGCGGCGCCAGAAGGCAGCTCAACTCAAGGTAGATTCTTCTCACTAATAACTCCCAGTAGGAAAAGAGCCGCAGGAAGATTTATCCATCCAGGGCTGCTCAGGAAACACTGGAGCTTAATGCAGGAACATATGACCTTATTAACCGCTGATATGCAAAAGCCATCTGAAGTGGCTGGCCTGGATGCAAAACCAGGGTAGAACATAAAAGGAAAAAAAGCATTATGTGCTGCATAAGACTCAAGTGAAATTGTATCTAGTATCCAAACGTCTCTGTCCTTTGATGTAGATAGAGTGCTGATGAATTATTGGGCTGAATTATTGAATGGACTGATCTGTGTTTTTGGAAAAATACTCAGAACAGTCAAAGCGAGTACTAATAGCACAGCTGGTTTGGATGTTAAGGGAGATGTAGGTACTTATGGCACTGTGAGGACTTCAAAAGTGACCTTGATATAGTCTCAATTTTACATTTCTTCCTGTTTGTAGCCCACATTTTGAAATGAGGTTTGCAGTGCGAGAACTGGTTATTTCTTTGTATATGTGGTTCAGTCAGATTTTCCAAAGAGAACACAAATCCTTTTGCAGCGGCATAGACTAAAAGTCCCTAAGTGACAACAATACGCCAGCCAACAAAGGTTAGCAGTGAAAAGTGAGTTGACCAAACAAGAAAGAGGATGTGACCTCTACTCTTGAAGAATACGATCTTTTGATTAATTTTGTGATACCAGCGGACATTGGAGGTGAACTGGCAAAAAGTTAATTGGAAGAGTGATAGAGCACAGGCTAAAGGCTAAAACACAGGTTAAGCTGTGATAATGTTTGTTTCAACTCACATGCAGCAGTTATGCTTCTGTGGTCTGTTCAAACCTGGGAGTCTATCAGTAAAATGAACAATTAGGTTGTTTGCTCTGCCTGGTGAGTTGGTAGATGAGCACTGGTATGAGACCTTAGCGCTCCAGGCTGTGAGTAACACTGAGCAAACTGTCTGCTCACTTTCTGTACAATAAACTGCCATAAAAATTAAGTTTACAAGTTTGATTTTTGTCATGTGAGACTCAAAAAGTCCTTCAACTTAAACACAGTCCAGTTGTGTGTGTTTTTTTAATACGATTCAGCTTTCTTATGCTGAGAACACTGATTTAGAAAATGTTTTCAACTGGGAATTACAAAATGTTTTCAGTTTCTTGAGCTTTCTTTGATGTGTAAAGGTAAATGACAGGAAGACACAAGTTGTTCCTAAAATCTGAATTCAAAGTGTCCACAGTGGACAGAAAATGATGGGTGAACTGCAATACAAATTGGTAGTTCCTTTTTCAAGCTAGCAATATGAATAAGTTTGCAGATCACAATTTTTTCCATGTTGCAGGGAATGTATTCTGAATTTCCCCACTGGCAATAGTGGAACCTCTCTGTGTGAGACTTTATCACTCTTAAATAAAGCAAAAATCTCCCCAAGGATGAGGAATCAACACAACTCAAAATCAGCAAATTAATCCCAGAAAGTGGCATTACATGAAGAAATATACCCCTGAGAAGAATTGTAGCCGCTCCAAAATATGTATGTCCATTCAGCCTTCACAGTGAAATGTGCTGTACACTGTGTAAAAATGTTCTATTTTGATATTCATTTATTTTTCTTCTTTGTATATGCACCTTTTTCCTTCTTTCATTTCTATTTTAAGCAGCTGCCAGGTGCTGGACCATGTCTGTAAGAGTTAACAAATTACATATTTGCCCTTTGAGAACCCGTCTGCTTTGTGTATGAATAACACTTTCCACATCCGCTCCTGTGCTGTTGGTATTTCAGGTTCAGAGAAGCTCAGCAATCAGAGCTGCTGTAATAATATGATTGAATGCCTGAGGTGAGCAAAAGAACTGAGGGAAAAAAGAGAACCAGAAATATGGAAATGGGCTTTATTATCCTCAGAACTGTACTTGAACTGTTGACTGTAGTCAGAGCTATACAGTGATATTTATTTATTTTTTAACCAGAGAATGAGACAAGATGTTCTGCATACTGAAAGACTTGCCGACTTGTTTTATCCCACACTCTGAGATAAATAAAACATCTCTCAGAGGCATTGATGCTTACTTATGAAACGAAATGACTTCTTAAATCAGAACTCTTTCTTGTGTTCTTCTCAGACTCTGCCAAGGCTTAACTTTAAATGTGAAAATGAAATGTATTAACCTGATTAGTCTGATGTTGAGTTATGTCCTCATTGTGCACAGTCTGTGCCTCAAGGTCTGGGAAGATTTATATTATCTTTCCTTCTGGTATGAAAGGGAGTGAGCATGATTATGTGTCTGGTGACCTTTTATGTTGAGAGAGTATTAAAGGTTGGGTCCAACTAAATCACTTATCTGACTTCTTTTACCCGTTAATGCAAAGGAAACAGCCTCCTTGACCTGCTGTCAGTTCAAGGAGGGTGGATGTCCAGAGTCGGTGTGCGCTGTTGCAGCTCTTAAAGTCCCAACACCAAGTCTGCTACTTTGGCTTCGATATCAGCGAAACAAGCACAGACTGGACCTGACACCAATGTTAATTCAACTCTCTATCCCTTGACAGGAGGATGAGACTAACTGTTATGTTTTGGCAACTTCGGGCTTTTCTGACTTTGTAAACAAAAATGATCTCACTTTTTGAGTCTGTATTGGCTCCAACACAAGGATCAGTTTGGTGATTGTCCTAGCTCAGAGTATAACGAGCACAGTTTATTTTTGAAGCAGATTTACATCTCTCATCATCATTAGCCAAAAAAACTGCTACCATAAAGCTGATCGGTCATTGAAGTAATTCTATTATCAAGGGATCGAGATAGACTTAACTGTGTTCATTGCATGATTATGAGAATTAAAAACAAACAGCAGCTGTTTAAAGTTTCTAACTGAACTTAGTTGTGCCAGATGGTAAGTGACAAAAAAAATCATCTGAAACTAAATAAACATATATTTTACTTTTCACCAGAGAGCCTGCTAAGCTGTTGTTTCTCCATAAAAGTCAGAGTATTGCCATCATTTTTATTCATAGCTAAACAGAGGTCCATCAGGAGTGTTATTAAACACACACTTCACTTCACTTCACGTTATATTATGAATCAAAGCTTGCAGTCTAATATAGATGAAGTGAGAAAACCTTGATTATTTGCCAAAATCTGTTCAGGGAAATTTCAAAGAGAGTTCAACCCTTAGAGTATTGATTCTCAGAGCAACTCATACCAGTCATCTCAGCTGGCCTCCACCAGTCTCAGTTCTATTGAAAAGGGACAGATTGTATTTACTGCCAAGAGTTTCTTCAGGAGCTTTCAAGGGCAGTGGACACATGATATGTCTGCGTCTTCATCCGGCGCTTCATCTCTCTAATCATCTGACACACAGCCAGAGGGTAACAGCAATACACAGTGGTCCAGTCCTCACACACACTGCCCTGTGGAGTGAGTGGCACACAGACGAGCACACAGACACATGCAAACACAAATAGGAGAAGCACATGTGCAGACAAAACAATACAGTCAAAAGCATACAATGAATGTCAAGGGAAAGGTAACTTAAAATAAACTAACACAATATAGAGTGCAATTAAAAGGACTTTGCGAACAATTGTATACTTTCATTGACTTTGTATTTTGCTTGTTGTAATTGTTTTCTATTTTCTGTTGAGCCAAAACAACTTTTCTAAAGCCTTTTTTATAAGAGGGGATGTTCAAGGTACTATCAGTTACTTCAGAAGGGGTCAACTTTTCCATGTAAATCAGTTCATTCAACTCAATGATAAATGAGTTCCTTCGCAGCATGTTGCTTTAGTGAATCATTCAGAACAGGGTGTTTGTCTGATGACAAAACTGGAGAATCTCACCTTACAACATTCTTGAATGACATTAATCGCTAAATTTCTTATGATTAGCTAAATTAAATGGTAAATTGACCTTGCAGCAGTCGATAGCCTAGCTTCCTTGCCAATACCCCAGCCAGTTTCCCAAAAAGTGTCCACTCAAAAAGCATCCACAGTCATTGATATACTCTCCACCAACGACTATTGAGTAAAATCTGAGGGGCAAACAATGTTCTAAAATATTTTGCAACACACTTGTGAATATACTCTCTGTAGTCAGTGTATCACTGAACAAAAAAGGCCTAAGTCATTATGATAAATGGAGCATATCAGTGTTCAACTGGTTCTTATAAATGTCTGTTCATATGTTGGTTTGTGTGTCATTTGAAAACAAAATACCATTTTGAGAAGAAATAACATTGTTTTGAATGCAAGGTTTCATTTTGCAGGAGAATTGAAGAGTTTTGCCCTCTGTGTGTATTTTTTTTAATTGTGTGGAGAGTTCTGCATATGAGGTATGCTTTCAGAAAACGTGTATAAACAATCTAGAAAAACTGTAAAAGAAATGCACACTACACAAAAGTTCAGGTATCAGAAGGTTAAAATGGATACATCTTTCATATGAATAACCAAGTTTCAAAGTTAGTTTTGGCTATTTTCATCAATAACAGGTATGCTATAGGTTTGTTATGAATCTCACTAAGAGAAGAAACTCAAGAAGAAATATATTTTGTGACACATGTACTCACTCTTATCTTGTACCACTCCCTGATCCCAACCCTTAAAGCAAAAGTGGATCCTGGCAGCAGAGGCATGCACAGACACTCACCATACTGGTGAGCTAAACTCAAGTCCAAGCAACATGGTGACAGAGCTCCCACAATACCTGCAAGAACATGCAGTGGAAAGCTAAAGGTGTGTAAGAGTAATAGGTAAATACCTCACAACAACAACAAAAAGCCATGATTTGAAATTACATGTTGTCTTGTCTGCACAGATGTCAAACAGGCTCGTGCTCCAGTCACCCCCCGTCTGTGTAATAGTGGTGATGGTGGTTGTTGTGACACCCAGACCGGGCTGTGTGAGCACAGGGTCTGTCGCTGCAGGGTGACTGTTCAATGTCACGTTAAGTTTGCTTCCTCTGATGGAGCATACCACTTCCTCTTCTTGAAGGATTGATGGGGATCTTGAGTGTGACAGTTCAGGTCTGGAATGAGATTTGTAATGGATTTGTCCTCAGTGGTAGGTTAATGATAAATAAAAGTTCCTTTTTTCCACTCATACTAGACTAAAACCTTGGTGAAAAAGGTTGCCAGCAAGAAAATAAGTCTCTTTAAGTTATCAAGAATTCAGCTGATTTCTCTCATTCTGCTAAATTCATTTCCTTTAGCAACATGTTTTGTACATAAAAGCTTTCCATTAAAAATGTAACAGCACAGCACCTAAATCACATTCTCATCCCAACAATATTACAGCAATATTGTGATACAGCGTTTGCATTCAGCTGTTTAAGGCCTTCAGCAATATTAAATTGCTGCAAATTGCAGGGAAGGCAAAAATCTAAATAAAATTACATTTTAATAGGAAGGAGACATGGTAACAATACATTGAAGCAATGTTCCTGTTTGATTATCTTTCATCACAGCAACATTAAAAGAGAAAAAAAGATTAAGAGGTAGCACATCAGCATTAAAAAGGCTGAAAAAAAGATAAGTGAGCTGTTTGCTGTAATTGCATTGTGCTCAGCGGTGACAGCAGAGAAAAAAAAAGACACTTACTGATGTGTGACTGTTGTCTGCTCCATGACCAGAAGCTTTATTGGCCTCCAGAAAGGAAAAGAGGCGAGGAGGCAAAGAGGAAAGGGGTGAGCAGAGAGTCGGCAGGAATGAGGTAAGAGTGGGAGGGGGGACAGAGTGACACTTCCCAGTGAGAGGGTGTGTGTCAGAGCAGATAAACCCGCAGTTGTATAGCTGGGCCTGAAGCTGTGTGACAGAGATAAGTCTTGTAGTTGTCTTCTTTCTGAGACTTTACAGAGCCCCCCACTTATACAGCAAATGAAGACGGAGGCAGATCCACATCAGGGTGCAGGAGGATGAATGTCTGTCAAAATATAATCAGATGTTAATGCATTCATACACTAAACACAAAGTCACAGCCAGGTCAGAACAGACTTAATATTGGACAAAAGTTGTTCATTGAAGTTGTCACCTACAGATTGTGACAGGGGTTCAAAAGACCTGAAACAATAATGAGTTTGATTATTATCTTAGAATAAAAAAAGGCCAATTTAAGCTGGTACTATTTTTAATTAACATATTCACAAACACTGAATTTATGTGAAAAAAGATTTACAGCTTCACTTACCTTGAAGGCAGTAACAGAGAGACTAAGTAAAGTAAAAATAAGGAGTCAGAAAGTGAAAGATGAATTTTTGAACTGAGGACACGTAGGCTCGTTTTAAGAGGAGCTTAAATTGAACTTTGCATTTCCTCTGTGTGGTTTGACAATGAGCTAAAGTTTCAGACTGTCAAACCACACAGTCATGTGGTGTGAGAGGAACGTGGTGGAAGGACACGTAGTGAAGCAATAACTTACAGACTATGCTAAGTAGGTCCAAGAAATACATTTGTCATTGATGATAACGACATTTTAAAAACTGTGCTTCTCTCAGCAGCCCTGAAATTAAGCTGAATATCAGCTTAACCCAATGCTGTAACCACTTATTTGATGAAAACTGTTTTCAATTTGAACATAATTGCTTGTGTGTTATAACAATAACAAGATTTAATTGTAACACAGACAGAAGACATTTTACGTTCTCAGCTTCTAGAGACGCTGAGTTTCAGCAGTTTCCTCAAGATCTCTACTTATTTTACTTGTTATCTCAAGAAAGATGACTAAACCTCAAAATCAGCTCGGCACGCCATCTTCAAGGTTATCATGGCGAATAAAATCCTAATTAAATTTATTTGGATTACTAGAGAATTATCTGGTTGTCTCAAGAAATAAGTTCTGTTATCTTGAGATAACAAGTGAAATATGTCAAAACCTGAAAAAAAACACAGCAGAAAACAACTTATCTCTGGAAAACACTTGATAAAATCTATGTAATTATGACCCTGTTGGGCTTCCATAGACCTGCCAAGGGGACCTCGGATGTAAATTGGCCTTGTTAGGTAAAATGCATCAAATGGTCGTATTTATATTCAATATTGTCCACTGTACTTTTATAGATAATATAAATGCTTAAAAAGTTGAGGGCTGTGTCTGTGATGCGCTCAGTGGCACTTTGGAAGTTCGGGCTCTCCTGGCAAATGACCGATGCTACAAATCTGTGAATTGAAATCTTTTTTTTTTTTGTTCTGTCTTGGTGATTCCTATTATTTCAAAATAAGAAAATGCATCAGAAACTCAATGTTCATATGATGACAATTTGACAGCAGCATTACTGATTAAGAGCACGCCAAAATCAGGTTTCAGAAGCCTGATCACAAAAGTAGAAGTTAGAAGATGCAAATTAATTGTTGAAAATCATTGCCTCTAAAGGTTTCCGTAGTTAAACTTATTTAGAGATACTCAACTTTTTCCAGCATGGTATGTGTAGGAAAGACCTTTTTAAAAGTCACAACTTGAAACACAAAGGATTAATTTCTAACTGATAAAGTATCAAGCCCTCACTGTTTTTCAATACAGCTTACACAGCACAAAAAAATCCAGTATTTGACACCTGTCACTGTTGCTTACCACCATGGAGCGTCTTTCTCTTTGTAGTGTTTCAACAGCGTCCTGGGTCTGGTACTTTTACGAGAGTTTGCCAACTTGAACAGTATTAACGGTTGCCAGGCAACAAGCTCAGAGTTCCAAGTGATGGGCGGTGACCAGCACGTAACAATGCAAAAACACTCATTTAGGTTTCTCAGTGTTGACCTTTTTCATACCTGCCCAGGTGAACTGTTTCCTCTTATTTCAGGCTTTATGGCTATTTTAGTTCTGATGAGGCCTAAATCAGTCACTTAACTTATGAAATCGAGTATAAGTTGTTCTATATTTGGTATTGACTGATTTGATTTAGGATGAAAAACTCTTTGTTTGGTGATAAAATTCAAAGTTGTGTATATTTTAATTACTGGGCTCATAAGGTTATCTTCTATCTTCTGAAATCAAAATAAATCCTATGGATACGTGCTGTAAATTGCAATCAAGTATGTGTATATAAATAACCCTCAGTGTATGTGTATAGAATTGTTATATTTCAGGAGGATATTCAAACTTCAAGATCACTTTCACTACTTTTCCTGGGGGTGAAAAGACCAAACAACTTTTTGACACTCACATGAGATGAGTCTTGGTGTGGAAGGGGAACAGCAGTCTTATTTATGCCCCTAGAAGAAATAAACAACACAGAGCACAGAGACTGAAAAAGAAGGAGGCAGAGTATCTCATTTGTTTTATTTTTCTCTGGAAAAACACAAGTCAGACAGGAACCATACATGGCTAGAAAATTGGAAAGATGTCTGACAGGCTGACAAAACATAAGGGAGGCATATTCTTTGCATTAAAAACAGAGCAGACACATCAACATCCATCTGAACACAACAGATATTTAAGAGTCTGCAGTGAACAGCGTCATTATTTTATGACAGAATAAATGATTGGCCAGCATAGGAGCAGGATTAAAAATAGGTTTGTTTACTGTTTCCAAAAAGATTATTTAAAATCTTTCTTTTAAAGACAGATGCTTATTTATTATGCATTGTAAGAGACAGAAAGAATGACACTTGGATACAAATGCCAAAAAAGGGACAAAAGGAAAGCAAATCTGTTTTGTACCATTATCAAATTCTTTTTGAAATTGCATTTCACTTTTCCCACTCCATTAAACAGACCCATTTAAATACAAAGACCCAGTGGCCCCAGAATTCTATCAGTGAAATAGGGTTATAAAACCCAAAACCATCTCTATTGTGAAGACCTTAGTTGAACACACTGCAACAGTGTGAAAGGAAAAGAGGAAGAAAACTTTTAAAGTCCCATTTGTTACAGGAATTCCCTTAGATCACATTTAGCAGTAAAATGCTGCATAACAATGAAACCCTGTGTGTCTGTCAAACCTTATACCATGTGAAGTAATAGAGTAAATGGTGTGGCGCAGACACATAAATAATAAGTACATACTTCTGAGTTTGTTTTATGGCTTTTAGTCAAAATAACTCATTTTGTCGTAACATTTTTATGATGCCTTTAAACCTTTCACAGAAGCTACACTGCTGAATGTGTCCCCCTGTGGCTGTGTGTTTGTCTTTATGGGAGAATATGTTTCTATTCGACTAGATAAACCAGAGTGTCCCCGATGTCCACAGTGAGGCCGTTGTCTGCCAGAGTGACCCGCTTCTCCTCCAGATTGATGCTGAAAACAGATTTGGTAGAGATGGGCAGTTTGCCCTGTTCCTCGCGTCCCAAGACAGGCACCCGGCGAGGCCCCAGCACGGGGTCCTCGTACCTCATCAACTTCACTCTGGATAGATCTAGTGGAGGAAAACCAGATGGTCATAGAGGAAGAGACAAACAGAGGTAAAACATGGAGAGAGAAAATGAGTGCAGCATAAGAGGGCAAGTGTCAAAGGGAGGACAAACGTAAAGGATGAAATGGTTTGGAGAGAAGAGTAGTAAGAAAGGAGTTTAAAAAGTATGGTAAAAGAAATGAGTGAATAAAAATGAGTTACAGAGTAAATCTGCCCATTACTGGAGCAACTATCATTCTTCTTAGACTTGAAATGAATAAGAAAAACTGCCTAACACCCAGCAAATTAGGGAAAACCTCCAGAGGATTTAACTTGCTGCCTTTTTGCAAAAAAGCTCAACTGTTTAGGCAATGGAATAAATTTGAAATAGATGCTTTCAGGTCATTGTCATGACACTGAAGCTGTTCCCTGAGCATGAAAGCATGGTAAAAAAAAAGTGAGGAGAGACATGGGTAGTAGCACCAGGTCATACTTGTCCACTTGGGACTTAGTTTGTCACACAAAAAAGAACCCAATAGCAAAGAAACATTAACCCAATAGCAAAGAAACATTCTTATCCAATCCCAGTTAACATTTTTATAGGGAAGTAAAGTCTTCACATTGAAAAGCCCGTATATTCAAATTCATGTTACCAACCTTTGATGAGTCTATTGACCTTGGCTAGCCTTCGGACAACGCTGTCTCTGCTGTCTCCCTGCCGGATGTCAACCTTTGTAGAAAACAGGCCGTTGGATGGCTGAGGGTTGACCAGGGAAACGCACACTCCAGGCTGAGAGAGGCAAAGAAACAAATGCACAAACACCTTTTTAGTTTTTTTGTGAGCGCACATCCAACTTTGCTCTTCAAGGACACACAAACTCCTTGAGAAGGAACACTGTACAAAGACCATAAAACTGTAGGTGTTGAAGCTGATTAATGGTTGACCCTTTAAGGATCTTTTGTCTGTCTCACACAGCTTGCTTCAGGGGCAGCCAAAATACATCAGTGACTCTTACCTCTGTTCTGAAAACACTGAATGGCTTCCCTGGGCAACAATCCTCCTTCACTTTGTCGTCAGCTTCAGATGCAAACAGGACGTCTATCTGCTCCAACTGATGTGGAAAAAAAGCAATTATCAATCATCCGAACAGGTGAGAGAGTGTTCCTGCTGGTGTGATGTGCAAGATGGAAACCTCTTATACCATATCTGGGAAAAACCATTTCTGTATCAATTTATTTTTCATGTGACCACCCTTTTGCATGGGAATGAGAATTAAATTCATGGTGTTAGTTTGATGTAAATGTGAACAATTTCCCTCCTCTGTTGGTAAATCTGTGCTGGATTCACCGTAAGTATCCCGGAGACTTGGGTTTTAATATTTGACAAGACTAAGCTTCTGTGCAGACAAAAGTATTAAGGGCTTTCCAAGCTGACAACTGCACCCAGGGTTGTCTCAACTGAATTTTGCAGAAGTAGTGAAACTCTGTTTGCAAACCAAAATGCTGCAACTTTATGTTTGTTGTTGCTCATATTTAAGACAGGGTTTAAAATGCAGCTAAATTTGAGATGTCTCTTCCAATACATAAGCTGTATGGGCAGATTTGTTACAAACTTGCAAACAAAGCTTTCAGAGGCTTGTTTTCAGTGGCCCACTTTAGATGCTTCTTATTGAGGTCATCATTAAATGTAATGGATGCTTAAAGGGGTATTGGATCACCTAATGTACCTCTAAAGAGTTGGTTAAGTAGACCAGGTTCTCCATCAACACTGCTCGTTCATCAAACTCCAACTCCAGATCCAACACCCTGGGGCCATTCTTCTCCAGGTTCTCCTACAAAATACAAAGAAAAAAACAAGTCTAAGCTACACAAATGCACTGGGCATGAGAGCTTACAAATCCAAACTCTCTTGAGGAATGAGCAGATGGGACCTACATAGCTCATAATTTGCTACAATTCTGAAAGAGGAAATGCATTATTTCATCCATTTTGTGAAGGAGTTACACTTCAGTTTAAAATTCAGCATTTCATGGCAAAACTCATTGTTATGCCACAGCTGTCACCATGAGATAATCAAGGACCTGTAATGCTTTGTGAAACAAACGCGCCAAAACAAACCATCAAACAAAGAGAGCTGGAAGAAAAAAAACAACTTGAGAGCTAAAAAAACAGCTCGAGAGAGGAAAAACAGAAGAACACAAAGCTAATCATGACTATTTATTAGTTTCTTTTTTGTTTGATCACTGCAGAGAAACAGAAGCACCTGAGTGAGCCCTGGGAGCTCAACAGAGATTTAATAAGCATTTCAGTTCTAAGCATTTATTTGGAACTTGACCTTGATCCAAGCTTGTTCAAGCAGTAAAAATCATATTTAAAGGTACAATGAGTTAATTTGGTCGTTATAGCATTTGATAATGAGTAGCTGCTGCTTTCAGATCAAACCGCACGAATAATGCAGTTAAAATCCACTTGAAATCAAATTAATCTGAATAACAAGTTGCAGACGTATCAAAGACAGGAGTGTGTTGGATGAAAAAACATACAATCCTGCAGTAAAAAAGGCGTTCACAAAGAAGAAAAAGAAAATACATAGAGACGCAAGCCGAGGCAGCTCGTCAAAGGAGTGTTTTGTATTCTTTCAGATCAATACTTCACATTGAGGGTTGCAGACCAAGTTTTCTGGAAACTTCTTTGGAATTTCAATGACGACACTGTTTTTGGTATTGGCTACAGTTTTGCCATTTTTCAACACAAAAAAAATTCAGAAAAAAAAAAACCACACAGCTTTTGAAGATGAACATTCAAGTATTTCAACAGAATTACTAAGGCGCAGTGTGACGAAACTGAAGCAGAGCTGTGTTAAAAAAAATGGACAAAAAGCCATACAAGAAAGGATTTAAGCAAACAATCCAATTTGGGGGTAAACAAACTTCTTATTTACATGACACAGAAAAACAAAGATGGAGGTAGAAAATTTTGAAAATCCAGCATATGAGTGCCTGTAGTAGTGAAATGGAACGATGGAGCTTTTTATATGCAGCTTCCCCTAATTCCATATTTTTTTACCTTTATCATGGCGACGAAAGGCATTACTCTCTTCATGTATTTCTTCAGTTCAGGAAGGGCCCCCAACTCACTCGCTATTATTTTGTTGTCAGGGAGGACACCGTTGTTGCTCTGGACAGACACCGATAAAAAACAACAAAGAAAATTAAGACCAACAACCAGTTAGAGGCAGGGAGATTTGTAACAAAAAGACAGAAAAAATTGTGTGATCACACCAAGAAAATGAATAGTTTGACAAATTGACGGGTGCTGTTACAGTGATGAAGAAACACTCTGTGACTGTCCTCTGCTTCAGGAGATCTCAGCTTCCTCAACAACAAACTAATTTTAGTGGCTTCATTTAACATTCACATCTATTGGAAACCAAGTATACATATTTGGGAATTGCCTTCTTTGGACAAAAGTAAGTACATATCAGAAATGGTATGTTGTGGACCCCAGTGCCTGTGCATAGTACGTTTGTTTATATTTGTGTGTGGGTTTGTTCCTCACCTTGTAGTGTTTCCCAAGCAGGGATAAGGCACTGTGCTGCCATGGAGGGTAGCTCTTGGCAACATAGATGCTGCAGTGGGAGGGCTTGGCTGGGGGTTTTGAGTCACCTTTCTGTGGGAGAAAAAAGGAAAATAAAAGAGCAACTCAGATTCATCTCATTTATCCATACAGCTATGTACCTGAGGCTTTGATGGTTTTTAATTCATTCGCTTCAGTGACGGAATATATTTCGGGGGCGGGTGACCTACATGTGAGGCAAACTGAGCTTGGATTATTTATTTTGTGTATGTGTCATCTTCTCAGATGGATATAAAAATCTGTTAACTTAAACTTTGCGATGGCTGTCACGTCTGCTCAACTCTTGAACTGTGTGGATGGATGCTTATACATACATATCCACGAATGAGTCTTATAAGGACTGTTTAATTCTCGTCAATTAAATATCAAAATGAGATAAAGCTGCCTCACAGACATGAAAGAAAGAAAACCTTTATGTCAAGTCAAACAATCTTTACAAAGTCATTTCTGGTCAGTTTCTTAGTTTTATTCGTTTGTGCAGTGTGAAAAGACATTCTTCATCTTTCCTTTCATCCTCTTTTTCAATCATCCCTCCATCAAGCCCCCAATCAATACCAGCAGTCAGGAAGCCTGGGATATTGGCAGTCTCCAGTCTTGTCGATACTTTTTCTGTTATTCTCTGAGCTGCCAAAAGCCGCTCATTGAAGCGCTGAACTAACAGTTAACTCACAATAGGCTGGCTTTCCTGCTGTGAACACAACACAGACTTTGTGCCTTGAGTGTATTGGGAATAGTCAGGACAACTTGACTTGAACAGCTCAGTGTGAAATATAATGTGTTTTCCTTGTTTATCCTCTGTGCAGTATAAGAACCTCTGTATCCCCAGAACTCTCTGTATGCATATTAGCACAACAAAGAAAAAAGGACAACTCTAATAATTCATAGCCACTGAATCAAACTTGATAAAAAGAGCCTATATGCTGGGCATGCACTTACATCAAGGAGAGTGCGTTTTGGTTTTGAGTTGTTAAAATCGGCTAAATCACATGACAGTTCTGGCCCCATCTGTAGTGGTTGATAGCCTAGCATCTGTTTCCAGATCTCACGCTGTGTTTTCAAACAAAAGGGCTGTGCTGACCAGCTTCCTGTGTGGCTAAAACTCTTACTGTTGACAAGTGCCTCATACAACCCCACTTCAAAATCAACGCAGTATCCCTTTAAACATCAAGTCTGCCTTCAGCAGGCTGCCTAATGTTTCCATGCTTCTGTCGTATTGTTTTTGTCACTTTCTGCCTCACTGTGCTCCCCAACACAAACCGCACTGTTAAACAACACCTAAGGGAGAAAGACTCAAACACATTTAAATGCGACATCTGATGTACTTGAAGAGGTTTAGACTTCGTTAAAATATTCAAAAAAGGGAGAAAAAAAATCAATCCTGAAATCAATATTCATTTTCAAAATTAAAAAACAGCCATCATTAACACTGGAGGAGAGCTGCAGTAAAACACATATAACATCCCAGACATTTTTCTTACTTTGCTTTTCGGGGGCTGCATGTAAGCTTTCAGACGTAGACGGAGGTCATGTGCTGTTTCCATCAGGTACTGAGAGGACCGGATTAGAATCTCATCAACTGGACCCGCCACAGGCCAGGAAGCTGTCCTCAGAGACCCAGCCTGTCAAAACAGGGGAAAGAGGGAGAGAAAAGGTGGATGAGTGACACTGGGGGATTGTAGTAGTTATTCTAGACATTTATAAGAAGTGCTCTATGAAGAGAAAGCACTTAAATAAAGAAACAACAAAAATTAAAGGACCACTGGGGCTTTAAATCCTGTTAACTACACAGCTAGGGGTCAAATACTCTCAAAACAAACAAGTCACACACCACATCAAGTGTGTGAGAATCCCCGACAGATGTACACACCTCTATGTCCACTAAGTGCCTCTTAGCTCTTTAGCTAGTGGTGCCATACACATGATTGGAGTTGTGGGGCTTTTGTTGTTGCTAAGCGACAACTAAAATTCCCCTATCCGGCACAGCCGCGCTCTTTCATATTCATAAATTCGAGTGTTAAAAATATTTCTGGCTCTCTCTGCCATTTGGAGTGCACAACAGTGTGTGCATTCCTGGTTTACTGATGAGAAAAGGAGGCCCCTTGTGTGAAAACGTGCTCACAGAGAAAATGTTCAGCAGCAGAGGGATTTAGTGTGTTACCAGCTATTTCACAGAGGGAAATGAGCAGTGGGACCAGCACTACAGCACCAAGTCATGTCGTGTTTTTGTTATGTTATGTCGTGTTTCATGTCTTCTGCTCTCTATTCAAGTTTGACTTGAAAGTATACAAAAGTGGCATTAAGACACACAGTCAGAGCACAAACATGCTGAAAAAATTGTTGTTTCCTACCTTTCCCAGCAGACTCCAAGTGTATTCACAGAGATGTGGGCAGATGGGGGCCAGCAGAAGTGTTTGTCTTTCTATAAACTGAAAGACAAGGTCTCTGTGCATGCCCTCGATGGCCAGCTCACGATACTTGTCTTTGGCTGCCTTTAGACACAGAAATACGTTTGGATTATAGATTATGTAGATTGGATTATATACATTTAGAATAAACATTAATCAAGACTATCACTTTACACTTGTCGTGCTCTGATACCGGAACTACCCAGGTACGTCCACAGTTCAGTGCAAGGACCAATCACATGCATCAAGTGCATACATAAAACGAAAAGTTAATGCATAAATATCTCAAAAACCACATATAGACTGTGCATACGCTTGTCTGAAGCTAAAGCTCTGAATTTTGCAGGACTTCGATGGAGTAGAGCTCTTAAATTTACCTTTTTTAAATAAATCATTTTGTTGTGAAGTAAAAATGTTCTTTGTGAAAACAAAAAGTTCAAACAAAAAGAGGCACAAGATGAGAACAAAACTGTGAGAATGTGAAGTAATATAGCAATGCAGACTAAGAAACATTAATGCATTCTTGTAGGTGTACATTCCTCTTACCTGGAACTCAAAGAAGCCACTCTTCAGAGCCTCTTTGTACATCATCCTGTCGTAATGCTGCTCTGTCTTCAAGATGCTGGTATTCATCTCGCTAGACAAGACACAGAGAAACTTTCAGCCATTAACTCAGGCAGAACAGAAAAATTACAGTGTCAAAAAGGTCAAAATTTTCTGAGGGGGCAATCAAAGCTGTGCTGGATGAGCTCACTTCTGGCTGCCTGCTTTTATTTCTTTCCTTTTGGTTCCAGATGGCCGAAGTATAAAACACATTATAGGTAAGAAAAAAAAGTACTAAAACATGGGGGACATGTTTCTCAGAATACCAATCAGTAGTTTGACAAGTTTTGATGTAGATCCTTCATGAAAGTTTGCTACAGTTGCACATTTTCTTATTGAATTTCTTTATCTACCTTGCAAAGACTCGATCATTGAAAGTGTCAGCAGGTCCTGTCCTCAGGTTGTTCTGGTTGGCAATCATCTCCTTTACCCACTCCACCCAAGTGTAAAGGCGAAGGATTCCAGCATCTGCCATGGTCTCCACAAAGTTGGCATCTTCCACTGTATCCCCAGCATCAGCCAGAGCAAGTCGCATACCTAAGAGAGGAAGAGGAGGTTGAATAAAACAGAACACAGGCAAACAAACTTGAGGAGCTCAACTTTAATCCCCATCAATGTCATTTAAGTCCAATGCTCTGTCCCAACATTGAACTGAATCTTTCTTTACAATCTCAGAATATTTCCACAACCAGGTAAAGTTTGAGGGCTCAGCAGAAACTTCCACTTCCTCACAAAAACTTCAAAAACCGAGCAGACATCACTCTAAGCTCTTACAGAAGGAGTCGGCTTAATATATCTATTTGCTGTCAGTTTCTTGCTCTCAGAGCAGGGCATCCTCTAGAAAAACAACAGGCACATTTATCTATTATTCAGTTTGTTCACAACATAAAAACAGGGGGGAACAATAACAACCAAAAAGGGGAAAAAAGACAACAACAGAGAGGAAGTATCGACTTCTCCTGAGGTAGAACTGGAGGCAGAGGGGATTCAAGAGTTCATCCATGTCCCAAAGAAGGAAAACCAAATAATCCAAATTAAAAGAAAAATACAAGACTCAAGGATGCCAAAACAGATTAACTATTTCACCTAAAATGGTCACCTTTTTTTCTTGAATTACTTTTAAGAACAAGCTCAGTGACTGACTGTACATCAAGGCTCCTCTGTGGAGTTCTGTCTTTCCACAACTGCCCAATGTGAAAAATCTGTTATTTACATTCACATTGCAGGAAGAAAGGGCTTTTTTCAAGATCTTCACACTGGAATAGTAGATCCTTCTGATCTACTCAAGCCCGTGGACCTGTGCTGTGACACATTGTGATCTGTTCTCAATGAACATCTGATGGCCATCTCTTCCATTTCAATGAAAGATGATGGACAAACTGAGAGAGGAAGGAAGTGAAAGAGAAAAAAAGGGCACATGAGGGAGATATCTCAAGAGGAAAGTGAGTGTACCGTCTGCTGAGAACTTCTTAATAGCCTGTGTGAGAGTGAGGAAGTTTCCGGTTGATTTGGACATCTGGTAAAAATAAAAACAGATGTTAGCTGCCAAGTTCTTTGTCAAACACGCCTACGTGCACAAATCTTTTAACAAAGTACAGCCGTAAGGTCACTGACTGAATGTGTGTTTGCAAATCAACAAAAATTAAGATGACAGCATCAAACATGAGGCATTTACTCTTACTTGTTTTACAAAAGGTTTAAGACAAAGTTGGCGATGGTGATAGTGACTTTGAAAATCGGTGTGTAATAATTAATTCCCTGTTGTCCACTAATAAAGTCAGAATTAAAGATGTGACAAACCTTTTCCGAGTTAAGGAGAAGATGTCCATTGGCTCGCACTGCCTGAGGCCACTTCCCACTGTGAACAAAGAATGAGAAAGCATTCTTGTAAAGTCACAATCTAAGAACATCAGTAAAATCCACTTGACTCTCATCTGTCAAAGGTTGGTGTCACATCAGACAATGGCTGATTTTCAAAATTGTTATAGAGATTTTACTTTTTTTTTCACACACTACGTTTGCAAAAGTGCATTAAAAAAATCAAGATGATGTGGTTAAAAACTCAAATCATGTCATTTATTTGCTCCCATTTTCTGGACTGATCGATCAAATTTACAACCTCACCTGTCTTTGGGCCACATAGCCACATGGTTGTAAAGGTAGTAAGAGAGATGGTTTGGTACCAGGTCTTTGCCAGACACACGCACATCCACAGGGTACCAGTACTCAAACTCCCTTCTCAATCTCTGTAGGTGCTCTTTAGGGATGTCTGTCTTTGGGAAAGGAGACGTTTTGAAGAAAATGAAGTCCCACACTTCCCTGGTCATCTGCTCTGGCCTAAAGGAAAGAGGAAAAAGACAAGAAGGGTTAAGAAGAGTGACAGTGAGGATGTATTGAGTTGAAACAAGGTGAAAATAAGTAATTGAACGTTTCTGTACTGCAGTATATTTCCCTTCCCTGCTTTCTCACACTGGAATACTTAAATGAGTATTGAGCTATGAATTGATTTTAAAAACTGTTTCTGACAAGCAGCATTTGTCATTGAGAGGACGTTGTACTTTTTAATTTTGTTGTTGTTGTATTGATGAAGACTGAAAAACAAATCTGTTCTATTTTTTGGACTCTTATGAGCAACACCTGCCGATCGAAATGATTAAAAGTAAAGTAAATTAAATAAGACTTTTTTGTCCCCCTTGGGTGAGCTGAGGGTGGTTGGCTGTTAAATGGAGAGAAGAAGGACGAGAGAAGGAGAGGCAGCGAAGAGACGAAGCAGGGTAAATCAGTTAAGGCTTAATCCTTATTTATTCCTGAGTGTGTGTGTGTGTGTGTGTGTGTGTGTGTGTGTGTGTGTGTGTGTGTGTGTGTGAAGCACACAGATGTGTGCGCATTGTGTTCATACTTGATGCCGAGTGGTGAGGCCCCCTGTCCGTTGAGAACGCCTCCCTGGAGCATGTGTGCCACAGTGTAGTAAGCCATGTAGATGGTGGAGTCTGATAGTGACTCAATCAGCCACTGCTCGTCCCACGGCAGTCGAGTCCCTATGGTAACAAGGAGGCACACACAAATTCAGAGAGTATAACACACACACACACACACACACACACACACACACACACGAGCACAGCCAAGGGAGACAGGGGCAGAGACAAAAAGTTCTCAAGCCAGACAATGGTTGTATCTGTGCTGACAAATCCTTTGTGTTACAATAGCCATCCCGTCAAGATGGTTCCAATTTCGTTGCCAAATAAATCCCAAAAAACTAGAATAATACTGTGACTTTATTATGTAATCTCTGGCAAACAAACTGAGTTTCATTGTCAAAAAAAATAAACTTTGCTTAAAGTGGCACAAGCAGACAGCAGCAACTTATCCTTTCATTCCTATCTTGCTGTATTTCCTGATTTTAATTTGAGTTGTTTCAAGGGCAAAAGAATGAAGACTGCACACCTCAAAGCACCAAGGTCAAGTTCAGGTGTTGTCAGTGGGCTCATATCAAAGCTTTTCATGGTTAAAAACAAAACTAACCGGCTAAAGTTGTAATTGTATTTGAAAAGTTGTTGCTAAAATTGAAACAACACCTATTATGAAATGTTCTCATACCAATTATCCATAAAAGCAATTTCTCATAACACTTTTTTCCTTTTCATATGTTCTTACATCACAAAAGGGGAAACTTTTATTAATTGAAAGTTGCATCTTAATGCTGAATAAATCTTAAATGTTCAATTTACTGTTCGTATCATTGAGCAAACAGAAAAATATACAACTATTATTTGCATTCTAAAGTTGGATTCAGGTTTGAAGAAACCTGTCCACAGTACAGTACAAAAGAAAACTTTATTCTTCATGTGAAAAATGTATTTTTGCACAGAAGGAGTCTACAACGGCGAGGCCTGGACTGTACTGTGAGCCAGCTGGCCTCCAGTCGGCATCTATTCCTGTGCAGCAGAAACTGAAAAGCAGAGAGTTGCTAAGTGCTTTATCACCAGCGCTCTGTCTCCATCTATAGACCGAAAAAGATCAGTCATACAGAAAAAAAGGCTTTCAGGGAGAATGAGTCATTAAATCTAAGCACAGGAGATTATGCTATCTATAAAAGAGGCAGCAATTTATGCTGCATAAAGGTGTGCACATGACACAAGCAAAAGACAAATGTACGCTCACCCAGTCCGTAGGTTCGAGAGCAGGCGTGCTCCTGCAGCCAAGCCAAAGTGGCCTCAAAGTTTCTTCTAGTCTCATCACAAAATCTGTGTAGTGAAAGGAAGCATTTTTAATCACCAAAAAACCCCTTTATTTTCACTTTATTTTATCCGTACTCATGGGATTACATCTTTCTTTGTTGCCCATGCAGAATTATCTGGACCTTCTCAGGAAGCCTCACAAGATATCGACTCTATTTAGCAAATAAAAGTTGAGGTGTCAGTCTTACGTTTCCAAAGACTTGAGGGATTCATTGGCCTGCTGCTTCCACTCGGCATCCCCATAGTCTAAGTACCTGAAACACAGCATTGGCATGTACAGATAAAGGAGGCAGGACTCCTGTGCTTTATAATACCATCTTCATTAAGCCAGGATTGACTCTGGGTTCATTTTGTTCCATGTATGAAGTTTTTAAATAGAATTAATTGTCAATGATGGAAACAAAATGAAATTTTCCTAATTCCCCTAACTTTGATTAAAAATACAAAAAAAGCTTTGGATCAACAGATGGTACTCACCACTGGTCACAGAGAGCCACCACACACTCATCAGCTGAACGTGACATGACCTGTTTCTCTGGCTCCATGTAGATCATGGCCTCGCCCTATGTTAGATACAAACAGAGAAATCTTTATTACAGGTAAACATACGTATCCATTTTCTAGCAAATTTAAGAAAAAGGGGCAAGAACTCCTCAATTGAGGATAAAATATGAATTAGGAGTTTTTGTGTGATAATCTACTTGAATACGTGTTAGTGCATAATAGAACATATCATGTCTTACCCTTTCCACCATCATCTTCTGGATGGGTTTTTTAACATCCTGGACCTTTTGTCCCTTATAACCATCAACCAGCATGATCTGAGACAGAAAATAACACACAGGCAACTTAAAATTCTGTTCATAAAAATGAACTGCTGCATGAGGAGACATGGACTCAATATACTCATTTGAAATGTGCTTTGATGTTACTGTCCCCTTAAGATTTAGATGATACTTCATGACAGATTTGAGACAGTTACTGCCATAATGATCCGGCAGAAAAAGAGTTCTTTTGGAAAAAAAATTAAATAATGAAACATTTTAAGGACATTCTCTATTTTAGTTTAGTGCTACAAATTCATGAAGCTCACAAGCGTGGTTTTACAGAAGGGAACAGAAGTAAACTATCTAGGGCAACATGTGGCAGGTAGCCAGAGCATAAATAATTTAGTCCAGCCTTGAGCTCCAAATCCCTTCGGTTTGTGGCTGCAAGATAAATTGCACTTGCATCAAACCTTAATATCAAATCCACAGGGGGCTTCAAGAAGACCTGCATTCTGCTGACCCATGTAGCTTCGTTTTATTGACCTCATTAACCATTAATCTGACTCACCCCTTCGTAAAATCCTTTCAGGTAGACCTTCTCTTTGGCCTCGGCCAGCTTCTCCTTGTCGTTCTGGCTCTGGATCTTCAGCTCGTCGCATATCAGAGGAGCAGAGAGGTTTCCAAAGCCTGGGATCTCGATGATAGGCACCTAAAAGGTGCAAACACAGATACGCTCACTGAGGCTGCATGTAGCATGGTCTTCATAAGAGGGTTGCAGAGTTCAATGCAACGTGATAAATCTATATTCTGGAGGATTAGGCTTACAGGTTCAAACGGAATCACCATCTTGTCTTCAATTCCATACTTCTCACGCAGAGCCTTTGGGAAATGTAAGAATCAAACAGAACATTAATAAACTGCAACATGTTGCCAATACCTTGACACTTCTCTATATCTTCATGTTTTACACCTTAACTCAAACAACGACTGAAGAAGGCTAATCAGCTTTGCAAACAAGGCATGTAAGTGTTTAAGACCCAGCAAAGGACAATGGAATAAACAGGAAGAGAGGAAGTGTAATAGACCTGTCATCTCACTGGTGACAGAGTTGTAAGTTAGTTTAAGGTTGATCACCTCACCTGTTTCTTCTTGATATCTCTAAGGGCAGCGATATCATCAGGGGCATCAGAAGGCACGCTGGTGACGACCCCCGTGCCTGAGTAGAACATGGACATGGTACAAAATTTGTGAGCAAATTAACGGTGTATTTTTCTTTCTTAGTAACAGTGTAATCCATATTTCCCTTAAATATATCTAAACCTCAAGTGCAAACTCTAAGACACAGTAAAGAAAGTGAGAACAAAAAAAACATGTAGATAAGGTTAAATGTGAAAGCTGTTTGAGATGCGTTCTTCCTTGCTACTGTTGATAATATTGAAAACCAGGATGATGCACCCAGCTCTCAAGATTTGTCACCAACCAATCCCAATTCACTTTTTTTTCCCTCTTCCAAAAATGGCCTCATCAAGAAGATAAAAAACAAAATCTGTGATTTTTTTTGTCCCTTTTCTTCATCTGTGAAGAACAGAAGCCCACTGAGCGCTTACATCTACTTCATAGGTTTCTACCCCCAGGGCAAAAGAGTAGCCAGGATTTCTATCCTTTGACGTTACAGAGCAACACTTTCCAAATTTCATGCTGACCTTGCCCAGCTATTTTAAGACACCCCACAACTTTTCCATAAACCCTGTATGCATATCTGAGACAAGGAGGAACAAAATATGAAGGATAAATAGAGGATAAAGCTTATTGCAGACTTTTGGCCGGGAGTAATACCTAAAGCAACAAGAGGTGGAATACATTATCTTGATTTAAAGCATGGATATATTAAACAATGACACATTTCAAGAATCTACAGCTCAAGTCTTTGCCCCTATCAGGTACTTTTTATACACAAGCATATAGAGAAAAGGAGAATAAAGTGCCTCGACTGGAGGATATTCAGACTGCCATACGCAACTTCAGCAGAGAGGCATTTCAACATTTCTAATATTCAAACTAAGGTGATAAAACTCTGCCTTTAGAGATACATTTAAAAAGATAGCATGACCCTGAATAAACTTATCTGATGCTGTTTTGAAAACTGTGCAACTTTTACCTTTGTCTTCCTTGATGGTGAGCATGGGCAGAGCATAGATGATCTTGTAGGAAGTGAGAGGAGCACTCAGGGCACAGCCGAGGATGTCCTAGAAAATGGCACAGATGTGACATCAGCACATGGGAGCAATATACCAGCCTTTATGCAAAACAATCAGCTCTGATGAAATCAAATAAATGCTTTTACCTGTCCCAGTATTTCCATGATTACAGGCACCACCCCATTCTCTTTAGTGAAGCCTTGGTACGACATGTTCCTTGCAGATCTACTTGTGCAGATGAAGATGTCTCCACTGGCTGTCTCAAAGGCGATGTACTTCATGTCTGGTCTCACCCAGCAGTTGGTCTGTCCAAACATGGTCTCTGGTCTCAGAGTGGCAGCCACCAGGAAGATGTTTTTGCCCTTCATGCCACTGTGGGAAAGACAGCATTAGGACTTGACGTCTGTCTGTAGTTCAAGACAACGGTACTGGGTTTATCAGGCATAATGCTGGAACTTATTCCAGTCTTTTGGTCCTTAATGTCAAATAAAAGGTAATGTTGTTCTCTTTTCATGCTGAGTTACCTGCTGTAAAAGACTTTTGACTTGAATTTTGCTGTGTATGGTTCAACCATTTTCATCTTGATGAGAGTGTACTCCTGGGGCCCAACTCCCTGTAGATGAAAAAAAAGGTCAGGTGACGGAAAGGACAAATTCAGCTCTCAGATCCAAACAGCTTTGTAGTTTCTCCTGACATTCTTTGCCATGCATCAAAAAACAAACGTTTAAAGTCTTTATATGTGAAAAGTGAACATCGTATAATGTCACAAGTGACTCAGTGTTTGAAATGGAAGCTTATGTAAATTCAGAGCAGAGTAGAGATGAGGTTTTCCAAAAATTATGACTGGATTATGAAAACTTCTTCCCTTCAAATTTTGCTTTTAGGAACCACAATCACTCCTGATTTGCGTATCAGAACAAAGTCACTGTCTTGTTTGTGTACCGAGTTATCACTTTACCTCTCCTGTCTGCCTGTCATGGTCCATGCATGGCTGTCCGTCCTTTGGGGAGTAGATGGTGTATCTGAAAGTTTGGAACATTCAGCTGTCAATATAGAACAAGCATAGCCTCAACACTGGACTCAATTCCCGAAGTCCACAAGGGAAGTTTAAATGTCACTTATCTAACCATGTGTAATTAATATCAAATATTCAGTGAGTCATTCCCCCTCTGGAGAGATGTGACTTTGTTTCAGGCAAGACAGTTTCACTGTTTTGAATGGCAGTAAGGATAAAATTCAACCCATTATCATATTGTTCAATCTGTGGCACTTTTTTGTTCCTGACTCTCCCATTTATCAATCTATGAACTGGGCAAAAGAAAAAGCAAAACAGCAACAAAAGTCATTCTAGATGATCTCACCTTTTACCAAACTTGATCTTTTTTCTCTCTTTCAGTGTGACAAACTGCCATCTGACGAACGAGTCATAAAAGGGGTTCACATCCGTGGTGATGAACGAACGCCTCCAGTCCACCTAGGGGTCGTAAAAAAACATGACACCAAGGCATCATCAACTGAAATGAATGACTTCAGGCTAAAACTGTCTTGAGAATTAGTTATTCAACAGAAGGATGACTATGATCATGTCAGAGGTTATTAGACATTAAAATAAATCAGCCTGTCACACAGCAAGAGGAGTGAAACTGAATATAAACGCTGGCTTACAACAGTGGTAAAAGAAAAAAGATCAACATTGACTTAGTCACCTTGACCCCCATCTGTTTGAGGTCTTTGACTGCCAGAGGAGGAAAATACTCCAGCCAGTGATCAGCATTAGCAAACTTGGAAATTTCCTGGTCACTCAGGCCCAAAGACCTCATGATGTCCCACTGGAAAGCTGAGGATCCAGCTTTGGCCACTGCTTTACTCTAAGAAAGGAATAAACATGGGAGATAATGACAATGAAAACTGTTCACTTTTTCTAAATGATCACAAAAATTGGTAAATTAATAAATGTGTTCAATGTGTCTGCACAAGATCCATACCTTCTTCCCCTTTGCTTTGTCTTTGATGATGATTTCCTCTGACTCAGGCTTTGGCTTCTCCTTCTCTTCTTCATCCTCATCTGGAAACTGAGGAGGGTTTCCATACAACTCCATCTCTCTCTTCAGCTTGTCAGCACAGGCCTGAATGACACAGTATTCATATAATTACCAGAGGGAAAAAAACATAGTCCAGTGTGGTGTGAGAAACTAAAAACATGTGCACAAACTGCTCAATATTCTATCAATTATTGGATGATTCAAAATGCAATTCTAGTCAAATCAATACAACTTGTCTGTGTTATTCACATGTTCTGAGATGTGTTTGTTTGATGATTCAAAAATTGATCCAAATCTTTCTTTTTTTAAGGGTAATAATGCACAAAATATGATAAATCTTTGTGTGACCAATCGGGAAAAAATTACAACTTACTTTGATTGGCATTCCTGTGCAGTGAAGCCCAAATGGAAAAAGGCATTTCTTTCCTTTCAAAGCCTGGTAACCTACAGCAAACTATAAGTACAAAGGCGTTACATGTATGCAGCCATCATAAAAATTAAATGAACAAGATAATATTTCATCTCTTTCTGTTGCAGCATTAAAGCATACCTCACACTTTGACAAACTGAATGTGTGGCCCAGGTGCAATCTGCCATTCATGTAAGGGTAGGGGAAGGTGACAAAGTACTTGCTTTTGCTGGAAAATAAAACCACAATAGTGTGACATTAGTGCCATCTGCACCAGACAACTTGAACTCAGAGTTGTACCTGCAGTTGTTAGACTTGTTTTTTTATGGGTACGTTGACTGCCTGTGGTGCATATGAAAGAGATGATGTACAGGAGCTGCCCAAACATTCTTGCCTAAGTTGTCATGAAAAGCATTCACTCTTTTACTCACTTGCTGCTTGCCCCAATTGTTGATGGTGCATCTTGCTCAAATGCCTTTTCCTTCTCCCATTTCTCCTGCACTTCTTGCTCAATCTTCCTCAAAAAGTCCAACTTCGCTGTCCCCTTCCTTTCCTGGAGCACAATAGAAGAAAAGTAACTCATTAGAGGGGCAACAAAAGAGTTATGACAGGAAAAAGTGAGGGAGCTGCACTAATACTTGAGGAGACTGCTAATCACTGGGGACACAACAGAAAAGAAAATACGATTTAACAGGGAAACAGCTGCAGACTCTGATCCAGCTGATTCAGCTCTCTCTCTAGTCCTTTTCTGTCTGTCTCGTCAACTAGCTCGTGTTAGCTAATGGCTAACAGCTACACTGAGTTTATAGGATATAAAATGTAAATACCATCTATCCAACAAAGTGTATGCCATTATAACTCAAAGGAAATACAACACCTGACCTACCGTCATTTTGACTTCTGTGCCAATATGTTCACGATTCAATTGTTAAGACAGAAGCAATGAAAAAGTAGTTTCCAGTTTGACACGGGAGACCCACGCCGCCGGTGCCTGGCTGATGACACACGACAGTGATGTGTTGCTCGATAATGATCCAGCTCTAAGAGCCGACTCCTTAAAGTGAATGGCGGGGGCCGGCTACTGTTTGGGAGTAGAGAAACAGGACAAACGCTCAGAGCTGAGGCATTAGTTTTGTCAGTGCCATCAGTCAGACCACTGAGAAAGGCCTTATGATGCCACTGAAACAAGCCATTAAAATTATAAAAGATTTGATACATGTTTTCATTTACTTTGTTTCACAAAAGATTTGGCAATACATTAATTGTGGCAATAATACAGGATGGGCCATCAGTTAATTATTCATAAGAAAAATAAATATTTCATGTTGTGCAACTGTTTTTATTTATGTATTGTGCTCTATATTCTTCCCAAACCAGCCATCAGTATATTTTCATTTTGTTGTTCTATCATCAAACACATCTGCTAGGACATCTGAAACGTTAAAAAAATACATTATAGCGACATTTTCCTATATGTCATGGACACTTATGGCCCACCCTGTACATCTGGGAGCCGCTCGGGACCTAAAATTGTTGGTTCTTGAATTGAGTCGAGCTCTGTTTTACACAGTCTATGGTCGAGCTCTGCTGGAGCCAAGAGAACGGACTCTCCTCAATGAGCCGAAATTCCCAAAATTTTATGACACAGCTTGAACTTCCAGTAAGGTGTTCTGGGAAATGTAGTTCAAGTCACTGTTGATGCGTCGTAACAGAATATGGATAGCGAATGAGGATATTTACGCTCATATCAATAATGCGGTTTAATTTACACATTTAAAGTACAGCGACAGGACCACAAGTGTAAAAATAAAAACCTGCGGTTTGGCAATGAAACTCTGTCTAACACACTAACACGTCCGTCCTCTGTACTGATTCACGACACCTCTACTTGTGTTGCCATGCCGTAAAACACTTTGTCCGAGCTGCCAGTGAGTAAAAGGAGAGAAGGCCTTAATGCTTTTAAATTTATAGACGATGAAAGCAGGGTTTTCAAAACGCACTTTCATCTTATAGACAGCATTGAAGTCTTTCTCACGATGATCATAGAGAATGTTGAAGCTCTGAAGTCGTGGCTTGCTAAACTCCTGGAGCCAATGTAAGTGTTGAATTGAAATGACATTTAGCCTGCATGCTATGTAGCAACGTTAGCTTGATAGCCACTGTGTGTGTATATGTGTGTGTGTGTGTGTGTGTGTGTGTGTGATTAGCCAGGCATCGATGAGGGGTTTGCTAGAAGCTGGTGGCAGATTCTTGCACGAGTTAGCTGACCACTTTGCCGCTAGCTGACTTTTCATCAACACAAGTGGGATGGCAGGAGCTTTCACCTGCTAATGTTAATGAAATTAACAATGACCACTACAAAATGTGTCTGTTGCTGTGTTGTTTTTGGGTGGTTTGAAACACGATAATGTGACTTTATCAGAGCTTTGTACATGGCATCTATCTGCAACAGATAACAGAACTCTTATACCGCCATAACCTGCTGAAGTACACACAGCATATCTACTGTTCTTATGCTCGTGTTTTGCATTTATATGATACTTGTTTGCACCTGAGTTACCATAGTTACATTGTTGAACTTTTCTCCCTTTCTTAATCCCTCCTCCTAATACATTGAATTTGACTGATTTGTAATGACTGTTTCCAATAATTAAGATTATTTACCATTTTTTAGATTCTGTTTTCAGGGTAAATAAGTTGATAAGGCGGGATGACGGGTGTTGCTAACACCACCCAGCCACTGTCCTGCTGATGTATTACTGTCACACTCTCTCTTACAACCATGCCCAAGATGTTCTAGTGTCCAAGTGGTTATAGTTTTATGCACCATGTTAGCCATTTACTTGTGTTGCAAGTTGTACATTAGCTTGGTGTTGGCATGGGTATGTGTCGCAGTAAAGTTAATGCAGCACTGTTTGATTGGCAGCATTTTAAGTGTTAAGTTGTGATGTAAAGTTTTAAAATGTTACTTGTTGTTTTTCTTCTTTTTATTTTGATGTAAGTGAAGAAGTTGTTGTTTTTATTCTTCATACAGATAGTGTTTTGACTTGTAAATGATGTGTTTGCATATATAGGTAGCTGGGCATGACTTGAAGGCAAATGTAGTTTAGTTTAGCTTAGTTTAGTATAGTTTTTTTGCAATTTTTTCTAAAATAAAAGTCAAACTGAAAAAAATTAACAAATAGAAAAATAAACATGCAGGAGAAGGTAAAGTAGAAACCCATAAGGGCTTATCTCAAAACCTCATCTTGAGAGATTATAGAAAACTGAAATGAGATACAATAAAATAACAAAGTAAGTGTAAATGCTTTCACAAATTAAACTTGCCCTGAAAATTACACACAAGCATTGAGAACATAGAAATGTAAAGATAAAGGAAAACAGGACATACAGTGAGTCGACCATATCGCGGAATAATGACAATTCACCGTTTACTTTAAATCTTTCTGACATCATGCTTTTCTGAGTCTCATTTAATGTACAGAAAAAGGCAAAAAAAAATCTTTCAGTAAATGCAGATGCATGCACCAAATTTAACTAATTTACTTTTAAGAGCGATCTGTTTGGTTCTGGGTGCTGTATGGTGGAACTTTCCTTCTACCCTGTTACAACCAATCTTTTTTGTTTCATGCTTTTGAGCTCCATTGTTGAAGACTGACTTGCACTTGCTGAAATTCTAACCTTATCTTTATTCCAACCTGCAGATGCGATGCCGACCCTTCTGCATTAGCAAACTATGTGGTGGCTCTTGTGAAGAAAGACAAACCGGAGAAAGAGCTGAAAGCTCTTTGTGCTGATCAGCTTGAGGTCTTCCTACAAAAAGGTACAAACTTCACCAAATTTTTCCTTTTGTGTCAGTAAATGCATCATGCATGTAATTTGCTGTTAACTAAGGTGCTTTGTGGTCAAAAGATTTGGTCAAGGTTTTCACTTCACAGAGAAATTCCTCACGGGGACTTATAGTAAAAAAATTGTTTCCGTTTTTCCAAGTCATCTGAAAAATCTGACCTAGGAGTTACTTTACACAGCCACTTCAGCCACTTGTTCTGTATTAACTAGCACAATTATGACAGAGTTTTGCATCTTCAGGCTTATAGGTAATTCACATGATGTATCTATTACCACCCGACTCTTGTGATTTCTCAAAAAAGCCACCAGGTGGCATGGTAAAACATTTTTCTCTTGAAAAGCCACCTGCTTCTACGGTTTCCTACCTTTATTCTGATGGGTTGTGCTGCATGTTTGAAAAATAGCTTTAAAATATCATTATTTCTGTCTCCTAATAACTTACAAATGATATTATTTCAGAAAGATTGTTGAATATTCTTTACTTTTATATGTAATGCATGTGCTACTCAGGCTCAATATCAGTCAGTGTTTCTTCTTCTACAGCCAGGAGTTAAATATTTATAATACACTAATCAAATCTGTTTATAATTAAGTTGTATAAGCTGTCTTCTGTCATACTGTTAATGGCTGAAAACAAAAAACAACACAAATTACTTTTTGATATTACATCGGATGATAGCCAGCATTTAACTGTAAGTCACACAACTCTCTGGCTGTGATTTCCAACTCAGTGATTGAGTTTCTCCATCACTAAAAATAGAATGTCTGAACATTTTATGGCTGAGAAACCATCTACTGTTTGATAACAAACCAACAAAACTGATTGATTGTACCAACCCTCGTGTCTGTTGTTTGTCTTTACAGAGACAGTAGGATTTGTCGATAAACTTTTTGAGTGTCTGACAACCAAGAACTACCTGGGAAATCCACCTGCAAAGGAGGTCCCTAAAGAGGAGGTGAAACCACCTGCAGCCAAACCTGAAGTTGTGGAGGTAAAACACAGAGAAACAGTCTGATGTACTTTTTTTAGGCTCGTACCTGTTGTCATCCATTTAAACAATTTACCCTAAATGTGGAGCTTTTATTACTGCTTTGGACTTTGAATCAAATGATATCTGATCACAGACGTTACATTTATTTCCTGTTTCCTGCTAGGCTGAATGTCCAGATGAGGAGAGAGAAAACAGGCGGAGGAGAAGTCCTCTGAGAAGTCGGCCTGACTTCAACGAGTCCAGGTACAATTATGTTTTCAGGGATTCAAACAACACTGGCTTCATGTTCAAGTTTACAGAGACTGGATAAGTTGTTCTAACTCTTAATCTTAATGTTGTGAAATTACGTGTACTCAGGCCATTTATTAATAATGAAAAAACTCCCAATTTTCATGTGTATATTTTTATGATCAGTTTAATCTCAGAAGTCTTGCCTGTAAGGCTGGTGTGCAGGCCAGTGTGCAGGAGGTTGTTCTTTATCTATGACATTGGAAAACATGATAACTCTTATACTGCCATTGAATAATGTAACATTTTTTTGCAGATAGGATCCTGGTGCTGGCTTGAATGGCAACGATTTGTGTGAACATCCTCCCTTGCATTACTTTTAAAAACTCTCGGATTAGCCAAACTGAACAGGAAACAGAAAGAAAATTGATTAAGGCATGTGAGCATAGACTTTTAACATGTTTTTTTTTTCTCTCAACCATACAGGAGCAGAGATGACAGGAGGCGAGATGATCGCAAGCGCAGAGACTTCGATCGACATGGGAAAAGCGGCAGCGACTCCCACCGAGAGCGAGAGCGGCATGAGCGCCGAAGGGGGAGCCCCCGCGGGAGGAGCTACAGCCGAAGCCGCAGCCGAAGCAGGAGCGGCAGTCGAGGAAAGAGCAGGGACAGGGAACACAGAGGAAGCAGAGGTGAGAAAGTCACCCCCTCCCCCTTTATCTTACCTGGCTACGCACAACCAATAACAACACCAGCACAGGGGACCATACCCCAGAGTGTCAGAGGTCCTGAAATGAGCTTTAGTGATGCAGAGACTCTGAAGAAGACAGGCTGTGCTTCAGACTGTGGTAGAAGTTTTTGATGTAGCTTTTGCTGTTGAAATTTGTTTGATGACTATCTAAAAGAAAATGTGGACTACTTTGCAATCTTATCACTGGGGATTCAACAACAGAGGCTGGAACTGGCAGTATTATCCACAAGGTTGATTTACATCTCAATGTTTTACAGGAGAAGTGAAAAAGCTTTCAAAATATACTTGATTCTGTTACTCTTATACTTTTAGTGAATGTCTGTTCTGTAAACATTCTTCTGTTTGTTTTTTGCAGACTTTAAGTCAAAGTTTGATTCAGAACGCAAAGACACGGACTGCTACAACTCTTCATCTACACCCAGCTCCCAGCAGCAGCAGCACCCTTCGCCTCTCCTGCCGCTGCCCACACCTCTGCACCCTTTCTCTTCATCTTCATCCGCTGGAGTCTCTGGCGTTACTGTGGCAACACCTGCTCACCTGCCTGATAGCACTACAGACAGCTGGTCAAGCTACTACAACACACAGAGGCAAGATGGTATTGCCAAGCCGTTCATCAACAAGGGCACGTCACTCAAACAACGGTGCAGGGATTACGATGGTAAGAACCAAAACACTCATCTGCTGCTACCTATGTTCTACTTGTGTTTCCACGAGTTTTCTGTCATTTTCTTCTTGTATCTACTATTTGTTTCACTTAGAATTAGATGTGATACTCTTTGGAAAGTTTGTCTTATTTTTTGTTAAATTTCCCATCATCCTCCCATGAGGATCATTGTTTACCTTGTTTAGTCTTATCACTAATGACCACTGTTAAGCTGTCTCTCCCTTCTCCAGAGGCACAAAAGGGTTTAAACTTACCCGCTATCCCTTAAGTACTCTGCTTTCTGTCACAGTGTTCAAAAACAGCCACAGGGGACATTGTGTATAATGAGACTGTTGTGTAGATGCATACTTCGCAGACAGTAGCTGCTTTAAATTTAGCCAAGCCATCATCTGTATCTTCATTCTCTGCTTTTCCTCAGCCGGAAAGGTCTGATTATAAACATTTGTGTCAATCCTTTCTCAGAAAAGGGATTCTGTGTCCGTGGAGACCTATGTCCATTCGACCACGGCAATGACCCTCTAATCGTAGATGACGTCAACCTACCCAACATGATTCCCTTCCCACCCCAACCTGTTATGCCGCCACCCACCGGCCTACCGATGCCCCCCATCACTGAGCCACCCCCTCCCCTTAGGATACCTTCTATGCCACCTTATGGTCAACCACCACCACCTGGCGTCTTCCCTATGACTGGTAAGTCCACAGTGCACAATTTTGTGTATATCTGCTGATTTGTATCTGATACCTTAGTGTGGACCAATTCAAGATGCATATTAAGTCATACATTCAAAAATATTGTGTTTATTTGAATGTTGTTGTTTAAAGGTTTTGTTTTTATCAAAAAGGGTTAAACCCTTGAAGTCCTTCACTAACTTTTCTGCTCACTCTATCCTGACTAATACCTTTCTTTACTTTTAACTCAAAAGCTTTATCTGATAAGCCAACATTCACTCAAACATGGTGGTTTAAACTGTGCAGTAGCTGATCCAGGTGTTGGTTTTAGGATTAGAGCAATAAATTTGCAGTATTTTTTGTTCAATTAAACTTTATGTTTCTTACATGTTTTATTGCAAAGATGAAAGACACGTCACTTCCTCGCTTCCTGCCAGCTTGACTGTGTGACATGCTAAACCTCTTTGTCTGGAATGATAAAAACTAGAGCACTGCATGTTCAGCCTCAGCCTTACTGTCACTGCTGTCATACCTGAGACATTAGCTTGGGCTTGTGTCTCCCTTAGGACCCCCACTGATAGCTACCAGTGGGATTGACACCCCCAACCACCAATCGGCCATCACTTCCTCTCCTCCTATCGGACCACCAGGGGTGGGGCTGCCGCCTACTCTTCCTCCTCCTCCTCCTCCACCTCCTCCTCCTCCCTCCTCGTCTTCATCTGTGTCTCTTCGTCCCCAATATGTGCAGTCTGAATGTAAGCAGCGATGCTTTTCCTGTTCAGATTGGGGCTGTGTAGGGATGTTACTGTGCTGTGGCTACTTATCTGATGTTCCTTTTTTCTTTATTTCCTCTAAATTTTTTATTACTTTTCTTTGTAAATGAATGTCTGAATGATTTGATTTTTTGTGCATGTTCAAACACCTTGTCTATCAGTTGCAATAACTTTGTTCATGAGTGATGTTGAAATGCATAACTTATTTCTTCGACTGCAGTAACAGTTGTTGGCCAGAGGGAAGCACTGTTCATCAATCTGAGAGGAGCCAAAGTATCTGAGAGCAATTAACATGAACTCTGCTCACTGTCATTGTGCTGAGTGCTTTTTTTTAATGTAGCACATGAATAATTATACATTTCTACATCAAAAGCTAAGTTTTTTTCAGATTGAGTGGTTCTGATTTTAGGTAATTACAAACCCGACACTTTGTCCTTGATTCAACCCAGATTTTAAAAGAAAGTACAGCTGTCCTGAAAAGTTACATAATGCCTCCTTTTAACTTAAATCTGGCTCTGAATTAATTAACTGTTGTTTTAAAAAGCATTTACATTTTACAGCATCTACATTTTATGCAAAGCTGCAAAAAATAATAATGGTTGCTGGTATTTGTTGATCCAGCCCAATCACACACTAAACAATGATTTTGCGTGGGATATGAATTCTTAATATTACCCTAAAGCCTGTGAGTGCTCATGTTCACAGGTGTGTGTGTGTGTGTTTTTTTTAAAATAGATAACTATGATCCAGAGGGATACAACCCAGAATCCCCAGGCCTGACTGCAGCCGGTCGGAACGCATATCGCCAGTTCATTCCCCGTGTGCAGACTCAGCGTCCCAACCTCATCGGCCTCACATCCAATGAAGGACAAGGCTCCAGAGGTAGAGCGCACAGTCCTCTCTCAGCCAATGACGTCACTAAATTTAAAATGTGGATACTTTTACAATCATAGGCTTGTTCTAACTCTTTATCTTTGTCTTTGGGTCTTCAAGCTGCCAACATTGTGATCCAAACAGAGCCTGCTGCTATTGCAAGCACTCCTGGAAGTAACGTGCCCCGCTTCAACACGGAGCAGGACAACAGGAAGAGAACCATGGGACCCAGCACAGCCGAGGGACCTGCAGCTAAAAAACCCTGGATGGAGAAGTAAGGACTCAGACATGCACACTGGAAAAGTTTTGCTCCATTTGAGATTTTCCAGTCTGATAGAGGGACACTTTGTCTACTAATAGTATTGTTTATCACAACATCACTGTCTTCTTTTTATTTCAGGCCAGGCTTTAATAACCAACACAAGAGCAGTTTCCCAAAGAGGTATCACTATGTGAACACCAAGTTGGAGGTGCGCAAGATCCCTCGAGAACTCAACAACATCACCAAGCTTAATGAGCACTTCAGCAAGTTTGGAACCATTGTCAATATACAGGTACAACGGACATTTTTGTAATGTGAGAGTAATTAGGACCTGTGCCATCTCAGTCAGCCTGAATGATCTGAGGGCTGTTGAGGGAGACATAATACTCTCAAATGTAGGATCACACTGGATGATGCTTCCTGTTTGGATTTTAATTGATTACAGAGCTGGTCATGGTTTTTGTCTGATTTGACTGAGACAGAATGCATAAAGATCAGCTCCACAGGAGGCTTTAAATAAGCACAAATCTAACCTCTATTTCCACTCTTTTATTCAGGTGGTGTTTGGTGGGGACCCAGAGGCAGCATTAATTCAGTACACTAAGAACGAAGAGGCCAGACGAGCCATATCCAGCACTGAAGCTGTCCTGAACAACCGCTTTATTCGTGTGTATTGGCACCGTGAGCCGGGTACCAACGCCATAGCCCCTCAGCAGCAGGAGCAGAGCTCAGGGTGTCAGGCAGCTGGATCAGTGCCTAACCAGACACCACAGCACAGCAATGTGCACAAGGTTAGTATTAAGAGCTGAAACTAAATCTTGTGCCTTTTCATTTCTCAGTGTATTGGATTTATCTTTTTCTACCTTGACTGATATCTGCAGGGAATCAAGCAGCACAATCCTGCAGCCTATGTATTGAACAAGACTCTACCTAAGCATCGCTTATCAGCAGTAGCAGGGACGACAGTTACACCGAAGCCGGACAGCCTGAATCCAAACCCAGACACTGTCAATGTGAGTGTTAGTTTGTACAAGGCCCTTCAAACACAGATGCTGCTGAACATGTCAAGTTTGAAAATGTGGGAGTGAAATCGAGAACTCGTCAATGTTAGGATCAGAGACATGCAGACTTGTTTTCAGTGTGAGTTCTGGTCTCACAAAGTGCAAGTGCATATGAAGAAAGAAAAAACAGACTAAACAGGAAGAAGGTTGTTGAATTCATGAGCCCTTGTATCCTGAGATCAGATCGAGCTGTTGTAATCTTGTTATTATTTCTTGTGTCCATTGTAGCTGTCAATAAGCTCTTTCTCATCACCTGATTGCCTCTGTCTCTGTCTTCTGCATTTAGGTAGCGCCTGTGCTGACAAACACCCAGAAGGGCCCCTACTCCTCCCAAGCCCTGAAGTCATCATCAAAGAGCCTTGGGAAAACGGGAAAAGCACTCGAAGCACAAGAAGTTCTCAAGAAGAAACAGGCATGTTACTCAAATTTTCAACAGTTATATTGACTGCTACCAGAATCGCAAAGCTGGGATGAGTTATTTGTTTCTTCCCACTAGCAGCTAACAGTGTGCTTTTCTCGTCTTACTGAATGTGTTTTGTCATTGCTTTTGTTCATACAGGAAGCTCTTAAACTCCAGCAGGACATGAGAAAGAAGAAGCAAGAGATGTTGAAGACACAAATTGAGTGTCAAAAGGTAAGATCGGTCTGGGTACCAAACCCATTGCGTTTATCCATTTATGCAGTTACACCCTCAGATCAGAAGGTCAAGACTGTTTCACCTTTCTATACACATCTCTCCCAAAAGCCTCTATTGCTTTTGACTGATATAAAAGTTGCAGCTTTGCTCTTAACTTTGAACTCTTTAAGCTGTGCTTCTTGTTTTGACCTATCATATCTTTCTGAACAACTTTGGGTATATTTTTAAAGTCCACCCTCTCCTAAAACTGGTTATTTGCCCTGTCAGAGGCTTATGTCACAAATCAACTGTTTGGAGTATGCGTGGAATAGTTTTAAAAAATATATGGTTGGGACTTGTGTTTTTGTGGTTCAAGTTTTGGTTCAGTTTTTTTTTCAAAGATCCATTTTGTGATATAGTCTTGTAAACCCTGAAAGAATTAGGCAGTTTGCCATTTAATGAGATATTGCTTGTTTTTGACATGTCCTTCACCTATTTGGCAAAAACAAGTATCGTTTTTCTACACATTTGTTGAAGATAACTATTTCCTGTCATTGAATTAGAGTGGAAGCATTTTGAACTGACTAAAATGTGAGCGAGTGCCCCCATAAGATCACCCCAGATGAAAAAACTTAATTTTTCTTAATCTCTCTTCAAAACTCACTCCTTGCTTGTTGCTTGCTGATGCTTGTTTGTCTTCTTCCAGGCTTTGATAAACCGCTTGGAGAAGAACAGAGGGATGAAACCTGAAGAGAGAGCAAACATTATGAAGACCCTGAAGGAGCTGACGGAGAAGATCGCACAGCTACAAAACGAAATGAACCCAGCGTGCCAGATATCCGGCGGCAAATCCAACCACAACCAGCCTAAGACCAAGGTTGATGTAAGTATGGATGGTTGCACTCAGGGAAACTACTTCTCTTCCTTGTTTGACTACCCTGCGTCTGTAGGTCAGATGTGTTACTATTTCATTTCTGGTCTGATTCAAGTAAGCAACATATACTATTTGAAACAGGCCCAGAAGGAATTGCTTGATGCTGAGCTGGACTTTCACAAGAAGATGAGCTCGGGAGAAGATACAACAGACCTCAAGAGAAAACTGGGACAGCTACAGGTGGAGGTAATATAAGCTCAAACACACAGACAAAGTACTTGAAGAATCAGTTTTTAGATGGTTTTGACAGACTGAAAAGTGATACTGCTGCCTCAATACAGTATGCTCTACAACACAAAGACGTAAATTGACTTATTCTTTGTTGATATTTTGCTATGTAATTATTTTGCATGCAGAGTGACATTGACTTGTCTGAGTTTTCTAATGCACCTTCTTACCGAGTAAACAACCAAAAAGAAATAAGGATACGGTTTTCTTTTAGAAAAGTACAAACAGTTGTGAAGTAGGACATTCTGTTTGGTTACCAAACAATAACCTAAAATGAAATTTCCTCCATTTCCTGCCATCTTATCCACATATTAAGAACCAGTCAACAATGTCAATGCATTGAGATTGATAGCGATATCTTTGTTGCATAATCAGTCTTTTTTTATTTGAGGATGTGCCACAGGAAATCCTCCAGAGGAAGTTGACAGAGAAGATAGTAGTCAACACTTTGTGATTGTGCATAATGAGAAGAGAAAAAACAAAGTGTATTTCTAAACCATTCTTTACTGTGTCGAAGAATGGATCGACTGTATTCCACAATGAGTAGGTGGCTACTGTAAAAGCAAACTAAGCATCTTTGGCCCATTGAAGAGAATCAGTATACCAAAAGATAATTCAGTTTTTAGTTTTATTTTCTCTGTTTTTTTGTTATTTGTTGTTTTAAAATGAAGCATTGGAAACAGTCACTGTAGGAGAAATGTGTTTTCAAGCAAGTGTTTGCAAAAAGTCTCAGGCACATTTGGGACAGAAAATTGGTGAAGAAATGACTTATGTACAACTCTGTCATTCAATCTTGATTGACCGTGAAAGGTAGCAGTTTTTACATAACATAGGTGTGGCTTTAAAAACATGAGCTACTTGGACCCAGAACCATTTCTTGAACTAGGCTTTAAACATGTTAATTACTGCATTATGGTTAAATATTTTAATATGTTTGTTTGATATTTATATCCAGCTCCCAGTGGACACCTGGGGAAATGACAGTTTTGTGTATTTTTGCATTGGCCTTTTTTCTTTAACACAGGATGTTGCAACAGTCATTATAGTATTTAATAATGTTTGATGGTTTGAGTCACTGGAAATATGTTCACCACAAAATTTTGAGCTTAACCAAAGCCAATATGTGAAATGATGGGTCTCTTTCTTACCCTCCACCAAAGCATGCAGCACCCACAAACACAGACACAAAGTCAGCTGTGTCACTGGATCAGTTTTACAAGAACATCACTTATGTTAGCAACACCCTGCCTTGCATGTTTTTTCCCCCAATCTACCCCTGTGGGTCCTAAATTATCTTGTTTTTAAAAATACATATCCCCCTCTTCTACCATCCATCCAAACTAGGCCCTGCTTTTGCACATCACGCTGCAGCCACTTAAGCAAGCCCAGAGGAATTGCCACTAACGAAGTCAAATCAGACACTGGTTGTACACTGATGGAGCCCCGCCTCATTAAAGTTTGAGCCACTGGTCCTTGTAAGAAAATTGCAGGATGACAATTACAGAGAGAAAGGAGGGAGGGACAAACGGAAAAGAAGAAAGTAGTTGTAAGGTGGTGGAGTGGTTAGAAAGCGAGGTGATGTCACTTTAAAAATAGAGGAGTGACAGCTAATGGTGAGAGGCAGAGAGTGACTGAGTCAGGGATAAAGATAGGGTGTGTTGTATGCCATCTCTCCTCCGTGTCGTGTGATTTTGCGTGAACTTGTAGCTGTTGGAAGAATTTTACTTCACTGCAATGCAAAATAAATTTTTCTGCTCCCGGAGACGCCTGATAAATAAACACACTAATTTCTGGCATGTTTGTTTATCTGTCAGAAAACATAACAACAAGGCAACAAGGCTCACAATCTGTTTTCCACATCTGCTCCTAATGGTTTTTTAACTCAGCCAGGTGGCATCCATCTCTTTGTGGGCTGAAAAAGTAGCAGCCTGTTGGCTATTTATAAAACCAAACCTCTCTCTCTGTCCTCCTTCAGGCCACTCGGTTGGGACTGATCCGGCCTCCAGGTGGTCGGGGTCGAGGCCGAGGGAAAATGGCACTGGAGCCCGGTTCAATGCACACAGGCCGTGGGAGGGGCCGCAGCCGGGACATGGGGGGTCGTGGTGGCTCTGTGAACCGCATGGTGGTCGACCACAGACCAAGGGCTCTGGCTATTTTGGGTGTCAGTCAGGAGGAAAAGGAAGAACTGATGCCACACTTTGTGGTGAGAACTGTGTTCCTAAATCTGTTATTTTGTTTTGCTTGAGATTCAGGAGTTAAATCAATAACTGCCTTTGTTTTGATTTTGTTTTCAGAAATTTGGTGAGATTGAGGAGGTCCGTGAACAAGACGCCAACACCGTCGTCATGACCTTTAAGACGAGGAGTGAAGCTGAGAATGTAAGTCGCAAGACTTTAACTCGCATAAATCTCTCCAGCCCTTTCTAGAACATTCATTATGAATAGAATATTACAATAGTTTTGTTGTAAAATATTGGCGAAAGTCACCATGTAATTACCAAAAAACAACAAGTTATCTTCCTATTTGTGTTTTTAGGCAGCTAACCAGGGAGCCAAGTTCAAAGGTCGGGTTCTGCAGATTTCCTGGTACAAACCGAAAACGCCTTCTGTTACAACAGAGCCAGAGGAAGAGGAGGCTAAGGATGAGGACAATACGGTATGACACATACACACACAATAATGTAGAAAACATTGTTGTGTCTCATGAGTAGCATAGATATTAAAGACTTGCTCTCTGCATTGACTCCCGTTCCAGATTTGAGGTTGGCTCTAAGTTAAGAAACTTTTTCTGAGTTTTAGTTATATTCATAGATTTTACTTTAACATTTCTTTCTGGTGCTTCTAAATTTTTCACCACATCTCCCCATGGAAAATCAGGGCAAGGCTCTCAGAACTAAGAGCATCTCAGCCCTTTGAGTAAAACTGCATTACTGTCAGGTGAAATCCTCATACTGTAATTTCATGTTCGAGATGAGTTTTTGAGGTTGCTGTGAAAGCCTATGAAATGCAGCCCAAAGCTTTATGACCCATTACTTCAATGTAGCTTCATAATACCTTTAAGAAAAAATTTCAGTCTCTTTTTAAAGCTGATTCAATTATTTATTTTATTTTATTTTAACACACTTGGGGGGGGGAAAGCACCATTTTCTTTTCTATTCCTGCCTATGGAAACATGTTGTGCTTGGAAATACTGACATAAAGCTTCTTATAATAACACATGTACAGTGCAAAAACAACTTGGCACAAAAACTTTTCCATAACCTCTACCTTTTTGAAGAGGACTGTCTACTTTTGTTGGCAGGATGGCAAAATTTCTACCAAATAGTTGTCTGACCATGCAACATTGATGCTGTAATTTGTGTAAAGGAGCCACAATCAAGTATTGAGTAAAAAACAAATAAATGAACACACTTCAGATTTTTGACACTTCTTAAATCAATTTTAAAATCATTTTTATTGAACTTAAGAAGATGTCTCATAACATAAGGTACTGGGTTTCACGTTTCATGAGCTGTAAGCTGTTAACATCAAACATTAAAACAAAAGAGCTTGAAATGTTTCACTCTGTTGAACTGATAAACTGTAGATTTACAAGTTTCCTTTTATCTTTGAAACAGAAGGAAGCTAGCTCTTACTTGCCGGGTGAGGAGGAAGAAGAAGAGGAGGAGGAAGATGACGATGAAGATGATGAGTGTGAGAGTCGATCTTGGAGACGATGAAGAAGTTACACTGCTCTCAGTCCTTATCTTCCCCACGTGCAGAAATAATCAGTACAACAGAACTCACTTTTTTCCTTTCCAGTATTTTCAAACAAAGTTGATTTAGATTAACCACAGTCAAAGTCTCCTTACTTTCTTGTACATGAAAAACACTTTTTGAGGGAAATCAATTTTTGTATCCCTTGACTAAACACTTATTTAGAACCTCTCACTTTTGCTGAGAAAGATAAATGTTAAGTTGTTCTTATAGATAGAAAATCCTATGTAAGTTTCATTGTGCTTACCAGATGATAAATATCAGTAATGCACAACATTTGTGTCTACTGTGAATAGGTATTTTTATACATACTGTATTTAAGCTCTTTTCTCACCAGTTTTTAAAAATCTTGTCCTCACTTCAGGGACAGCCATTCCTTCACCTAAAAAACAGTCTCTGTTGCTACCAGAGATACTTATTTATTTTTCCACTGCATAAACGCACTGTTCAGAACCTGGTGTGTTTTTCATTTCACCTTGCTCTCGAAGTTTAAGTATGAGTAAACCAAAAATGGCGAAGTTCCCGAGTAGATTTGACAGTGGCTTTTCTATATAGGCATGAATACATGAAAGTTTGTGCATGTCCCTAAATAAAGAAAGCCAGCCCCAATATTGTACCCTGACCATATTAGAGCCCAGGCAGGTGCAGAAAGATACCAGTGCAATAGAAATATTCAACTATGTTTACAAACGGCAGCATCCATGCATGTCACATTCAGTCTTGTAGGAGTCTTGAATTTTCCCCGCTTGTGTTTTGTTGCTCACTAAATGTCCGGTGCCACTCTGTAAATAAAAACACCTCAACAGGTGTTTTACATTTTCCTAGAGTGTGAACATTTTTCACTTGTCATTCTGTCAAGGACAAGGATCAGGTCACCCATTTCAGAAATGTGAGATCTAAAGACAGGTGTTTGAATGTAATACTGAACAGTTGATTTTAATATATATAAGTGTAATTTCTTTGCCTTACATAATCAGCAGATGGCTGAATTTTTACAAGATTTGTGATTTACTTTTGTAAATTTTGTAAATGCTTGAAAGAGAAATTACTGTTGTGTTGTATACTCTGTTTATTTTTATTTTATTATTTTATTTTTTGTAAGTTTCTTTTTCTGCCGTTTTATATAATTGGCAGGATTTGGACGGATAGAAGAGGCAAAGCAAGAATACTCTGCATTTCTGCTCGTGCATTGGAATTTCACTTGTTTTCTCCACATGCTCAGTTTGTCATGTTAAGAGCACATTTCTTTCAAAGACACTCAGTGTTGCTCCAAGTGATGGGAAACACTCTTTGGAAGTCATACAACTCGCAGTATCGTTTGTGCGTTAGTGCAGCTATGCTTGCATTTGATGACTGACAGGATTCCTTTAATGTGCGCCTTTCATGACAAACATTTCTTCCTTCTCTTTTTGCCTTCTTTAAATTTACTGTATTTTTGAGTCCTTCAGGTGGGAGGAATCCGATTCATTAAACTTAATGCTTCATTTTTCTTTGCTTAAATTCTCTCCCTGAAACCATCAACTATGTTTACATGCAGTCTAATGAAGTACTGTTTGATTATTGCTAATCATAACTCAGCTGATTGCATCTGGTAATCAGCTGATAAAAACATGCATGTAGAAATCTGCATGTTTATAGAAATTTGTATGTCATGTACATGCAGATTTCTGCTTGCACTTGAATTTAGTGACCAATACATGAGTTTCAACCTCTCTGATCCCTCTGGCATCAAATGTCAGAGGATATGGAAGTGTTTGAACCTTTCTTTGTTTTCCTCCCACCTGTAAAGTTGGTAGTTCTCTGCATATCTCCCTTGACTGATGACTGACGAAGCATGCTGCCAGTGACCTCATTCTTCTATTTAAAGTTTCATGTCCATGATCTGGTCCCTGCTAAAGTAAGGTACACACAGGTTAGGGAAAGTAATTTATTTTCCCATCAGCACTCTGATTTACTCATGTGGAATTTGTTTTCTCAATGAGCTCACTGGCAGTTTTTCAGGGAAGGTCTCACCCCCACTTTTGTACTATCTCCTGTCTGCTACTATCACACAATGGTGTAAAAAAAAAATGTAAAATGTTTATTGAATAATAGTTTTGGATTTGTTACTGTTTATATTTGCAGGATGTGGATGTATTTTCTTCATGTATTTTGTTTGTAAAAAAAAAAAAAAGGATTTCTAATTTACTAGCATGTTTGCTTTTGCCAATAAAGATGGAGGAATGGGTGCTTGTAAAACCATCAGAGGAAAAAAAAAGAGAGAGAGAAAAGAAAAAAAACAGAATTGGGATTGGATCTTGGAAAGAAAAGAAAAAAATGAGTAAAAGAAAAAATTGACCAAGGAAAAAAAAAGTTCACATTGGCAAGGGGGAAAAAAAGCGAGCAAAAGCATTCCAGAAAATATAACCTTAAACTTTGGTGTGGTCTCATTTATTTGCATGGCTTGATTTGTCTTTTAGTTTGCTGATAACATTATTATTGCAACAGTCTCCAAAATAGATGTAGGCTGTATTTTTAATTTGCATAGGTTCAGATTGGCAGTGGTGTGTGAATAGTGCCCAGACAATAAGGTAAGAGGATGCTTAAGAAGGACAGTTAGAGTCCACTCATGGGCGGTGAATTTACACTGTTGAATGCAATCGATTGTAGCGCTCAAAACGTGTTCTGGTGTGAGCAGTGAACTCAGACCATCAGATCATGTGACCTTTTGTAGAATCAAGTTTTCTCTAGAGGAGTTGGAAATGTGTTGCACTATATGACATTGCAGTAATTCAGATGAGGCTCAAGTAGAGTTTTGTTTGGGTGCAAAGTGCTAAGAGTGGAAGATAGTCTATATGTGTTGTAGAAATTCTTGGCCTATAAGCTGCTCACTGTCGCAGTGTCTGTTCTAGAAAGTAGCCTAAGATCTTCACAAGATTTATTGGTCATTGTATAAGGATCACTTAATTGATTCACACATCATTAGAGGGACAGGCCTCAAACACCATGAAGCTTCCCCTCATGAAATAGCAACACAATATCTAATCAAAAGTAACTGCTGAGAAGAACCTTGTTCATTTGGGTGGGGGCCAGATGTGGTAGAATGACCAGTAGTACAGCAGGAGGGAGAACAATGAAAACAGCTGTGTACAAGTTGGCCACAGTGTGTAAGTGATCACAAGTGAACTGTCAAAGCTACTGAGTCAGTTGTTCACAGCTAGAGAATAGATGTTGAGGGATCCTTGTTAGGATTTGTGTTCATATTGTTAATCTACGAGAGAAAAGTACAAAAATTTAAACTCAAATAGAGTGATATAATTTAAATGTAAATATCTTTTTTTCCCTAATACCCATTGTACTAGCTGATAAAGGGGAATAAACATATCATTATACATAGGGCATTTCCCCTACAAAGCCCCACCAAATTACAGGGAGGACCTCTGTTGCTGTATTTAATGACATACCCAAACAAGTACAACATGTTAAAATGTCACTGAATAATGCATGACAGTTTCTTATTTTAGGAAGTCAAGTGAAAACACTCAGAGTCTCTTCAGTTCAATTCAGGGACTTTCTTCTCCTCCCAAGGGAAGAGATTTCAAACAGAGGCCTGAGCAGTGCACTGCTCCTGGCAAACCCCCACAGCAGCCATGGTGACTGGGAGGTGTAATAGCATTCAGTGCAGTGGAAGTCAGAAGATGCCATTATACAATAACAAGTAAATTTAAAAGATGTGTCAAAGAAGTAATAGAAAAAGGATGAGATTGACTCATTTTATTGTAGTAGGAAATGAATTAGTTTGAAATACTGCAGTTCCTCATTGGCCTTTTCTCAAGGTCAAGTTATTAGCTGTTATGAGAAAACAGGAGATCATGTCCTTTGATAAGTTTTGTTTATTAACAATCAGGGTTGCTAGTTTCTTATGGGGATAAATTTTGAAACAGGGAGGTTCAGTCATCCAGTGTAGTGTGAATAGACCAGATGAAACAAATATGACAGCTCCCTCCATAAAACATGTCAGAAACAATCTTTCGGATTTGAGAAGCTCAGAGATGACAGCGTTGTAAACAATGACCACTGAAAAATGAATGACCCTTGCTATAACAGCTATTAAGGAAGAAGCTGAGAAAGAGTGATGTGAGGGTGAGAAAAGGGACACACTTTGAGCCCATTGGTACAGCTTTCTATCATGTGGATCTGATATTTTAGTATGTTCCATGGTCACATTTAACATGGAGGTTCACTGGATTAAAAATCAAAACTCCTATAAAAAGTGTTTTGATATTTAATTATGTTTAGGTATTTCAATGCAAACTCCTGTCATCTTTGTATTATATTATGTTTTTCTTTCTAACCATGCATGCAATATGCAGCTCTTAAACTTTGTCGCCCCAGCATGCAACAGGTTCACCTGGTGAGAAAAAGACCTTGGCCTGTTTTAATCTGCGTAATGAATGAGAACATGCCAACATGGTAATGGATGCCTGCCATCGTGCTGCTGAATTATTCACAGTCTGGGGAACCAGAGAGGCGGCCTGCAGGATCAGGTGGACCTGCTGTGTCATCGGCCGGCCCCTGCCCGCCTCAGCTCCTCTTTCGACCTGTTCGCCGCAGTACGGTGAGTTCAAACCAGGCAGCCACCTGAGACGAGTGTGTGCTGCTCCAAGAAAAGGTGTTCACACGGGGGAAGAGGAGGGTGAGACACCGGTGTCAGTAATCTACAGGTTTCATGTACAGTCGAAAGAATGTAGCACATAATCAATCAATCAATCTATCTATCTATCTATCTATCTATCTATCTATCTATCTATCTATCTATCTATCTATCTGTCTGTCTGTCTATCTATCTATCTATCTATCTATCTATCTATCTATCTATCTAATTGTACTTTATTTAATTCCTTATTCTTTCTTGCACTTTTGTCTTTTTCCTTCTTCTCCTCTTTTAGTTTTTTTTTTTTTTTTTACTATTGCCTGTCTCTCTCTTTTTTCATTTGATTTTAAAAACGTCATATTTTCATTTTCTCTATCCTGTTTTATTCCTGTCTTGTTAATTACAGTCCTTATTACCTGCTTTCTCTCCTTTTTTCCTTTGTCTTCTTTCCATCTTACCTTCTTCCTTATTTTACTTAGTCCCTGTCTTATACTTTCCTGCTCTTCCTCTACTATGATCCTTCTTGCCCTAATACGTTTTTTCCTCCTCTTTTCTGTTTTGGTTCCTGCATTCCTCCATTCTGTAAAATCTGTCTTCCTCTTTTCATTTCCATGTCTTCTTTGTTGCTATCACCTCTTCTACATGCTGTGCTGCGCTGTCCATGGTGCTGAAATCAGGAGCATTTATCTTCAAATCTGTTACATTTCGGGGGGGAAATGAAATAAAATAAAATAAACACTTATGAATTTTTCAAAAGGAAAAAAAACAAGTACATGCCATTTGGTGGAAAAAATGAAATATGGTGATTGAGTCGGGTTTATTGGACGCTTGCGCACAAAAGACAACTTTTTGCAACTTGTAAGCTGGGCAGAGAACCGGAGGAGGGAGGGAAGAGGAGGAGGGCGGCTGAAAGAAAAGGAGGAGGTGGGGGGAGGGGGAGGAGGGAAAGGGGAAGAGAGGGATGCCGGGAGGCTCTGCCCCATGTTAACAGCTCAGTCTGGTGAAGGAGAGCACAGGAGCTCTGTATCTGTGTGTCCGCTTCACCCGGCCGGCTCTTAATGTCAGGGGCCGCACTGCTCGCAGGGAGCTGCTTGCAGGGAGGAGGATGATGACCATGAACGGAAAGCAGCATTTCTCCATGCACCCGGCCCTGCACGAGCCGCCCAAATACCCCGGCCTGCACTCAGGTTCGGAGGGCATGCGCAGAGTCTGCCTGCCCGGCCCGCAGGTACGTTGAGGTCGGGGGGAGAGTGGAGGGGAAATATCACACAGGAAAATGTCTGTAAAGTTGATTTGACAGTACTTTGTTCTATCCTCTCCCTCTCTTGTGTTCCCCCTCTCCCCCTCCCAACACCCCCTCCCCTCCTCCTCCTCTCCCCTCTCTCATCCACATGTCTATTCGAGCAATGCTCTTGCTTTCATATTAATTTTTATGACCTGCGCTTTGAGGAGGGTTCTCTCCTCTCCTCGGCGCTGTTGCCTTTGGAAAATGTTTTTTAGATCCTGAGCGCTGCCTGACAGAATTCCCCACTGACTCCAGTATGCGCACTCTTGCTTGCAGCTGCAGGGCAATATATTCGGAGGCTTTGATGAGAGCCTGCTGGCACGGGCAGAGGCTCTGGCGGCTGCTGACAGCATTGTCTCTCACGGCAAGAGTCACCCGTTCAAACCAGACGTGACTTACCATACCATGAGCAGTGTTGCCTGCACCTCAGCCTCCTCCTCTTCCTCCACCACCGTGCCCATCTCCCACGTCCCCTCCACCATCGCCTCCCACCACCATCACCACCACCATCACCACCTCGGACAGACCCTGGAGGCCGGGGACCTCTTGGATCATCTCTCCTCCAGCCTGGCCGTGACCGGGATGGGCGCTCCGGAGCCACCTGGGATGACCACACAGGCGCACCACCACCAAGTTCCCCACCACCACCTGCAGACCATGGGGCAGCTGCACCAGGCGATGGCCACAATGGCGCACCCTCACTCGCTTTCCGTGCACGGTGGGATGGCGTGCGTAAACGACGTGGAGTCTGATCCCAGGGAGCTGGAAGCCTTCGCCGAGCGCTTCAAGCAGAGGAGGATCAAACTCGGAGTGACCCAGGCGGATGTCGGGTCTGCGCTCGCCAACCTCAAAATACCAGGAGTGGGGTCCTTAAGCCAGAGCACCATCTGCAGGTTCGAGTCCCTCACTTTGTCCCACAACAACATGATCGCGCTGAAGCCGGTTCTGCAGGCCTGGCTGGAGGAGGCGGAGGCTGCGTATCGGGAGAAGAGCAACAAGCCGGACCTTTTCAACGGGAGCGAGAGGAAACGAAAGCGCACCTCCATAGCCGCGCCGGAGAAGCGCTCTTTGGAGGCGTACTTTGCCATCCAGCCGCGGCCCTCCTCGGAAAAAATCGCGGCCATCGCGGAGAAACTGGACCTGAAAAAGAACGTGGTTCGAGTGTGGTTTTGTAACCAGCGGCAGAAACAGAAACGAATGAAATACTCTGCGGTGCACTGACTTTCACACATCATCATGAATAAAATAGCCTACTACATTTTTGATCGAGTGATTAATAATAGCCCAAGTAGCCTAACTAACAGGGATTATCAACAGCCTTTCACGTGTCGTCTGGGATTATCTGCAAAAGGACTTCTTCCATGTTTCAGTTCCTGTCACTCACTTTTCCTTGTTGCACTTTTTTTTTCTTACAGGTTTTGTCTTCAACATTGGACTGAAAAATGCTTGTGTTATTGATCTGTGAGGACGCTGATTTTGACTTTGTTGCACACACTGAACATGAACTTTCCACCCTGGCAGGTTTGTCACATTCAGGGATATTAACTCACTTTTGAAAACCTGGAATACAAAACGGCCTTTTCCACGGGCTGTCGGTCTGCGGTGTTAAACTGAGGCTGAAAAAGCAAAGTGTAAATTTATTTATTATTAATATTTTTTGTTTGATATCAGATTTTGATCCAACAGTTATTTCTCCCACCAATTTCTCAACTATTGTGAATTCAACACGTTTTTTTGCACCCCTATTTCAAGTTTAGTGAACTGTGGTAGTCATTTACGCACAAGTATGAATTATTACGCTTTCACAAGGTATGACCCACTGAATCTGTTTATCTTAAATTATTTACATTTTATGAAATGACACCGTCATGTTGAGGCACCTCCGTGTGGCTTTGGCTGCTGCTATATTTTAGTATTTTGATGTGAACGTGTTTTGGAGTATTACAGGTGAGCTATATATTTATTATATAGCGCAGATATATACAGTATATATAGTCCTAAACCACCTTATTAGCTTTTTCTCACTCTTGGTTTCACTTGAAAATAATGTGTGGAGTTTAACTTAATAAATAATTGGTTATTTTATACAATTACCCTGAAAAAGCGAGATTATTTTTGAGATGAAAGATTTATTTGATAAATCTCGAGGCAGAAAATGTCAACTATTAAAGAAAAAGGGAGATTGATTCATCCTTAGTTGCACTATTTGGTGATAGAATCTTTGTTTGTTTTCCAGTAACTCGCTTACTTGTTTTATTTATAACTCCCAGAATCTCTGTTGGGATTAAAAATGTATTGTTTAACATCATATAAGCGCTAAGAAAATGAAAGGCGCCCCCTCTCAGTGTAATTTTCACACCGTGGAAACGCGGCACGTACACGCGCGCTCCCCTCGCGATGCTGACGGCCCCTTCCTCGCTAATTAGTGCTCTTTGAATTATGGATGTCCTCGTGTCACAGAGGTTATGTCGTGCTTGCGTGGGCTTTAAAATTATTAAGTAATGACGATGCAATATTAATTATATATTGGTATAAAACGAAGTAATGTGGAGGAGCTGGGAGGAGAAGTCTGAGTGCTGACTCTGGGGAGAGAAGAACCGGATATAAGCTACAATAGGTTCATGGAAGAAAAAAAAACCGGAATAAATATTTATTTATTTTATTTCAATTTTTTTAATCGTTCGAATAAGTAAGTATTTTTCCTCCTTTCAGTTAAATTTTAATTTAGGGAAGAAAAAAGTCCTCTTGGTGTGCCTCTCAATTAAAATGGACTAACAATGCTATTATGACATCAGCATTTAGGCCATTTTCATTGTAATGTCATTTTTTTAAAGTTAACCGCGAGACGTTCACTGTAAAAATGACTTAATGTGATGTGATGTGGCTCAAATTTTTATAGCAACTGCATTTCTGAGTTTTGGGGACAACTAAAAATATTGCATTTCGACCAACTACAATTTTTTTTTTTTTTTTTTTTTAAATGATTAATTATTTTACATACGCAAACTTTCCAAAATTAAAGCACAGGTGGAACTCAGTCCCCCACTTGGCTACGTCCTCCCCAAAATTCCAATCCCATACACTAATAAACTCAGGTCAGAGGAGCAACTGTACAGCTTGGGTTTCAATACAATGCTCAAACAAAAAAAAAATCTCCTTCATGGCAATAAAGTATACACAGAACAAGAGAAATGGTCGCACATTTTGGAAAGTGAAAATGCAGATGGAGGCCCCTGCAGATTTGAGTTGGAGACCCCACTCTTTGCTGAAGCAGACTCAGAAATTAAGTCATAGCCTCAAACTTATACTTTGAAGATTATCCCACTTCACTAATGAAATGAGATCAAATTTACTCAGCAAACCCAACCAAGGTAGTTGAGATTACTTTAAAGTAGTTTGCAGCACAATAGATTTTTTTTTTTGTTTAGTTAACCAAAAAATATTTTTCAGGCCAAGAATTAAAGTTTTATTTTTTACAGTGTAGGCTTCATTTTTAAAACAATGTTTCTTGTGAAAATTTCAATCCTTTTTCCAAACAAGTCCACGTGTAAGCCTGTGTAATAAAAACAACAATGATAAAGATCAAATATAAATCTTTACCGTAATCCTCTGCAGTTGAACCCGCGGTTATAGACTTTTCCCAAAGAGACTTCAGGTTGCCTCAGCACGCACGGGAGATCAATATTTTGTAATTAACGGAAACGTTTGTGGCTCTGAATTAATATTCTCTTTGATGTTGTAGGGTGATTAATTATGGTTTATAATTTATGGCGTTGAATAGTTTCTCTCCTCCTCTCTCTGTTTGCCCAAGGACGATTACAGGACCCACGTTTCTATTCTAAAATAGTTATTTTTTTACAACAATTAGACCATAAAAGGTATTTGAAATTAATGACATTGAAATACCTTTAAAAAAATTTGTTTAAAAAAAAAAAAAAAAAAAAAAAAAAAGTGACTTCAACATAGGCCTCCTATTCCTACGTCGTGTGAGGAGTTTGTGACGTCACTTAGAGGTTAAAAAGGGAGCTCCTCCTCCTCTGCCGCACCGTGAATAATTGATCTTTGTAATACCCGTATTGATATCATAACGTGGCTGCTCGCTGTGTGGTAAGTTGAGCTGAAGGCGCGCATGTGGCGACTGAGGCCTCCTCAATTATTCAGGACCAGCTCAAAGGTAAATTACAATTTCTCATGCAATAATAGAGATGTTCCAGACAATTCAGACATCATTTCAACCATGAGAGTTGATTTTTATTTTTATTTTTTAAAAAGAATAACTTTATGCTAGTTTCCATAAAGTCAAAATAACTGTGAACACAGACAGAAAATAGGGGTTAATATTCGAGAGTCAACATAAACATAACAGATAAATGTTAAAAAAGGAGGAAAAATAAAGACAGAGATGAGTATAATAGAAACAGAGGAAGAGTGTGCTTGCTTGAGATGTTCTCATGCAGGGCAAAAACATTTTTGACAGAATGAGGATGAAGACTTGGTTTAATTGCAGAAGAATGAATGCACATACATACACATTCTCTCCCTCTCTCTCTCTCTCTCTCTCACACACACACACACACACATACACACACACACACACACACACACACACACTTGGTAGCTGTCATCCTCAGAAGTGAGGGAATGTTAAGGGAGGGGTGGAAGCCCCAAACATCCCTCTCTCAATAATTTATCCACCGCCAGCAGCAACAAATGAGAATGTGACCAGAGCGATGGAAGACAGCTTCATCTGCACTCTCTATTCGTCGCCTTCTATTATCATCACAGGCCAAACCAACGCAGGACCGACCTGCTGCTGCTGCTGTTGCCCTGGGTCTATGCATACCTGGGTACTCTACACATTACATACACACACACAAACTCACACACACACACACACACACACACACACACACACACACACGGTGAGATTGTGTTTCCCTGTGGAAACCTGAAGCAGAGTGATGGATGTCTTTTAGACAGTATAGCAAGGGAATGAACTCCATCTTTGTCTCCTCACTCACATAATGTGTGAATTAACATCATATGTGTTCATGAGCGGGAAGAGCATTTTAAAAAAAATAAGTTTTGGTAAGATAAAACAGATGTTTCAGCATTTAAAATTTCAAAAATGACACTTTGTGCGCATCTGTCTTTTGAATCTTTGTAAATGAATTGTGCTGAAACTTTGGACAGACACAACTAATTCTTCTTATTTATCTATTTATTTATTTTAAATAAATCAAATATACAAAAGACAATTTTCAATAGGCTAAGAATGTGTTATGAGCTGATAAAGTACATGATTTATTTGTTCTATTCATACTCACATTCTTATGAATTTCCCTTACTGTTCACTCAACTGCTACCATTTTGAAGCAAACCTTGTCACCTCTAGTAATCTGTTGGCAAATATGTTCATAAAAACAAATAAAATTCACTTTAAAAAGAAAGATTCCTCAATGTTTACAAATATCAAGATCTTTAGCCCCATTTCTTACACTGAAAATAAAATATTAGCCCTAGTAAAGTGTTTTTTTAGCGTAAATCTGTCTAAATTTGATATAACATGAAAGGTAATTTATAATAACTGGTAAGTACAATACAATAGTAAATATGCAGTGTGTAAACTCAATAAAAACAGCTTGATCATGAGCTCTACAGAGAGCCTGTGATGGAGACACATTCACAGTCTGTGTGTGTGAGGTCTAGCCGTCTGCAAACGAACACATCATTCATTATGCAGAGACGAATGAGATGTGCAAGCATACACACACACACACACACACACACACACACACACACACACACACACACACACACACACAAACACGTGGAAAAAAAATGGAAAAAAAACCTGAATCATTTTTCATTTCACTCAAGTACTTTCGCCACTGCTCAAGTTGAAATTTTTATTTTAATTCTTATATTATAAAATAAGAGTGTAGGCTTCAAGGTACAATGAAGGAGTGCAGCAGGGCTCTATATTAGAGACACTCTCATAAAACTCACTTATATGCGCCTGTTTAATTCATTCAGCAGACCTGCACAACAGTATTATACACCCTATTCATTATTCAAGTCTTCTCCATTATCAAAGTGCCCAGAGAAATAAGATGAACCCAGCCAGAAATAACTCACTGTGGCGTGATTTTTTTTCTACAAAGCACTTAGCCGGTCGGGTCCAGGTCTGCACACAAAGTCAGATTAGAGTATATGAACGTATGATCACCACACAGTCTGCTGAACATCATAATCCTTTCCAAGAAAATGTGTCATAGAGAAGAGAGAGCCATGGAGGACGTAGGGAGAAAGGGAGGAGACGGAGGAAAAGTAGAGGTTATTAAAGAGAGAAAGAATAAACAAATTATTCAGGAAGAAGAGGGTGACATGACGTGACAGAAGAGGGGATGTAAAATGTAGCATGGGATAGAAAAAGGAGGTTGAAGAGAGAAAGGAAAGGCTGTGGGAAGATTGATGAGAAATAAAGGAGTAGATGGAAAAAAAGAAAAGAAAGAAAGAGAAGAAGGAAAGAGAAGATACAAGGAAAGAGGGCAAGGTGAGGAGTGAAATCAGAATACATAAAGAAAGGAAACAAGAAGTCAAAAAATATGAAGGGATAAGAGAAAAGTAGAAAGAGGAAATGAAGGACAAAGAAAGAAAGAAAGAAAGAGGGAAAGAATTCTGAGACAAAGAAGCAACGATGGAAAAAAAAAACTAAATCCCGAATGACGACACATCTGTCACTGTGACTGTCTGAATTCAGCTCTTTTCATTTCCAAGTTGATCATGTCAAGGTGAGTGCGTCCCTGCCGGCCTCAGACTGTCTGACACTAAACTTCGGCGACAGCAGGAAAACCCAGAGGACCCTCAACAGAAAGTAGAGGAGGTATGAAGAGTCTACATCATCCTGCACAGGAGAGACTTTGTCTACTCCAAAGCCACGTCCATTGACACCATCTATCAATGAGCTCATGACTGAACTGCAACTGTTTCTTCATCCCTCTGCCTCTCCCCAGTCTACATTTTTTTCCATGCAGGTTTGGACTGATGTCAGTGAGTCTGGTCCTGCAGAATGTGTCTGTCTGTTGCAGATGTTTGGTCAGGATAAAAAAATCATACTTCTACAAACAGAGAAAAGAAGTAAGAACTGTGAAATAACAGAGCAAAAGATTACATGCTTTCCTCTGATGGTACTGTGTGATCTACATTCTCCAGATCTGATAGCCTTGAGGGTAAAAAATAAATGTGTAAACAAGGAAATGAAAAGCAGCTCAGTGTTGACACACTGTCACCCCAAGACCTGAACACTGACTGAGGGCACATGGGAAATAATGGCAGCTCTAGCTCTCTTTTTCTCTCCTTCTGCTTCCACGGGGCTGTGCTTTTGAAGACAGACATGAAAACCGAGCCACGCCACAGTGGGGCCCCTGAAGGAGGTCCCCTGGCAGATGCAGCCACCCGCCCTCCTCCCCTCGCCTGCTCCCACTGGCCCCAGGCCCTGAAGGTAGCCCCGAGGCTAAGCGGCCAGGAACACAATAAGAAGCAGCAGAGGCAGCGGGTGCTGATGGTGTATGTCTGTGTGCACACAACATATAAGAGAAGGATATTTATCAAGAAACACTGAATACAAAGAGCAATCCAGATCTACTCCAGGTAACAAGGCTTGTGTTAACAAGAGCAGATTAGCTCTCAATCTCCTGTTGTGAAATGTTTGACGTAGAAAGTTGAATTGTATACGTGCTGAATAAGAACAAAAAGAAGAGTAAAGTAATATGGGTGAATATCAGGTCAGAATATGCTGTTTTAAGTTCACTCATTTGCATATTTGGAAGGATTTCCATATCAGCTTTGGGTTAGCAGCCATAATAAACAAATCTAAATGTATTACATTGGCCGAAGCTCCACAACTACATAGATTAATTTTCAACAGCAAAAGTAAGTCCAGGGACTAACTCATTACACTCGGGATATCAAATCACTCTGTGGAGAAGAGTCAGACACATTTAATCACTTCCTGTTGACTGTGAGCAAGTTACTTTCCATATCAGGCTGGCCTCAAGATAGTTATCGAGCAAAATGTCAGCGCACCACTCAAGCTCAACCGTGTCTGAGATGTCAGGTTGAACGTGAATTAGGGCAAAAAGCCTGATGATTGGACATTTTCTTCATAGTGGAGACTTGCTCGCAGGATTATAGTTTGCATTACAAAACACATTTCAAGCATTGTTGTTGGCATCACAGTCCAAAGTTGTCCTTGGCTTTTTCTGTTTGCATGTCACCATCTATCTGTTTTTCTAAGCCTCCCAATGGCATCAGAGGGCTGTTCATTCTGAGCCTGGTTCAGCTAAATGTTCCTGCCTGCTCAAAGAAGTTTTTTGTTTGTTTGTTCTTGTTTGCAAATGATGGATTTGATCATTTTACTTGGTGCTATACAGTGTAATCTATAAATGTTTCCATGATAACGAGAGGTATTACAGTTTTTCATATTAGATAGGTTTAAGTCCTATTTTCTGCTAAATTCATTAATGAACAACTCTTTTGACCTGCACAAGTGAAATATTATCATTGTCAGCAGACCACTTTTTAAACGTTTTAGCTCAGTGGGCAAGTGCCAAGTTCTCTTCACAAAGTTTGTCATACTAAACTTCAGACATCAGACATCAGGGTTACTTTTACACTCTTCTTCCAAACTTTAGGACCTTGAGTTCTAGATGAAATGCAAAATTTATTTTCATCTCAAACTAGGAAATTCTGTCAAATCAGCAGTCATCCTGGTCATTCCTATACCTTTTACCCTTCACTAAATTTTCAAGTGATATGCAACCAGTCAGCCTTTTCACTGCAGCAACCTTCTTTAGTTGAGCCTCATTTTTTTGGTGGCGGTTCTTTAAAACATTTAGGTTTGCATGTAGGAGCCAAAAACACATTTTTTCCTTTCTTGAATAAATGACTGAAAATACCAAATTTTAAAATATCTAGCCCACATAATGCTGTAAATATGTTTAACATCAAATCCTTCAGAGGTTCAGCTGATGAGTTGATAATAAATATCACATAATTGCAACCTAATCACTTCTAATACACAGTATCCATAGTTCAATTTTTTTGTAAAGATCCTCTGAAATGCAAAGCTTCTTCTTCTTCTTCTTATTATTATTGTCACAAACTTCAGAATAAATCAGAGATTGATTTGCCCTTGAAGCCTTTTGAGAAAAGAATGAGGGGGTATGTTACTCAAAGTATTGAGAATATTCCAGTGCGTCTATAAAAAGCTCTGTTGAAAAGGAGAGTGATTCTCTTCATTTAGTAATGAGGGAGCCACGGTTCAGTAGCGCACATACACACAGCTGAAAGCCACACAGAGACCCAACCATCATCATGAGCGAGCCTCCCCATAGCTCTCACTTTGCATCAAGTCACTGAGTGACGGGTACATTGTCCGAGGCGAGGGGGAAAAGAGTGGTGAGAAATGTTTCTGTGAGAGCTTCTCACTCAGTCAGGGAAGAAGCTCACCGCAGCCCAGCACAGAACGCCAACATACATGTCTTTCTGAGGCTTCTGATTGGTTGAGTGCACTCCACCAAAAACAGGGTTCTTTAGAAGTTCTGTGGGGGCTGAATGATTTACACTATCATTAATAATTGAACAATCATTTGAACTGCTAAACGTTTGTGCGTGGTTATTTCTGCACAGACATAAATAAAGAGAATGCTTTTATTGTGCAGTCCCTGTGGTCCTATTGAAAGAAACCATCAGCTGATCTTAAAGTGAGGACGAGTGCGCAGACAACTAGTGGTATCAATTTATATCTGCTGGTGGATGCATAGATATGCCAGATGCTTGTATAAATGGTGTATATAAAGACAAATTAAGAGGAGAAAAAAAACAACTCAACACCTCTGACTTCACATTATTTTCTTTTAGAAAATGTGATGTAACCAAAAACTAGGGAAACACAGCCATATTTACTTTCTGTTCTTTGAATGAATAATCATGTTATGCTTTCTCTAAATCAGCCACACTGCAAACTTGCATTACACATATATGTAATCAATTTCTGTGTGGTTTTCAACTAGCCCTGTAGAAAAGCAAAAGACCTGAGCTGGGAAGTTCACATAGAAGGGCTGTCATTTATTTATTTTACAATAAGGCATCCATTAGGAAAAAGTCTTGAACTGAGCAGAGGTGTTGTTCGCATTCAGGAGTTCGGAGGGAGAAAAAACATGTGTGGGTCCAGGTTGTAAAACTGTCAGATGATGTGAAAACACAATTTTAAAAAAGTGTCTGAGGCCGAGCTGTTAAAGTGTGCACCCCAAATTGTTGCAATTACTGGTTCAACTTCCTGCCTCTACTGTGGGCTACATGTCTTTTCATTTCTCTCTACATTACCTCTCTCTTTTGTCGACCTATCTGTAATCGTGAGAATATACTGTAGTTAAAAATAAATTTGATTCTGCTGATGGAAATTCAAATATTTGGATGCTACAACTGAATTCATTAGAAATCTGGAGGTGAGAACAGGGGTTGCAGTACTCTTCCCCAACATAAAAAAAGAATAAGTGTAACTAAGTTCACTTACAGAGAAGATTTGTTGGTTTTCGAATCATCTTCGGGAAAATTTAGCTCTCTGATTTTGGGTGGAGAAAATGGGAAAAAAACAGAAGTGAGCTTGCTCAGCAAAAGCTCAGTCCATAGTGTCTTGGCTTGGTAAGTGTTGTTGGTTCAGGTCCCTGGATGGACTAGAAATCATACTGAAAGCTGAAGAGGTATATGCATAATGTCCGGAGCACTGTTGGGGTGCCCCTGAGCAAGACCCCGAACCCCCAACTGTTCAGTGTTATACATCGCTCTGGACAAAAGCATGTGCTAAATGAAATTGTAAATAGCACAGGTTTGAATGTTCACACTGTCAGGAAGTTCTCAGTTGACAAAATGTGTCCAATTTATAGGTTATGTACTAATTCTAATCTTATGCTAATATTTTAATACTGTGTTGTAATATCCAAACATGTTTTTGCAGTTATTGATTTTTTTAGAGTTTAAGGCTGTTTTGGAGTTTTATATATAAGCCTCTAAGTTTCAATGTCGTGTGTAAAGCACTTCAAATTGATTTCTTGCCAAAGTGTTTTGTGTGTGTGTCTTGACCAGGTTTGACAGATCATCAAACCCTTTTATTTATTATTTCAGATTGTCTGTATTTTGTACACTTTCCAAATTTGTGGAGTAAAACATCAGTGGGGAAGCTGTTTTAGATGAATGAGGCTCATGCTACTTATAAAGCTGTAGTAAGATGTCTAGTCGAAATGGTATAAAGTTCATCTTGTTTCGCTGAACAATTGGCAATTTTAGAGTCAATTTATAAAAGTCAACATGTCCATTGCAAAGTAAAACTTCTAAGTCAAAAGATAGAAAATGAAAAGCCCGTCCACAGAAACCCTGATTCAAAAATCGTTCACACACTTAAATAACATGCAATAACATTTATTTAGTCAACACTCATTTTACTGCTGCAAGAATGGATGACAATAAATAGCATTCAAAAATAAAAAAAAACAGCCTTAACTTATTAACTTATATTAAATATAATGAAAATAAATACAGCAGGTGTTTTCTATGAAATCCAGAGAGCAGATGCTTTTATCTAAAGGGTAACCACAGGACTGATTTGAGAACAGCTAACCTTACAGGTACCTGTATAAGTTGATATTTGCTTCGTTTTCTGTAGTATTTCAATTTGTAGGCTATGAGTAATGCTGTGAGGGACTGATGAGATTAATTTTTAGAGACTATTATGTATAAAATCAACTGACTTCTTCAAACAATTTAAACCAATAAGCATCAAAACAAAATATTCCAATGTATAAATCTTTAACTATTCATAGAAACAGCCAATGACATATTTCTTAGACATGTTTACTGCTAACTTTTGAATTCAGACCTCTTTTTAAGGGGAAAAATAAAACTTTGAAGCTCAATCGATTCATCAGGTTGCAGGTGTGAGACGATCTCAGGTTTGCCTCTTTACACCGAAATTAGGTTCTTCTGCTTGCAACAGTCGCTGAGGAAGCCCACAAGCACTGGTAGCGGTTTGGTTTGTACTGCAGGAGTCACTTGTGTCAGAGTCTCAGTGCAGTTCACCTAGGAGACGAGAAAACAGTACATCTTGAGAAATGTTTCTTTACTCAGCTGATTCATTTAAGGACTTGATGTAAGGGTAAAACCTTTCTCTGAATGTGTGGGATTAAACTGTCAGATATTATCTCCTTATTTGCAAACATGAAAGGGAAATTCTTACATTTGTGCTGTTGATGAAAACATTCAAGTTGTCCAGCAGCTCCATCTCTGGGTTCTTCTTATTCTTCCTCATGAACCTCCTTGCATGGTTTTCCAGGATTTCTTGCACTTTGCAGAAGAATTTATTCTGAGGAAGACAAAGAATATTTTAACCTTTAGGTGGTAACTACACATCAAAATTACTTCTTTTAATATTGTAATCTCTTCTTCAGGTAATGCGCATTTAGCCTATTGTAGAAAATTTATAATTCTTTACCCCACATCCATCTCTGCCATCAGCCAGATCTGACACATCTTCAACAAAAATTTGCTATGGAGCAAAAAAAGAATCTGTAATTATTACTTTGACACCTTTTTTGGAAACAAGAAAATACAGCACAAATTACTTGGTAAGTCTACAACAGCTATGCACAAACTCTTACCTTAGTGAGAGAGTCATTGTATTTCTTTGCCAGGTCGATGATGCCGTTGAGGTTGAGTACAGACCTATGGCGAGTAGGATTTGCAAAGGCTGGTCTGAGCAGCATCCCCACAATAGACACCAGAAGAAGCATCACTGTCTTCATGATTTCAACTCAGTGGCTGTCAGTCTTACAGAGAAGTTGTTTCACTGATCACTCAGTTGCTCACTCGCAGCTTGTTCTGAAGTTTTGACTGAAACGCACTGGATTTATAACTGCCTTGCCCACGCTTTTGGCATTTTTTTTTCACCTCAAAGAACTAATAAGGAAGACACAAGTCTGCAGTGTGACAAGAGATAAGATTGGTTTGATTATGCTGTGGCTGATGAGCAACTTCACAAAACTAAGTTGCTTTTCTCTGAATCTAAAAGGATGGTTGCCATTCTAGGTCACAAAAAAACCCTTTCAGACAATTGATTACTCAGGTAAAAAATAGAGTTAGACATGAGTCGTACTTTATGCCCTTTGCAAGACATTTAATGAGCTCCCAAAGCAACAGACACGGGAACAGAAGTGCAAACTGCAATGCTGTTTTGTTTTTCTTTTTTATTGAAGAGCTAGTTGTGGATGGACAGAGCACATTCACAGAACAGAGTAACCCAAAAGAAGAAACGGATGAACAAAACCATTTGAAAACCCACTGCTAGATCTTCTCTTGGTGAACTGGAGAAAAAGTTTGGTTACTGAACTGGGACAATAAAATGTCAGTCTTACAATCAGGTGTTACAGATTTAACAAAATAAAATGTGCTGCAGACCAAAAATGTTGCATTTTGTGTTATGGATTTTTGATAGTATCTCAGTTTTGCTATATCCTGCATATTTCAACTTTTAACGCATATTCAGTGCAGGTAGGATGAGAGGGAGTTGATGCTACACTTTGTGATCTCAGAGTTCTGGTCCTGGTTCTTACGGATGCGGTAGAAGTGCTCGATGTAGCTGGAGCGTCCCAGCAACTCCACAAAGTCCTCGTCGTGGGTGATGACCAGCAGCTGGAAGTTTCGCTGGCGAGAGCGGCTCTTGATGATTCTGACGGAAGAGAATATAAAACATGTATAGTTCATCATTAAGTATGTGAAACCAGGCAGTTCTTGGCAAAATGTCACCACTACAACAGAGGAATGACACACAACATAATGACAATGTTTACAGAGATTCAAAGTTTTCAAGAGCTTCGTTTTGATCTGTAGTTATCAAACACAGTTGACTAAATAAACTGTCTGTGACTTTCTGATGAGGAACCTCCTTTTTTGACCTTTTTTTCTATTACATTTCCCAGCAAAGACTATTTCTGGAGAAAAGCTTTGATAAGACCTACTTTATTATGCAGGCTGTATATCCAGAAAAGGTCAACCTTTGTGTCTTCATCAGTCTTACAAAGACTGCAACTTCATTGTTGTGACAAGTGTACTTACTCAACAAGGGCATGAGCCAATGACTCAATGTTGTCCCTGTCTAGGTTGGTGGTGGGCTCATCCAGGGCCAAGATCCCACAGTTCAGACAGAAGGTCTCTGCTAGAGCCAGACGGATGATCAGGGATGCTAACACCTAGAAAAACAGTTTCAAATTCATCACAAAGTTAAGCAAAAAATAATTTCAGACACATGGTTCGGTGTTGAAAGAAAAAACTCAGGTACCTTCTGACCAGCGCTGCAGCGGCCCCTCATATCCAAAGCTGTGTCTCCTTTCACCATAACTACTCTGTAGTTATAGACTCTTCGCCTCACTCCTGCAGACGAGTTCTCGTCCATATCAGACCTGATCTCCACGTACTCGATGTCTAAAGAGGGAGGGAGAGTGAGGGGAACAGGAAAATAACTAGAAAAAGAATACTACAGACAACTACTAATACACCACATGATCTGTGTTTATGTATGTGTGTGCATGCAGCACCTTGACCCCTGTATGTGCTGCGCCACAGGTCTCTGATAATCTTGTTGATCTCATCCATCTTCATGCTGTGGAATTTCATGATGGTTCTGGAAAAAAAAAAACAGCAATTATTTTGCACTTATTGGTTTTTGATGCAGTACAAAAATGTACAAAAATGAGCCAATCAAAAATGTACATCTAACCATATCAAAATTTACATATAAAGTAAGCTAATTAAAGAGCCTTAAACTAGCCACCAGGGGGCAAGTCTCCTGCTTGCAAAACAGTTGGACTTTACAGTACTGGGTGAGAAAATAACCTCTTTTTAGTAATCAATCATCTCAGTGCTAACTGATACATCTATGGTCTCAGTCACTGATCAGTCTGTTTCAATGTAGCATGGTGTTAATTTCTATGATTAGTGCCTATTTAAGCATGGTTTCACTGGTTTCACTGGATCCAGCACACAGATATAGCTGCAAACATCAGCCCTGTCATTGGAAAACGCTGAATGACCAAAAGTCCCAAAAGCAAACAAGATGACACAGACCAAAATGCAAAATTCAGAAGCAATGGATGTGAGGTCATGACACAAAAATATGAATAATGCTTATATCGCAAAGAAATCAATAGAATTTTTTTTCTCCCCTGCTGAGTCTATGCATAAATGAATTATTGAGACAGAGACCACTTCCCAAATCTGGATAGAGCTGGGCAATCAATCAAAATTAGAGTTTTTAACCAATGTAAAAATGCTGTATTGGTTACTTCAATTTTACCCCCCTTGTAATTCGCTATATACTGGTTGTGTAGTTACAGGACAGGAAGCCAGGTGTCACCAAGTGTGAATGTTGCCAGAAAAGCAGCAGAAGAAGTAGCCAGGTCACATACTGTCCTATTCAAATACCTTCACAGGATCAAGGAGGGAAACTCAAACACCATTAACCACATTGCAGTTTTTTTTTGCATTGGTTTCATTACTGGATCCTGGAGGTCGGCACTTGGTCACACAACAGAAAATGCCCAAGTCATATAAAGACTTTCAAGTTTAATTCTTTTTTTTTCAGTAAAACAAATTAAGAGTTTCACTAATTTCATATAAGCTTGTATGTTTCAAATAGATTTCATATGTTCAAAATGAGTAAAATATGCTGAAGGAATAAACAAGATATTCTAGCTTGCAGGGAGCTCAAACTATTGGCCAAAAAAAAATTGAGTTAAAAAAAGATCAAACAGACCACACCAGTGTGCACACAAGCACGTTCACATCAAGGGAAGACTGTTTCATTAAAACTGACATAAATGGAAACTGTCACAGTGTGCGGCTACAAACTCACGTGTGGCACCCAAATGTGCGATAAGTTTTGATTTGGTTTCAAAACGTGATAACGTCACGTTTAGAAATTGCATTAGAAAAGCACCAATCATGAACAGAAAATAGGATGTGGTGTAAACATTTCAATTCTGTCCTTCAGTTATTCAACTATACTACACTATACTAATTTAGTCATAATCTAATGTCTCAATCATTTCTTAGATTTCATTTTCATAATTGCAAACCACAGCTCAAAAATAGAATAAAATAAATAAATAATATCTTAACACAAGTTAACACCTATTCAAGATACTGTTTAAGAGGCACTGGTCTGTTGATATAAAAGTGCACAAGGAAAGCCAGATGGATGGTGCCTTCCGGCCTACCAAGAAGCATTTGGCCTATAATCTTTAAGTTGCCGAGAAACTGGTGTGTGGTTTGAATGCACTAGAGTGATAACAGTATTGCCAACAGAGAGCCTTCAGAGGGCCACACGCTGGATGAGAAGATAAAGCATTGAAAAAATAAGATGGCAAACGTGTCACAGAGCATCCAAGTCCATATATACAGCGTACCAAATCCATCATGCATAACTAAGGTTTGTTTATTGACCCACGTCTCTTTCCATTTCAGTTTTTCATTGAGGTGACTAAAAACTTCTGACTGGCCTCAAATGTAAAAATGAAAATAAAAAAACAGAGAGGAAGTGGCAAACTAAGTTTTGATTTCACATTGGGCTTCGTTGGGAGGCAACGGTTTTGTTTAATTTCTGTTTAACTACAGAAGAACAAGAGAAATGGCTTTCAAAACTTTCCCCGGATCTTATTTTTGTGACTGCAACATAGAGGTACAGAAAAAAAGAAACACAAAAGATCAAATGTCAGTCATTCAGGGACAGTTCTCTCACTGTCATCGTATATACTGGAAGCATCTTATGGGAATTGTACTTCTGTTTCATCAAACGAATCAAAGCATCAATTTATAAATGGAGTCTTTTGTGATAAATGGTCTGTTGCTTGTTTACATGGACTTGGATTGGACAGGATTCGTTCTTATGAAAAGACATATTACTTGAGAACTTTGTATCTGCTGCACCAAACACAATGAGTCAAACACTCATCAAACAAGCTCTGACTCAGTCATTTGATAGAAAAAAAGATGTGGTTGAATAACCAGTGTTTCCTTGTCTTTAGTCTTTTTTTTGCACACACAATCATTTACTGAAGTGAGAGACAAAGGCAGTTTCATATTAAATCCCAATCAAAATAATCTCACCATGAAACCACTTTCTGTGTATTCAGAAGCTGTGACCTGGATGTATGGTCTGCTTGAAAGCTGCTGTTGCCTGCTTTATGATCTTGATAACAGTGCAGACACTGATGCATTAGCTAGCCCACACACATGGGTAAAAGTTGCATATGCAGGCTTTAAGATTGTATCTGAGAGGCTCAGCTCAAAGTTCCTCATGGGGGCTCACGTAAGCAGCTTGTCAAAAAAATAGAAATGGTCATGAAGCTGACAATATGATTTGTTTGGGATTCAATACTTTCAGGGATCTTAAACAATAAATTAATTAATTAATAAATAAACAGCTACACAGTTCATGACCTGTATACAGTGGTGGATTTTTTTCATCCGGCACCCTTAAAATTTTATGCAATCTTAAATATTATGGGGCAATATCTATGGAAAAATCTTTTTTCTGGTTTAAAAGATGTGGCTGCATTAGACAAACTAATTCGAGTGATAATTTATTGGTTTTTGTTCACAAGCTAAACTAAAAAAAAACTAAATTTTTTTCTTGGCTGAAGAAGTAGAGCTCTAAGCCTGGCTGGCATGTTCCTCAAATTCCTCTCACACTGTTGAGGGGTAACCTTGATCCATTCTTCTGGAATTTCTGCTTTTCATTTTTCTAAACTCTTTGGTTTACGCTTTGAGACGGATCTTTTGATAATCCACCACAGATTTCCAATGGGGTTTATGTCTGGGGACTGAGATGGCCACTCTAATATCTGAATACTGCAGTCAAGCTCTTGTGGCCCTGGATATGTGGCAGGGAGCATTATCCTGTTGAAACATCCAGTTTTGATCCTGCCTCCACCATACTTGACAGTGGGCACTGTACACGCTGGAGATACAGCTTTGTCTGGTCTTCTGCATAGTAAATACCCTCACATTAGCAGGAAGAAGATCAAGCTGGAAACTGGACTTATCTGACCACAGAATATTCTTCCAATTCCTGGCTGTAGAGTTTTTGTGTGCTCCGGCCCAACAACCCCAGGCTAACCTCTATCCCTTATTGATCAGGAGCTTCTTGACAGCCTTGTAGGGCCTTGAGCTATAACCTAAAAGTCGTCCACGTATGGCGCAGGGGGAACACTGGACACAAGTTTGGTTTGACCACTGCTTGCTGAAGCTCCTGCGATGTCATTGGATGGTTTTCTCTGCACTTGCAGGTCATGATGGGGCCGTTTCTGGCTGAAGTAACCCTTGGATGCCCGGATCTTGGTTTGTCTTCCAAGCTGTCGGTTCATCTGTATTTCTGCAGAGTGGATTCAGCTGCTGAAGGACTGCATCTGCACCTCCTGGCTGTCAGGCAGCAGCTGCACCCTTCTTGGCTGAGAATCTATAACCTCAGGCCTGTTTCTTGCTTGAGTCATTTTTGTCTCTAAGGAGCTTTCAAATGTGCTGGCTGTATGTAGACAGAGCACGGCAACAAAAATGCCTTTTAATGAAAGAAACAACCTTCAGTAGAGGACCATTGGTACCAAACTGACCAGATACACAAAATGTCTTATGTATTATTATGGGACCAATCAATTTTAAGTTTTAAATAGCTTCTCAGGATTTTTTTAGTATGTTGGCTGTGACTGTACAACAAGAGCTGCAGTTTACAGACCTTACAGAGTATTTATATATATTTTTTTACAAATAAAGTGGGATAATCTGTGATTTTTGTATAACTGTAGTGGACAAAACAGTCATCCGTCATTTCACAAATGCATAAGGGATCTGAGTCCCATAGCATGTCTGACAGTACTGACAGTCTGAATTACCAACCTGCTATTAAAACTTTTGCTCGACCGCAAGTTTTCATCAAATTGATCTGCACTTCCCATGTAAAGTTGCTGAGGTTATGCTATGATGAGGCATATGATAGTTGAGCGGTTACACTTCTAGGAAAACAAACAGATGATCTGATCAGTTTTCTGCCAAGTTGGTCTTGGTCTGTCACTGTTAACAGTGTAGAGGGTGGCTTTCCTTGCCATCTTAAATCTTGATTTTTTTATACTGATGTGTGAAATGCTTTGAAAATAAAAAAACTTTACCTTTGTCTTGAACCAAGTCAACTTATTGCCTAGATTGAAATTAAATTCAACTACCAGCCTCAACCCTTAAATGCTTAGTTTTTAAAGATCAAGAGTTGAATATATTTGCAATTCTATTACTTTTTATCTTTATTTTTTTGCTTTGATTTTTATAGTCATAATAAAGTTACAAACTCCTTTTGTCTGTTTGGTTCAGTTTTGAACAGTTTCAGAAATCAGCCTCATTTTTACTTGTACGTCTAAGTGTGAAGACATCAGCCTATCTCCTACATACCTGTGTGTTGGAGCATCTGCATCACTCTGCAGTGGTCAGACTTCACACTTGTAGGCAGTGTGATCTGTTTTTCTCTTTCTGCATTTGTGTGCACAGTAAACTACGATGAGCCTGCACACTGTATGTAAAATCAGAGAGATACATGTTGCCGTTGATCATACAGTGATTTAAGCTGGAATGCAATTCAATGCTTGTAAACAGTTGGATGTTCTGGAAATGTCATACAGGAAACACAATGTTGCCCAGTGGATCAACTCTCAGGGCTTTTGCCTTATTTTTTTATTTACTTTTTGGAGGAGCTGCACGTCAGGCTCTTGTGTGCTTTCAATTGTGTTTCCTGTGTCCTTTTGCAGTTCTTAGTCGCTTAGTTTAGTTTCATCTCCTGGCCTTGTGTGTTTTCTTCCTGTTTGATTTGATTTCACTCATTAGTTTCTCCTGAGTCTTGTCCCACACATGCGTCAATTGATAATGTGTGTATTAAGTCTGTTTCCTTACTTTTTTGTCAGTTTGTTGTGTCAATGTCTACTTAACTCTGGGTTCCACCTGGTTTTCTTCTGTGACTTTTTATCCTGCATTTTTTGTAATTATTATTTTTTCTTTGTTTGGTGATGGTCCCTTCTATCCTAACAAATGGTGTACAATTTCTATTTCAGTGGCATGACTTGTGACAAATGATAAATTAACCATGGAAGATATTGCAAGATAGATTTAACAAAACATGCTAGTTCTTGGTGTGTAATCATAAACTTCATGCAATCCTTGCATAAGACAGTGGCCCAGACCAAAAGGTCTTGATCTAGCCCCGCCTGATGCTGCACATCTGGTGCAGGTATTTTGTTAAAAAAGAAGAATCTTGACGGTCAAGTCCGCACTGATGATGATAATCTTGGCATTGAGGTAACAAAACAAATCATCTGTGCACATGAAAGGCTCCATTGTCCACATTTTTAGCATTTTGCTATTGGAGTTCAAAAAATATTATCATATTGTTGCATTCACAAATACATTTATTTTATTAGCAGGTTACATGTAACACTGCTGGGAGAATTACCCAAAAGGAAAAAGTCCAAAATTACTCAGCAGTTACACTATCATATTTACCACAACACTTGAAAGAGCAATCTCATAACAATAGGTTACAGTGATGAAATTATGACGTGTCTGATGTGTCGGACTACACCTACGCAAAGGAAACTCAACCTCCATAGGGTGTCATCCTCTCACCACAAGTGTCATCACTGCTTTGCTTTCTGTGCTACTGACAAAAGTGAAACACATCAAGCTTCTTCCATTAAATAGGTCCATGAGAGGTGGGTGCTGACTGGCATTACTAAGGAATCAACTCTTATCAGATTGATCAGTGGGTCCGTTTCATCAACATTTAAAAGGCTAGAGTACATTTTCTGCTTCCTCTTAGTCTGTATTTTGTTTACTGGTGGACAGCAACCAGCACAACAAACCAGCTACCAACTATGAGTTAATTAGAATCGCATTTTGACGTCACTGATCTAAAATACACAATACATATTTAAAAAATATTTTTATGATGTTTCTATGAGCTTTTTATGCCCCATATCAGAGAGAAAGGGACAGTGGATAGAGCAGGTGAGTGGGCCAAACTGGTGCATCGGAATATGAAGTTTAATAAATTAGTTCATTCTGAACATGAAACAGAGGAAAGTCCCTGAAACTTTATAGTCATGGGCTTTGTGGGATCATTCTCAAAAGGCCCTACATGGTAATCTGGCAGGGATTTGAAAATCTTGACATCACTGTCAAGACATTTCTCACCACGGGGAAGCTGACTACCTGGCTGACTACCTGAAAAGACTGCGGTAGATTTACCAACCTAATTTCAAATGGCCTGATTCAACAGACAAAAAAACAGAGTCTCATAACAGGAAAACTACCAAAGATGGTTTGACAAAACAGAAAGGGGTCAAATTGAATGTAGGTCCAAAAAATGCTAAGTTTCAAAACTGGAAAAAACAAAAACATGTTCAAAAAAGATTGCAGGTATCTTAATTTACCTGAAAAAATTTGAATATTTTGTCTCACCGGCTCACTTAAAATCCTCGTATTGGTTAGGCAGGCTGATGTGTGTGTAAATAAAGAACGCACGTGTTTCTGTGTAATATCAAATTATAGTAATGCTGTGCCTTTCTGCTGTGCCACCAGAGGATGAAGAAAAACTAAAATTAAGAATGAAATATATTATGTCGTTGCATATATGGCTTCACATCACTACATCAGCCAATGTGAAACTTATGGCCTATATAGTCACACTTCCATTATGAATTACAATGGGAAGCACTTTGGGGATCATGCCAACTTGCCAAGCTTTTTGAGCGACACTTACTGATCGAGGGCCTTGTAGTAGAGATCCAAGTCTTTTATAACCAGCTCTGTCGTCCTCAATGTGATCATCTTGTTCTTGTAGCGTTCATCAGCTTTGTCGTACTGATCCTCTCGTAACTCTTTTCTGAGGGAAAATAAAAAAATGCAATGAGTATTGTTCCAAAACTCCTTGATTAAAATAATCTGCCTTTGTTGTTGTTGCTTCTGCTAAAGGTGACAAAAAACTTTTTTTCCTTTTAACCAAAGGTTCCTGTCTTAAAGATTTATTACCAGTATTGGCTACTGTAAATACTGTGTAAAAAGTTTCTTGGTATGGCTATTTCTCTGGTCAAAGGTACTCTATCTATACTTTTACTTAAAGTCTGCAAAATCATGTTTTTTCCAATCTGGTGACCAGGTTGGGGTTAAAAAAACAATAAAAATCTCTTCTCGTCGCGCTTAAAACCAAACCAAAGTAACTCACACAGTATCTCACCTGTAATGGAGAATTTCCTCCTCAAACCCTTTTTGTCTTCCCAATGCAATACTGCGGTTCTTCTTCAAGTCTTCCAGCTTGCGCTCAGCCTCACGACGATCTCTGGAGAGCCACAGAGAGCAGCGAGGTGAAAAAACTGTGGCTACATTCTAACCTGACCATGAGTAGCAATTTCACATTCAAGTGCGACACTGCTTGGTTTTGAGAACTATTATGAGCTCTACATCTTGGTTGCCTTTTAAGTTTCTTCTATGTACGTAACAATGAGGCCCTTACTGGCGAAGTTGCAAGACTTGCATGTTGCCCATGTCTTTCATGAGAGCTTCACGTTTAGACACAACCTCTTTCAACTCCTCAACTCGCTTCCTTAATGTCAAGTTGTCCTGAAGCCAACGCTCCTGGACCTTAAAACACAGAAATAAACACGGTTTAACTCCTGGGTGCTTCATAGTTCAACTGCAAACAGGGACCAAAGACAGGGACTAAAGACCAAAGTTGTACCTTTTGAGTGTCGATATCCTGACGAATGTTTCCCATCTCCTTGTTGAGCTTCTCTTTATACTTCTCTGCCTCATGCAGCTGAGTGTTGGTTTCTTGAAGTTCAGACTCTTTTTGCTGTAACAGGGGAAAAAAATGTTTATAAAGATTCTCATTGCTTTGACAGATTGACATCCTGATGCTGTCACAGCCAAACATGCACAACCAAATTAAAGGAAACCATGAAACAGAAAAGGACAAACTTAAATTCTGAAGACACATTACCTCTTTGTATTTGTCTTTTCCTTCGTCCACATATTTGTTGATGTCTCTTTCCAGTGTGGTGATAGCCTTCACTCGGTCTTTAATAGCACCGACCTGTCAGTGACAGAGTGTGAAGATCAAACATAGGTAGAGGAAGAAGACTAACACAGCTTTCACGGATTTCTCTTTCTTATAAAAATCTCAACAGGGAATGTGACTTGGTTGATATTAGTAGAAAGCTTCAGCTTTACTTGAGGTGACAAATAAAGAGGGTATGGAATAAAAAGAAGAAAAAAAGAGAGGTGCAGTTAATCTGCCTTTTCCACCAACAAGGTGTGGAAAGACAGTTTTTATCTTTATTTTTGTTGCCTCATTAGAAAACTGAAATGTGGAGGACAAAGTGTGAACATGTGCACCTTCTCCTGGCCCTCGTCCTGCTTTTGCCTCTTGCGCTCCACTAGCTCCTGCTTCTCTTGTTGCAGCTTGTCCAGAGCAGTTGACAAAGGTGAGAGCTGTTCCTTTGCTTCCTAAATGAACCAAGAGCAAAAGAGAAGAAGTGGTAAATTTTTTTAAACACAGCGTTGAGTTAACATTAATTAACAGTATGATGATAAGTACCCTGATGTCCCTGGTTAACGTCTGTATTTCGGTGGTGAACTCCACGCACTGCTCCTCCAGCTGCTGCTGTTTCTGCATGTCGCTGTTCAGCTGGAGTTTCTCTGCCCTCGTCTCGTTCACAGCACTTTTCAACATCTGAATCTGGTCCTGCTGGTCCTGGATCAGCTTACGTTTCAGTTCCATCTTGCTGGAGGCTACAAGGAAAAAACAAGTTATACACAGGCGAACAAAATATTTTGCTTACACATCATTAGATTCTTCATCGGACTCTGGAAACTCAGCAGGAGACCAACAAGGGATCTTCAACTGTATGAAGGCCTGTTATTTACTTTGCAGGTGTGTGATCAGCTTAGTAGAGTAACGGTGTGATTTCTATACTTTTTAAACATATTTGATGTGAATATTGTGCCTTTTCAAATTGTCTTTATACATTTATAAACCTCTATTTCAATAAGTCAATAAATTACATATTAGAAGTTAAATTATGATAGAAAGGCTCAAATGGCCCTTGGGGTTATGACTTAAGTCTTGGAGAAAAGCACTGAGAGAACGAACCCATGACTGAGATTTTCTTCTGTGTGGGTGTATGACGTTATCTTACTAGTGTCGAGCTTGTGCTGAGTTTCCTGCTTCTCCTGGCTGACTTGCTGGATGGTCCTGGTCAGGTCTACTCCCTGGAGTTTGGCTGCATGCTGAGCTATTTTCCTCTCCACTTCTCTGAGGTCCATCTGAAGAATATATAATGCATCATGTGCTGTTTCTGCTGCAGTTATATGGACTTTGCGATCAAGAAAATAGAACAAGACAAAAACACGGGTCAACAGGGAATATGAAGGAAAGAGAGCAGATGCCAGCAGTAACAGGTTGTTATGCAAAGCCACATGTCTTGACCTTTAGTCCCAAACCCCAAGGAGGGATATAAGATTTCTCTGGGTTGCCAAAATGGTAATGGGAAAATTAATAAAATGAAATACTGAGCATGATATAACATGTCTTAGACTTACATTTGAACAGCTGTAAAAGAGACATCATTTTTTTAATCACAAAAAAGAGAGAGATGTGAACTTAAACTATGAATTGTGGTAGACTCCAAAAGGTTCAGAACCGCATGAGTAAAACATGAGACAAGGAGGTGAACAAAGAGAGGATGAAAAAAAGATGATGAGTGGTACCAGGTATCTGTCCATGAGAGATATGTCCTGCAGACAGGCCTTGGCGGTATCCTCCTCGGACATCAGAGTAGCGAGAAGAGTCTCGTGTTCCTCTACATCCCCCTTCAGTCTCTCGAGTTCTCTATTCACCCTCTGCAGGCGGTTTCTCAGCTCAGGCAACTCCTTCTCCTCAAGCAATATGATTGACTCCCTGGAACATATCAATATAGTAGGAAATAACTGAACAAGCGGATTTATTTGAATCCCCAGCAGAAATCTGGGCCTTGAAGATGCTTACTTTTTCTCTTTCTGCTTATACTGAGACACTACAAATTTATCAGCACATCACAATATTTGAGGACGATTTGAATTTGACCTCAGGGTTTCCCAAAGACACTTAAATATATGTACCTCCTTCTTTTCATTCTCATAACTGTCATTCATGAACCAAAATAAAGTTTTAGAGAATTTCTCACTACAAGCCAAAACCTCAAAAACAGAAACAAGGAAAACAGAGTTTGAGACGGCAGAGTCTCTGAAAGTGACTTGATAATGCATGGAGACTATTTTTCAAAGTCTTTGCAGTAGTTAAGTTCTGCAGATGTGTGACATTTTTAGAGGGGAATAAAATCTGAGGTGGGGCTGGTAACCCAAATTGATGATTTGGTTGCAAATGTAACAGCAATGCATTTCATATTTTTTACCCTCTTTTATACTTGTTTGTGAGATACTTTCTTTAAATTTCGACAGGCTCAGAAGCTCTGAATATACTGCTTATGATATTAAAACTTTCTGTAATACACTTATTCTTACAAACAAAGTTGCTGCCAGTTTACTACACCTTCAGAAAAAGAAACTGGACACTGTAAAATGTGAATCTAGCTCCATCTACTGGTAAAATATTAAACATGCACCTTGTTTTAGCAAAAAAAAAGTTTTTCATGCTCTCCACCTGACAGACTAATTCTAGGATTCAGGAAACATTTGCGTCAATAAATAAAGCTAGCAAAACCAATAGAACAAGGAGTAAGAAGCTTTATCATTATAAACTAGGATGAAAATGGTACAAATACAGTGATCTTCTGAATAAAAGTGGGGAGCAGCTGAACCCTGAACTTATGTTTGCCCTTGCAGTTCTTTCATGGCTTGTATTTTTCATCATGAAATAAATTCACTCTTGAATTACAGTGGGGGCAAAGCTACAGTGCTCTTTTCCCAACATGCCTTGATGCTTGAATGAACACAGCAGACTGACGCTTAAAATCTATTTTTAGTATGACGAGCAAGTCTACAGTCAGATGTGTGTTATGATTTTGAGAGTGGATAAAAACATCAGGGGTTGTTTGTGACGGATATGGGTCACTGTTCTTTGTTTCGTTTGCCTGCATTATGGGAAACTCATGGTCTAGCTCAAAAAAATCTAAAATGGAACAACATCAGAAAATGGCAGAAGATAAGAAATGATATATCTTGTGCTTGTTTGTCTTCTGTTAAATAAAACATCAGTGATTTCTTGCTGTGACAAACTATGACATGTTCATCCTATTTTGTCTTAGTCTGTTTTTGAAAATTGACATCATTTATTCAGTTTATAAATCAAAATGGTTAATTTGAGTTAATTACAAACCAACCCACAAATGCTCTGTGTCTCTCATGTGTATGTTTCAATGTTGCGCATCAGGCCAACAGATGAACACTGTCTCTGTACCTTACAGGCCGCAAAGCCATCATGTCATCTTTCTTCCTCTCCTTCCTTTTCAGGTCCTGCTCAGTGTTTTTCAGCTTGTCTGGCACCAAGCGGAGTTTAGACTGCATGTCACTGATGACTTCCTGCAGATCTGACTCCGAGGGGAATGTCCGCTGGCACACAGGGCAGCAGGGTTCTCTCTCCTCTGTCAACTGGCTGATGAACTGAGTGTACACTGCAGTGGCTCCAGCTAACATGGCTGCCAAACACAAACACAGGAAGAGAAAAGGCATGTATCATAATTTTCATTAATTACATTTTTACAACACAATCACTAATACTGGCATTAGTTTGGACACATGAAGGCTTATTCATTTCTGCCTGTAACAGTCACCTCTCTGTTTGGAGACTTTTTCCATGTCTTCTTGCAGTTTGCTGAGGTCCTGCTCCAGATCCTGACTGCCACACAAGTTGAAGAACCTCTCATGGTCGTTGGCGAGCTGCTGCTCCTTCTTCTTGACCTCAGCAGCAACGTGGCTCTTATTCTGCTCATTTGATGCCAGATCCTTACTGAGAATCACAGAAGTCATGAGAGTAAGAGCAACATTACTGCATATGTTCAGATTCTGATGAACTATTTGCAAAGAAATCTGACTGACTTGAGTTTAGCCAGTTTGTCTCTTGTGCTGTTGATTTCTTTAGACTTGGCATAGATCCAGTCCTCCAGCTCTCTCTTGTTAGGGAAATGACCCAGCAGTGACACCAGATCCTCGCTGTGACGAGACTTGATCTTACGTACCTGTTCCTCCTTCTCTTTCTGTAGGAACGAAAGGAGGAAATATGAGAGGAGAGGCGGCTGAGAAAAAAGATAGGAAAAGAGGAAGAGGAAAAGCAAAGAGAAGAGAGAAGCACCCAACGGTTACCTTATCCTTTGTAAGCATGTCCATCTGTGTGCGTGCACTGGTGTGAGTGTTGAGCATCTCCATCTCTTTGTCCAGCTTCCTCTGAGTGCTGTCTAGTTCAGTCTTCTCTCTTTGGAGCTCCTGGACCTCAGATTTCAGTTCATCTACATTGGAGTTTTGAACTGCGCTCTGCAGCTCACGCTCCTGAAGACCAAACACAAAAAGACAAAACTGATCAAGAAAACATTACTGAAGAGTAAAAACGATCCGTGTGTTTGACTTATTTCGCATTTTACAATCAACTCAGTGCTTTTTGTGCCTATTTAGAGAGTTTAAAAAGAAAAGACAAGGTCAGACATGAGAAATTAAAAATCATTTAACAGCGGGAAATATAAACCCATGTTGCATGTTACACTCTGATGTGGAGACAGCAGTTGTGCACAGCCAACTTCACAGCTAACTGATTTTACACCACCCAAGGAATTCAAACAGCACAACTTTTTGTGCTCACCACTTTTGCCAACTCATTCTCCAACTCTTGCAGTCGACTTGATGAACCCTCCAGTCTCTGCAGCTCTGCTCTGATGTTCCTAAACTCTTGCTGCTTCTTTCCCTGTAGATCTCGCTTTAACTCCACAGTTCTCTCCAGACCGGTCTTCTTGTCTCTCATTTCATCGATGGACTGCTGCTTTTGCTGCTCCTTTTCTTGCAGGTCCGCCTAGGTGTACAGAAGATGAAAAGGAGGAATCAGAAACCACTGTCATATGCTGCAGGGTTATGTTTGATCTGACTGTCTGTGGCTAAAGAACCTGTTTTCTAAAAGTGCTACAAAAATGATGCAAACAGAAAAATCTGCCCTTTTCTCCTCTCACATTTTTAGAAGGTTTGTGGGTGTGTTTGACAGAATGAGTTCACAAACACAACAACTTGTCTTCCTTACCAGAACCTGAGCTGCTGTTTCTTTTTCCTGCTCCAGTCTCTGTGTGACATGACGACTGAAGCTCTCGAGCTGAAGAGATGTGAAGGGAGGTCGGTCATAACCCTCCATTTCCAAATAAGACGACAGAGAGCGAACCTGGGGCAGAGATACTTCTATCAAACATTTTTCCAGTTTAACATTTTTGATGAATTAGGGGACTTTCAAGAAAACTGGCACATTAATATTGTGTGTTTTTCATTGCCTGCTCTTGGTCAATCTACATTTCTTAAAAGTGATTTGTGACATGCGTCTTTCTTTAAAACAAGTGTCTCCAAAGTTGCACGAGCAGTTGTGGGGAACAAATTACTATCAAACCTGGGTGTCACGGTTCCTAATGTTCTGAGTTTGACGGTCAGCCTCGAGCTGTAAACGACCTGAGAATAAAAAGGGAAGCAGATATGTTGTAAAGGAAATACCTCTGTGTTGTAGAAACATTTGTTAAATGTCCCATTCAGGAGTAAATCTGTGCACCTTGTTCTACCAGGAGATCAGCTTTGATCCTGTTGAGTCTCTGGCATTCCCGACCGGCTCTCTCCAGCTCCTTCTGGCAGTCTGTCAGCCTGCGCTCCTTCTCCCTCACTGTCCTCTGGTGGTTCTGGTAAATGTCCTGCAGCTCTGCATCAGAGCCTTGAAAAACCTGCATCAAACACACTTTTACAGGATTGGATCAGCTCTGAAGCTAAGTGAGTGTCAGAAGTTTGACTCCACGGGGTGCCTTCACCCCCTGGATTAAAAAAATAAGTAAATTCACCAACAGAGATTTAAAAATGGGTCAGTACTTCAAACGCCTCAAAGCTGAAGAAAGGTAGGGGAGGTTGTATTAAGTCATTTTTCTTCACATGAAGCAGATTGTCAGAAAATAATCTCTGAGCAAAAAATGCACAAAGATTCATATAAATGGGCAATGGACATCTTTGATCCTGCATTTCATTTTGGCCCTCATTATTTCATTTACCCATCCTTCATTCTCTTTCAAGCTCCATATCAGGTTTTCAAAACATTTACCCAATGTGTTGTCAATGGTACAGATAGAACAGTCTTCATTTTTCAAACCATTTCTAGCTTCATAATTATAAATGTTTGAATTTCCATTGCCTCTTTTGAGTTACCTGTTCCATTGTTTCCTCCAGCTCCTTGTTATCCTCCTCCATCTGTTTCTTCCGACTCTCTAACGCTTTGATGTCATTGTCAAGCTTCATCACTTTCCCTAGTTTCATGTCGATGTCCGTCAGTCTCATCTGAAAGGTATTACACAAGTTTATCATTGACATTCAGTGTTCTAGATTGTGCTATTTCTCAACACATAAGGCTACCAAAATGTTTAAATCACATGACTAGTAGTTACACTGACTTGGATCTGCCCCTATTTAACATTTCTTCCAGAAAGATGATCAGGTATACAGTTAATTACAGCTTTCTGAAAATCAATTTTTCATGCACATCCGCAGGTTTTGTTCTCAAAAGAAACAATGTATATTATAATCACAGTATGGAATTAAACACAAAACCTGAAAACTGTTGGGGGACTAATGATATATCTCTGCTCTACTATCACATGTTTTCAAACCAAATACACTCACGAACCTCAAGTGGATCAATCTGGTCCTCTATCTGCTGGATGCTGTCTTTAGAGGCCATCAGCTGAGCCTCCTTAGTGGATACAATCTCTCTGATCTGCTGGGCTTTCTCCTTGTTTTGCTTCAGGTAGCGCAGCTCCACCTGACACTCTTTGACGGTTTGAGTCTGTTTGAGACGGAGCTGACGCATCGTTTCCAGAGCTTTGATATACCTGAGAGGAAGACAGAACAATCCTTGGTTTATTTTCAAATTGTTCTACAGTATGTTTTCTTGAGGTTGAAACAATTTTGATTAAAGCTAAAAGACAAATGAGTTTTCTTTACTTAGTTGCAGCAAATATGGAGTCAAACTTGTCCTTCAGCGCTTTGCCCTCGCTGAGCGGCCAGTTAGACTCTTCTTGGTGACAAAAGATGACATGATTCAGGACTGGCTTTGACACACCAAGAGCAGAAATCATCTCTCGGTCCAGTTCACCACACTTAGACGACAAGCTCACCTTCTCACCATCCCTGCATTAATAATAAGAGAGGTCACATGTAAAGAAGAGGGTCATTTAACATTACAACATGCTTAAAAAAAAGTGTTTGGAACAAAGAAGAGTCCAGGACTTTGAGACTGTCACTAACTTCATTCTGGTGATGACCTGCTCCAAACTTTTGAAGGCGTAATTCTTTGCCTTCTGAGTGCAGGACATGGAGCGATGGATCGTCACTTTTTCTCCATTAACATCAGAAAAGAGAAGTCGAATCTGTGCACGTACATCAGTCTCATGGGCATCCTATAATTTACACAGCAGGAGTTGTTGGTCATTGTTAAAATTTTACTTACATATAAAGGAGTGCATATAAATCCACTTCTATTTGTGTGTATGAACAGAACTAGTAAAACTGAATATAATAATTATCAGTTTCTTTACAGGTCTTGTTCTCAGCACTTCATGAGTGAGAATCTGACTGCTGGGCATCGCTAATTCGACACACTGAATGATTAAGTTGAAAGATCTCCTGAAAGTAGCTGTAGGATTTGAAGAAAATATTGATCATGATGATGGATCCAAATGATGAAAAAGTAGTCAATTTTTTAGCCGTCCTACATATTTATGACTCAAAATATATCATATGAATGTAAGTAAAAACTGCCATGGCCATTCTCAAACTTCAGTGAGCTCACCTTTGGATCATGAACAAATGCTCCTCCTTTTGATCCAGGTGGAAGTTCTCCAGCTGTAGCATACTTAAGGCACTCAATGATGGTCTGGAAAAAAAAGAAAAGGTCAAATAAGAAACAAATCATATCAACCTTAAATGTGAACACTTTTACAACAGAATACCAAGTGTTTTTCTGAAATAGTTTGATTTTTGTGGGATGAGGTGGGGGGGGGGGGCAGTTATATAACAATAAAACGGAGACAGATTTTTTTAAGTGTTAAAATTCGGTTAAATTTAATAGGGTATCAAAAATGTTCAAGTATTCCTCTCAATATTTTGCTTTGTGATTCCAGAAGTTTTAGTCATGTGACAAGCAAATGAGGCATAAGAACTTTTGTTGTTATCGCTGCATCATGGACTTAAAGCCATGTAAACTGCACTATCACCTTATAGCAAAACATGGACAGTATGTAAACAAGCCACTTTTTTTTTTTTTTTGTAAGGACACGCTCAGGAAATTTGAATTGAAAATAATTATTTCTACTGTATTCAGATCAGTCCTTTAAGTTAGATCTTAAACAAAAAAGTGGCCTCAGTATTATTGGGTCAGAGGTGGGGCTTCCAAAATTTTTGAGACTTAATATCAGGCCCTGAGTTGGAAAGGTTGGGAACTGCTAGTTTATCAGATGAGGAGCCCTGATCCCAATGCACGTGTTGTGTCAAGAACTGAGCAACAAAATTTCTGGTTCATAGCTTCACAGTCTTCTTTCACAACATGCTCTTGTACCGTTTTTCCTGCTCCATTGGGTCCAACTAGCACAGTCAGAGGGGTGAAAAAAGAGATGACTTGTTTGTCTTTATCCTCGATCCCAAAACTTCTCACCCCGAGGATACTCATCTTGTCTATTCGAGACATATTTGCTGTCTGGAAGAACAAAAGAGAGACACGGGAGTCAAGAAAACACGAGCAGTAGCTCTAAGTTATTCTATACCTTATCTATTTATCAATTCTCTGAGCACACTTGAGGTCTACTACGACTTTCATTTTATATATAATCAATATAATTTAACCTACATGAATTTAAGTTTGAGAAATGACCAGTTTAGTATTTGCAAAGACTTTGATCAATATATTTTGCTTAAAAAAATCCACTGCAACTCTGAATGATATTGTGAGGTTAAAATATGATCATTATGCCCTGTAATGTGTTGAACAAATCTAGGCCAAATCTTGTTTTGACTTGACACAATCTGCATCACTTTTTGCATCCACTAAACTTTACAAGAAGAATTCAACACTCCACAGCATTATTATACCAAGCAAACTGATACATTCTGGGGACCTGTGATATAAGTGAGTCACGCAGAGGCTGTTGTCAGTTTGTCTCATTTTAAACATAAAATATTTTGACACCAACTCAACGATTCAGCAAGCTAGCTTGGGTATAGCTGTATGCTGCAGAGTTATACGGTTCACATAACTATTGTGAAGCACTGTTTCTTGTTGTTTGCTAAAACCACGACTATATATGTAAGTCAAGGTGGTCTCTTTCCATGTTATTGTAAGTAATCTAACTCACCTCAGAGTGGTGGTCGCGTGTTCTCGGTTTTCGCGCTGTGGGGGAAGTGACGTAGACAATGGCAAGTGTCAACTCCGCACTTCCGTGTTGTGTCGATGCTCAGAAATGTCAACAGTAAACCGTAGACATTGCAGTAAACGGTGACTCAGGTGTTTTTTTAAAACCAAAACCTACTCCCTTCCCCTCACACTTGCAGGTGAGTAAAGTCCCCTTTACAAAGATGTGGGGTTTAATTTCGGCAGCAAACTTTGGGACAGACTTCTGTGCGGCGGGAACAGGAATCGTGCGTTGCCATGGTTTCACAGTGACATGTTGCGAGAGCGACACACACCTGTCCACCTGCGGGAGTCCCCCTTTTTTTCCTTTTTCTGTTCTTTTTCAAATGATTTTACTTTAATCTTTAGACCAGAAAAATGTCCTCTAATATTTCACTCAATGTTAATTCACTTTATTGTAATTTAATCCTAATGTCATAAAACTAGTTGTCCAAAATCAATGCAAACAACAGGATAATACTTTTGCATTTCAGACAAGCAAAAAACTTCCCTCTTGTTGTAACTGAAGTTTGTATTGAAATTTCACAGAGACATCAAAAACAACTTCGAATGAGAAAAATTGCCTAAAAATTAACAGAAAACTTTGCTGCAACATGACTTTGATCAGCCTTCATCAACAAAGTGCCGAAATTAGCCTAATAAATTATACTCATCTCATAAAAAATACTTTCTTTTTTTTTTTTTATCTCAGGAGGGCAGAGGACTGTTTGCAACAAAATACAGCCACTCCCCCATCATTATGCTGTAGAACAACTCAGAGGCCTGGCTCAAGCACAGACAGTCTCAGAGGTAAACCACCGTACACAAGTATGAACTCCTATTTCAATAATTATTCAACATATTTAACCTGTATGTAGAACATTGTCTTTACTGTGAAGGTGAAGTTAAATTTGTGGCTCCAGAATGAGATAATCAAGGTGAGATGAGGCAAAGTTGGACCTTTGATAGTACCCTGCAAGTGATGACGTACTAAAGAATGGATAAGATTGCACTTATTGCATAACATTAGTCCATTTGACAATGTGCCAGACTTCTTTAGACTTAGCTATTCAATTCACCTAAAAAAGGGTGAAGTACTTTCCCATATAAGCTTAGTGCTTCTGTATAAGCAGATAAAACTCGATTGGTCTATGATGCATGTTTTTGGAACTATTTTCAGCAGTGGATTATTTGGAACATTTAGGGCAGCAGGAGGCTTTGCCAGGGATTGACTCAAAATAAACCATAGAGCCCATGTTTCCTATGATGAAAAGTCAAGCCCTCCTGTGCAATAATGTGGTTGTGTGTTGTCTATTGCCCAAAGGATAAAGCATCAAGGTAAATGCATTTATTGTTAGCCGTCATGTTTCCAAGAGGATTTCTTGGCAGCATGAACCAAATGTTGCAACATTTTTGGAGTATTTTTTTTATTATTATATTCCTGCTCGAGGTGTATGACGTGTTTTTTTTTTCTTTCAAGGTACAGAGGTAGCCAAAAATAAGTTATCCTTCTTTCAGTAGGCCAATTCTATCTGTGAATGTTTACCACAAGAGGACAGTGTTCCCCAGTGGAAAACCTTTATTGCCCTCCTCTCATGTGTTCTTGCTGCTCGTTCATACACATTGTGCCAGTTCATTAATGTTCACTGATGCCTTTTCTGCACATATATTTATTTACAATATTTACAATATAGCACAAGACTACATAAATAACCTTTCAAATCAGTTATACTTTGGTGTAATGTGCTTAAACGTTTGCGTAAAATGAGAAATGTACAAGGGAAAGAATTCAGTGTTTTTGGGGGGATGGCATTATTGAGCCCAGTTTCCACATGCTAGAATTTGGGCAAACCTAAGAAGAAGCAGATGGCATGTGGAAGTGTATGAATCTAGTGAGGCAAAAGTGATGCTGTGTATGTGTATGAAAAAAAAGAGAGAATAAATCTAATTGGAATAAAGGGACAGGAGTTATTTTTAGCCTTTGTTTTGGGTAGAGGGGCCATTTGTAGATGCCAGTGACCTGCAGGACTGGTGTTTAGTACCTGCAGCCAACCCCCTGAAAACCTGAGAACATCTCTCCTACTTCCTATCTTCTCTATCCCTCTTGAGCGAGCACACACACACACACACACACACACACACACACACACACACACATACATATGCACACACACACACATGCACACAAGCACACACTCACGCAAATCGCCTTCTGCTTTCAGCCCACTGATTCAGTCTGTCTGTGTTATCAGCCGGCTGACTCATTGTGCCTGAGTCTGTCCAGCTCATGGCCCTCTTTCTATTTTCATCTTGTCCTGACATGAAAATGCCGTGACCTTGTGTCTTCTGTTGGGACACTGCTTATATGTTTATGTGTGACAAAAATAGTATATGTACACAAACTCACACTTCCGTACGACCCTCAGTAGGGGGGAAAGTTCGTAGACTATCCTCACCAGGTAGTCTAAAAACTAGTAGACTGTTTAACCCTCGGACGACCGAGAGAAAACCAAATAGGAAGTTTTTACTACGACCATCTGACTCATCTCGATCTCCTTTCTACGTCTTTTCTCTCTAAGAAGTGGGATACATGTTCCTAAAGTTACAGCTCTGAAAGTGGTTGTATTTTCTTCCTAATGAATAAATAAAATGTTCTGCACTGACAGTCATCGGACGAAGACACAGAAGCCAAACTGACAGATTTACCTTTTGCTGAACTGTCTGCTTTTTCACATTTCATAAACATCTTTGACAAAAACTGCAGAGCAAATGTTTTATGAAGTCCTGAAGGACTGTTTGGATGGGAAATTGGCCCCTCACAGGAAAACATCTTGAATTTGATATTAAAAAGAAGAAAAGCCCATTGATGCAATGGAGCATCACAGTGCTGTTTGAGGGATTCATATCAAAGTTTGCAGAGCAATCCTCTCTTTTCCAGCAAGTTGATAGACTGACTTTGTACCCACCGTGCTTTGAGAATGATGATTACCCGCAAATGTCTTTTCAGATGATGAAAAGTTAAACAATGAGTTCTGAAAAAGAACATCAGTCCCTGATCACTGAAGCGTCTAAAACACTTGCTCAGCATACAGGTGCAGTTCTCCAGTTCCTGCTTCCTCAATATGTTACAAGGTAAAACATGAGGGAAATGTCTTTTCAAGCACAAGAACCTTAAAGAAAAAAAAATCCAAGCATTTCAAATTAACTCCTCTCACTCTCTAGCTGTTAAATAAGTACACATTTATTTGTATCTGACTGACTGCCAGCAAAGCTATTAACAGTAAGCACTCACATTTTTATGATGAGTTATTTTGTGATGCAGATGTCTGATGGTACTCTGAATGACTTTTTCATCTGCCCGACTTCATATTGATGATCTGCTGCTGTGGACCGCCAAATGATACAATGTTGTGAAGTGTTTTCTCATCTTTCATGATGTTTATGTTGAATTGGCCCAGCATATAACTGAGGGGCTAATCATATTGTAATTCCAAGATGACTAAGCTCATCTGTACAAAAAAACGTTTAAAAAAGTTTCCTCACTCTGTAGTTAAAAGTAGCATTTCTTATCTTTTCCTCCTTTGTCCAGTCCTCCGACCCCATTTCCCTCCCATCGGCTCACATAAACAAAAATATTCCCTTGGCTTCCACCAGGCAGAGTTTATTTTGGCCACTTTCAGTGAGCACTTCAATACGAAGCCTGCACTTTATCTTCATGGGTGGCTGCACATTTATTCAGTTAGCTTGGGTCAAAAAGGCAGCCAAGGACAGGCTGATAGCAGCTGATATCAGTTGATAGCATTTAATATAAAAATAATGCAGAAAGCAAAGAGTTTCACAAAGGCCAATGATGTCTTTGTTAACGCAGACAGTTATGCAACTATCTAAATTTACATGTGTAATCATTTAATCATGCATTATCTTTCTGTCACCCTGAATTTGTGCATAAACTGAACAGGTGAAACAAGCCCTTCAGATTTTCTGTGCACAAGCCTTTTAATGTACATCAATTATACATCAAAGATGTACTTCATATCTCAATAATGCCATAATTCTATCACCCTGCTTTGACTCAAATGCTCCAGTGGCACATTTGTTGTCTTCTTAGTCGCAAAAATACACCTCTTCTCAACTCCATACACTTCTTACAAACACATAAAAAAGTACCCCACCAGAATCTTATGCTATAAAGATAAAGAAGCAAAGGGAAATCATGAACGCACAGGTCTTGGTTGTTGCTGAAATCGATGAGGTCATTAAAATGTCCCCTCTACTCATGCCAATCCGTCTCTAATTCAAAAAGTGTCCAATATGAAATCATTTCAATTTAAAATTAACATGAGCAGCTGCAACTAAAAGCATGAACAATAGGTGTGCATCATTAAGAAGGAGCCAATTATGAGCATTTGGGTCACAATGCAATTGACTGAAATAAGCGCTTCCACATTGACCAGCATGAATAACATGGGGTCATTGTTCAGCTAATTTGCTGCAGCTGTGCTCATTTATAAATACATCATACAGCAGGCTTTTTAATTTTTCTGCATTACTTTCTCTGTCCACTCTTTTCTGGCATTGTTTTTGCTTAAAAGTTTGTAAATTGACACTTTGAGCTTCATATGCTGGTGTTGCTTTTTACCTGAGAACTAGTGCCCCCTACTGGCTTCTTCTCAAGAAATAACCCCAGATGTGTTAAGCTTCAACCAGGAAGTGGGTGCATGTGTGCGTAAGGTTACAGTATTCAAAAAACCCCAAAAGAGGACCCCCCCCCCACTCAACCTTTTGGAGAAAAACTAATCCATATACCTCATATACCTCACCTTTTCACTCAAAGGTGAAAATATTGCTTCATAATCAACTCTGCTNCTCATGGCCCTCTTTCTATTTTCATCTTGTCCTGACATGAAAATGCCGTGACCTTGTGTCTTCTGTTGGGACACTGCTTATATGTTTATGTGTGTGTTTTTATCATATACATGTGTTTGAGTGTGAAGGCATGCTGGGAGTCATCCCCCCTTTCAAGCATCTGATAGGAGTGGTCCATCAGATTTTTGATCATCTGACAAATTGGGAGCCTGCTGGCTCTCTTTTGGTTTATCCTTCAAAAATGATGCTGGTAGACTGAGTAGAGCTAGAGGAAAGATGCAGAAAAGAGAGATGGAAGTGGGATACATGTTCCTAAAGTTACTGCTCTGAAAGTGGTTGTATTTTCTTCCTAATGAATAAATAAAATGTTCTGCACTGACAGCCATCGGACGAAGACACAGAAGCCAAACTGACAGATTTACCTTTTGCTGAACTGTCTGCTTTTTCACATTTCATAAACATCTTTGACAAAAACTGCAGAGCAAATGTTTTATGAAGTCCTGAAGGACTGTTTAGATGGGAAATTGGCCCCTCACAGGAAAACATCTTGAATTTGATATTAAAAAGAAGAAAAGCCCATTGATGCAATGGAGCATCACAGTGCTGTGTGAGGGATTCATATCAAAGTTTGCAGAGCAATCCTCTCTTTTCCAGCAAGTTGATAGACTGACTTTGTACCCACCGTGCTTTGAGAATGATGATTACTCGCAAATGTCTTTTCAGATGATGAAAAGTTAAACAATGAGTTCTGAAAAAGAACATCAGTCCCCGATCACTGAAGCGTCTAAAACACTTGCTCAGCATACAGGTGCAGTTCTCCAGTTCCTGCTTCCTCAATATGTTACAAGGTAAAACATGAGGGAAATGTCTTTTCAAGCACAAGAACCTTAAAGAAAAAAAAATCCAAGCATTTCAAATTAACTCCTCTCACTCTCTAGCTGTCAAATAAGTACACATTTATTTGTATCTGACTGACTGCCAGCAAAGCTATTAACAGTAAGCACTCACATTTTTATGATGAGTTATTTTGTGATGCAGATGTCTGATGGTACTCTGAATGACTTTTTCATCTGCCCGACTTCATATTGATGATCTGCTGCTGTGGACCTCCAAATGATACAATGTTGTGAAGTGTTTTCTCATCTTTCATGATGTTTATGTTGAATTGGCCCAGCATATAACTGAGGGGCTAATCATATTGTAATTCCAAGATGACTAAGCTCATCTGTACAAAAAAACGTTTAAAAAAGTTTCCTCACTCTGTAGTTAAAAGTAGCATTTCTTATCTTTTCCTCCTTTGTCCAGTCCTCTGACCCCATTTCCCTCCCATCGGCTCACATAAACAAAAATATTCCCTTGGCTTCCACCAGGCAGAGTTTATTTTGGCCACTTTCAGTGAGCACTTCAATACGAAGCCTGCACTTTATCTTCATGGGTGGCTGCACATTTATTCAGTTAGCTTGGGTCAAAAAGGCAGCCAAGGACAGGCTGATAGCAGCTGATATCAGTTGATAGCATTTAATATAAAAATAATTCAGAAAGCAAAGAGTTTCACAAAGGCCAATGATGTCTTTGTTAACGCAGACAGTTATGCAACTATCTAAATTTACATGTGTAATCATTTAATCATGCATTATCTTTCTGTCACCCTGAATTTGTGCATAAACTGAACAGGTGAAACAAGCCCTTCAGATTTTCTGTGCACAAGCCTTTTATTGTACATCAATTATACATCAAAGATGTACTTCATATCTCAATAATGCCATAATTCTATCACCCTGCTTTGACTCAAATGCTCCAGTGGCACATTTGTTGTCTTCTTAGTCGCAAAAATACACCTCTTCTCAACTCCATACACTTCTTACAAACATAAAAAAGTACCCCACCAGGATCTTATGCTATAAAGATAAAGAAGCAAAGGGAAATCATGAACGCACAGGTCTTGGTTGTTGCTGAAATCGATGAGGTCATTAAAATGTCCCCTCTACTCATGCCAATCCGTCTCTAATTCAAAAAGTGTCCAATATGAAATCATTTCAATTTAAAATTAACACGAGCAGCTGCAACTAAAAGCATGAACAATAGGTGTGCATCGTTAAGAAGGAGCCAATTATGAGCATTTGCGTCACAATGCAATTGACTGAAATAAGCGCTTCCACATTGACCAGCATGAATAACATGGGGTCATTGTTCAGCTAATTTGCTGCAGCTGTGCTCATTTATAAATACATCATACAGCAGGCTTTTTAATTTTTCTGCATTACTTTCTCTGTCCACCCTTTTCTGGCATTGTTTTTGCTTAAAAGTTTGTAAATTGACACTTTGAGCTTCATATGCTGGTGTTGCTTTTTACCTGATAACTAGTGCCCCCTACTGGCTTCTTCTCAAGAAATAACCCCAGATGTGTTAAGCTTCAACCAGGAAGTGGGTGCATGTGTGCGTAAGGTTACAGTATTCAAAAAACCCCAAAAGAGGACCCCCCCCCCACTCAACCTTTTGGAGAAAAACTAATCCATATACCTCATATACCTCACCTTTTCACTCAAAGGTGAAAATATTGCTTCATAATCAACTCTGCTTTCCCCCATGTCACTCCCCACTCTTACCCTGTTTTTTACGCTGTTCACGACCACTGTCCTATCCAAATAAAAGCACAAAAGTAAAAAAAGTAACTTGAAAAAAACTTCACAAGCTATTGATGGTCTACCTGCGATCAACAGGTTTAATGCACAGAATTTGATCCTGAATAACAGCTTAGAGGAAGAAGAGGTTAGATTCATTCTTTCAAAACAACAGCATGCAAGCATTATTCACCTCAATGGTATGTAATAAAAATGCTCTTCAATTCAACAAGCGTTGTATGCAAGACATTAGTCGGCTGTCAAGAACACAGTTCACATGTGTCTACCAAGATGTTTGTGTACCAGGGGAAACACTTGTGATGAAGAATGAGAGTCTTGTCAAAAGCCCTCTGAACAAGTGGCACTCTTAGCAGCTCAGTGGATAATTGTGTTTTGACTAAGTGTGAATGATCAGGCTGTCAGCTAGCTGTTGACTGCACTGATAGGTTAATGCCAATCGTCTGAGGGAAGGGAAAATTTCAGTCGCAATAGAAACAGACGCAAAAAAAGCCAAACCCAGCATGAATGATTCAGAAATAGTTTTCTGCCTTTCTTCTCATAAAAGCAGGAAAGGTGGAGGTGAAAGGGATGCCTGCCAGGTTGAGAAAGAGAAAATATTGCACAAATAATGTGCTGAGACATCCGGAAGGAAAGAATAATCATTCACAGTTGTTTTTTATTGATCTTCTTATTTGATCTTCTGCTGTATCCAGCCACAAATTATTTGCCGTCAGCTTTTATCTAACCTTAATATGGATTTTAGTATCTTTTGCTAGCAAATTCTTTTCAACAGACAGATCTCAGATCGTCGCAGTTAACGAAACCCTTTCCAGTATGATTTTATCCTCCACTGGATCTCTTCAGAGCTGTGTGCTCTGTCCTATTACATTTGTTTTATACACTAATGAATGGCAGAGCAGCCATGGATCACAGTATGTCCTCATATGTGGCGATGAATCTGTTCTTGTGAGTCTTTTTCATGGTGATGGTGAGATTATGGCCCAGTTCTTGATGACTTTGTCCTCTGGTGTCCTTCCTCCAAATTAACTTGGTCATGACAAAAGAAATGTAATGTCTCCCTTCTTCTTCTTCTTCTGCCCCAGGCCCATGTATCATTTAGCCAGTGGTAGCAGTGCAGCAATATAAATATCTTGGAACTGTGCTTTATGCAAAGTTTAACTTGATGTGAACACTGATGTCATTCTTGAAAAGGCAAACCAGGGGTTGTTCTTTCTAAGAAAGTTGCGAAGTTTTAATGTGGGTCTCACTTTATGAAAATGTTTTATTCTACTTTTATTGTGTCTGTTCCCATTTTCCTGTGATCCACTAGTTTGGCAGCATCAGGCTTAAAAACAAGACGAAGCTTGTGAAAATCATGAGGCACTGCTGTAAGTCACTTTTAATGACCTTCAGCCCTTTTATGAAGGAAGAGCCATCTCCAAGGCAATGGCCATAGTTACAGACCCCCAGGATCCTTTACATGAGGAATTTCAGATGCTGCCATCAGAGAGAAGATTCAGTCTTCCAAAGTGTAGCGCAAACAGATGTGGACTTTTTTTGTCCGTCAGCTGTTGGCTTCTTGTATAACCAATAAGCAATCTGCAAAGTAAAATTTCTATTCTACTCTACTTTATTCTACTATCTCTACTGTACTCAGTTCTACTCTTTGTTATATGGCCTTAGTCTCTTTGTTGCTGCTAGAGAGGTGGTGCAATGCAATTACTTTTATTGTCCTCCATACCTATCAGGCTTTATTCAGATTATCTCCACAAGACTTCAGGCCTTGGTGGAAACACAGACAACAATGGGTAACAGTAACAATTAACAGTCCTTATCCTGGAATTAAAAGGTTTCTGGTAATTCTGGTCAAAAGGCACCTATACTCTTTCATATGGTATCATAACACACCATATCCTTAACTGTACCATATCAGACAGTATCGTACCATGTCATACTCTGGCAAAACCAATAAATAGAAGGTATTCTTTCCTATCAGAATTGTACAAAGTTGTTATGTATTGTAAATAATTTATAACAATTATAACTTATTGTTACTTAATATCCTGTCTATTCATATTATCTCGTATTGTATGGCATTGTATCTAATTGTATCTTACCATAGAGTGGTACTCTTTAATTTTGGATGTCAAATTCCTCATAACTCATATATCACTGAATTAAATCAAATTAAAACAATCTTTTTGACAATCTTTTTATCCTGTATAAAACTTGATCTTTCTCATATTGCATTTTATTATAACTTATTGCATCTTCATTTAATATTAGTTTGAATCATCTTGCATCACACCACATCATGATCTTTCAAAGTTTATTGCATCATTGGAAACAGAATATGGGCATTAGTGTTTTGCATTGCTTACATCAGTGTTACATAGCTATGCTGGAAATCGCATTTGTAAAACATCTTTAATCAGGCTGAAATATGCAGGTGTTATTAAAGTTGTTGGTCACACCTGAGTCAATGTGTCTTCAATGAGAACACCCGTTGCAGGAGTCTGGCAGGAATTACCACCTTATTAGGTTACAGCTTTATGAAATTAGAGTGGCAACATGCCGACAAGATAAAGGTCAAAATTATGGTGCAAGGAAAGGAGCTCATGTTGAATGGAAAAACTAACACACCTACCATCTCTCTCTCTCTCTCACACACACACACACACACACACACTCACACACACACACACTGAGTCTTTTTATGCTGGGAGATAGATATGGGGACACAAAGCCAGTGGAAATGTGGGTAAACATATGCTGGACCTGTTAATGGGAGATAAATTAGCTCCCCACTACAGTGTAGCGTTATCAAGTGATATGCAGCTTTATTGGCAGAGCAGTGACCACAAAAAGGGGGAGGGAGAGAGAAAGAGGAAGAGAGTTATCTTTTGTTTAAAAATTGCCTCTGTAATTATAATGGATTTTTTACATCATGTGATAACACATATGTAAAACCTCTTCAGCTGTCAGGCAGCTGCTTGTCTCCATTTATTGTGTAACTGAAATTTGGTTCATGGTTCAAAAGAACTAAAATCAGTATCGAAATATGATTTTGAGTGCCCTTAATTTTGGTCTCTTGCAAATCTCAGCCAGCAGTAGCTGCCAAAACAAAAACTCACATCTCGAAGGGTTTTTTCCACAGTAACTCTAAAATTGAGGCACCAAATGCATTTGGTATGTGGCACTCAGGTTTAGTTAAATGCTGCTTGGAGTTTCATCTCTGTGAGTATGGTTTAGTGAACACACTTAAAGATGTGCTGAACAGATGCTTCAGGATTCATTGTTGGAAACTCCTGTCGAATTACTTGTTCCTCCCATTTTATCCCAGCTGCAGGCTTGATACCTGATGGGAGTTGTATGATGGAAAATGAGCTGGTGCGTGAAATCAAGGGAGGAAAAGTTGTCAAGCGAGTTCATCTAAGACAGCCTGTGAGAAAGGAAGCAGCTACATTGAGAACAGGAGAGGTGATTGCTGTCTGGCTCTTACTGCTGCCATTGTAAGGCTCTCACCTGTCTTTGTGATTTTATTGGATGTGTGAAATGATTTGTCTTTCCATCTGACCATTAAATCTTAAAAAGGGAGAAGACAAAATACTGATCATATTGCAATATGCAAATGTGAGGACATGATTAAAAATAAGAGATTTACAGTAACCATCTGAAATAGGGATGACTATGGATAACCGGTTCCTATTAATAATCGATAAGATAGGTTCAGTCCATCAGCCCCATTAGCCTTTATGCTTAACATTTCCCCATATTGATTCCTTACGCCAGAGCAGCCAGACCTTCTGCCCCAGCTTTCATAGCTTATCAGATAAATGACAGTTTCCCAAAAATAATCTTATTCAGGATTTTCTGCTTGAAGTTTTACTCAAGAAGCTGTAAAACTGACCACAAAGAAATGTGCATTGCTCTCTCACACGAGATTTGTATTCAGTTAATTCAACATGTTTTAAATCTCCTAATGTACCACTAACAACATTGAAAACATAGTACTAGATTGATACTAATGTATATGGGAAATTGCTGTGATGTGCTTGGGGTTAGCAAACATTGATATAACTTCCATTCTAAAACAGAATTTAAACTCTAATCACAGAAATACATATATCACAAATATGCTTTGTGCACAATAAAACTCAAAAATGTCAAAATACCAACAGATAACAGTTTTCCAAACAGGAGAGGCAGACTCATTGGTAATTTCAACATAAATATGGCAAGCTTACGATTTCAAACAACTCAAAGCATTGCTAGGTGGCCTACCTCAGTCAATAACATACAACAAAACAGTACATCAACATCACCTGATGTGCAATTTTTACTTATTTTTCTATGTTCACATCCAGGAAATATCCAGATCCAGAGACCAATGTCATATTTATTTAATTACAAACTCAATATGTCAATGGAACAGAAAACCTGTAAAGCTACTTTATGTACACAGACATTCACAGGAGGAACTGACAAGGGAGTTGATAAAGTTATGGATTAAAAAGCAGAATGGATAAAGGCATTGGTATCAATTTAATCCCATACCCACCCCTAATCTTGAAACATAATTGCGGCTAAAGTCGCAATCTCTAACATTGGTGCTATCATCACTCCTGCTTATAGTTAAGTTGCTGTGCAGTGATCAACTATTTGGAGATGCCCTCAGCTGCTCTGCTGCTCTTGTCTGGATTGGAGGATGTGGTCTTGCCCAACTTTCATTTCTCTTTCTATTTTTTACTTTGTGTTGAATCATTTTGCCTGTGTGTATTCATATTTTTCCATGGCAGTAAAACCGTTTCAACAAATCGGGCAGCACAGTGATCGCTGAAACCAATCTGTCAGTCTATTGATATCTAACATGATTCATTATAGTACAAGTCCCTCTCCATGCCCAGAGTCCCACGAGCATTTCAAAAGTATTGACATTTTCAGCAGATTTCACCAACATACCCCTTTACTATTCCAATCAATCTTCCTGACAGGTGTTGACACTTTCCTGTGTAGCTTTATTAAAGACAATAGCAGTGTTGACTCTGATGGCTTCTAGAAGAGTGACACCAGCATTGATGAAAGTGTGGCTCTCCCTGTAGTGGGTGAAAACAGACCTATTGATGTTGCTTGAAGTGACATTTTGATCTTTGGGTTTCAGCCAGTATTCAGAGCCTTCATTTATAAATCAACAGTCGTGCTGGGATTCAGATCGTGATGGATGAATGCCAAAAATACACAAGCTTGTTTACATACTGTCAGCTGCTTGTAACAGTATAACGATGGGATAGTTGACAAGGTATATTCTAAAAAAGTTTATCTTATCATCACTCACTTACTTTATCAAGAGGTCACAGCATTCTTTGACATCTTTGCTACTCCAATTTTCCCAACATGGAGCCAATACAAGTTGACAGCCTTTTGAAATATTTATTTGAAATATTTTTTTATGTGTGTGTGTACTTGTGAGCGTTTGAAATGACAGCATACATATTTTGGATTGTGCAGCTTGAATATTCCTTTTAAGGCTGATTTGCTGATACAACCACCAGACCAGGCATCCAAATGGAGCAATTATTCTCTCTGATACACATCCAGCTTCCTTCACTTCCATTTTCTTGTTCTACTTCACCATCATTCAAGTGATCCTCTCTGAAAAGGTTCTTCTCACCCTGTGCTGTTTTATTTGTACAAAATGATGTTAATTTTTCTGCCTTTTTCTGCTTTCGTGGCACATTTCTGATTAAACCCAGCAGTTGACTCTCTATGGCCAGCCTTCAAGCTGAGAGGAAAAGATTTCACACGTTTTTAGTTTGTGCAGCCAGAAGCCACACTGCGACATCGATCCTTATTAGACAGAAATACACTAGGCTTGTCAATGGATGAGTTTTCAATGAATGAACAAAATTTGATTCATTCATCAGCATTTTTTCATCTAATGCTTTTTTTTCATGCCCTTGCATGCTGATCTCTTTCATTACTGGTGCTGTAATAAATGATACATTCACACATAAAGAGCAAAGCAGGACCATCTCACTTAGCTTTGAGATAAGTGAAGTTAAACTTTAAGAGTTCATCGCAGCAGCTTGTAAGCTGCAGTGGGTGGGAGCTGGAGATAAGGGGCAAATCTTTTTAAATTAAATGGCTGCAATGCTTTGTGAAAGATCTGCTGGGATGTCTTCTGTTTGTGTAGTGATGTTCAGATCTCAGATAAAAGCAAGTGTGGAATTGAAGGGGAAAAAGCAGATATTGATCAATTCCCAAAATTCACAAGAAAAGCTTTGAAATTTTTAAGTACCTCTGTAACACGCTGTGTTATTCTGCCAAGTGTCAAAAATGAGATCAAGACATAAAGCTTTCAGGCGCTGTAAGTTACTTTAACTTTGTGTTGATTCTGGTGACTCCTTTGGAAGAAATCTTAAAAGTTTTTTTTTTTTTTTTTTGACAGATTAATTTGAACTCAGTTAAAACTTTCTCCACTAAAATGTTTTCAGATCAAATTGCACGACTCAAGTGAAGAACAGTGTTGTAGACAAAACACTTGAAAATCAGATAATGGAGAGGAGCCAAGTTAGCATTTTCACTTTCAATCTCTTTTGGCCTGTGATACAACAATCCAGTATCTGCATTGCCATCAAGGGAGGCTCTGTGGTTTTCGTTTTGCTGACAGAAAAGGCAATTACCGTAAAGCTCTGAGGACTGCATTTTGCAAACCCATCTCTTGGACATGATTGAACATGATACAGAAAAATAAGAAACTTTCTCTCCTTAGGTGTTGAGATCAAACTAAAACGAACACAGAAGTTCTGTTGCTTTAGTGCCTTACCTCAGCTTGCCTTTGTGATGGACTTGAGCAAGCTTAAAATATGTGTTTGAACAAAAAAAGGCACTTTATTCTTACTCCTGCAGGGCATTGTTAGCACTAAAAGGCTATGCGATATTTGTCTGTAGGAACAAGAAACATACTCTCAAAGAATAATGTCACCAAATCTCACTGCAGTAAACTCATCCTGGCATGTTGTGAACTTCAGTGGAAAATCTGCCAGTGCATGGAAAGCAGTGAGAATCTCACACAGGCCTGGCTTCTGTAGATATAACAGGAAAGCCTGATAAGTAACTGGAGAGAAAACAAATTCAGAAAACAACATTGTCTCATTTTCCCTTAGTTTTGAACATGAAATTGAAGCTGGGTGGGATTATTACTCTTGAAAAAAAATCCTGTTTAGAGAGAAAGCAGTTTATCCTGATGTCTTAGTTGGCTGTGAAAGGGAGGATAAATAGACTTACTTTTATTTTTCAAAGGGGTTGGGTAAGCATCAATAGATAAAGAGTGTCTTTCAAATCTACTTCATTAAATGAAAGAGCAGACAGATGGCCCAAATATCATCAACTGTTTGGAATTGTTAATCCTCCAATACCAGGAAATGAGATAAAGAGAGAAGAACCTCAGTGTGCATACAACCATAATTGAAAAATTCCCTGTTCTATCTGCTCTGCAGAGATCAAGCAAATACTACAAAGACACTATATACGGTTCCCCAAAGTTAAGTCAGTTTTACAAGCAAGGAAACTTCGAAACATCATGTTAGTTCCTTAATGTTTTCAACTTATTACAAAGAGTTCAAAGCCGTTACATCAGCACAACTACAAGACTTATATATCCTGGTCATTTTACATCATGTTTTTTTTTCTCTCTGTCTCTATTTCCTCATGTGGTGAATTCAAGCAAAGATTAACAGCAGTTTCCAAACCAAGCTCTGATACAACTCAAGAGCACAGACTCAGTTGCAGCTGTGCTGGATGTTCTTGTAATGCTGAGTGGATCCTACATTTCTCCGCCTTCTCAAGATGTCTAAGACACCGGCGCATTAACTTCCTGAGTGTAATGTAATGCAAAATTATTTGAGATGTGCAAACTGGGACACTTGTAGCTGCTCACATTTTCCACCTGAGGGTCATGAATTATGAGTGGCTTATGCTCAGAAGATGAAAATTATCAAGTGGGGATGTAAAAGCAGCATGGAAGGCTACATGTGGTGCATTATCCTGCCCTGCAATCCAGGCACCAACGGCATGGAGACGGGATATAACCATAGACATGATGTAGAGCACCTCCAGGATTTTCAGGATTTTGTGTGTTTTAGGATATCCATCATTTATAATCAGTGTGTTTGCTGTCAATGAAAATGTTTCGGCTCATTTGCAGTGTGTTTCCACTGTTGTGTTTGCTTCTGACTTTTGAGATTTAAAGAGCCATTGTTTCTCTGGATGAAAATCTGTGAGGTTGTGTAGATCATCTGCCCTGTTGGGCCACTTCAAATTTACAGTTAAAACAAAATAAAGTGGGAAAAATAAGGAGATATACTGACATTCAGACCTTTTGGAAGCAGCATTATTTCATTGGCACACAAAGCATGTCACATACTACAAATGGCAGCAAACATATGTGATGACCCTGCGGGCACAAACACGGATCATAGGTTATAGCTGTGGCCAAAAATCATGTGTCATTTTTACTACTAAATTCTGTGTGCGCCAGCGGGTAAATCTCAGTGGTAGGATTAGCAAACATATTTCTTTCATGCTGAGTGTCTGGTGGTGTGAAAGGCTTAACAACAACATAACCACCACCACAAGCAACAACAACCAGCTCCATGTGAACAAAAGGGATTTTAGAATTAGCACATTGGTGTGGTGGGGATGACGGAGGTGGCGGTCTCTGTCGTAGCCAAGTCTACAAATTCATCTTGGCCCTGTCTCCCGCTGGCCTCTCAGACATAGACAGAGCTGGAGTAAAATGAAGCTGCCATACACCTCTATATGTGACTGAAAGGTAATAGGTTGGCACAGCTGACATGCTCCTAACAGCTTTAAAATACTGTTTTCATTTGGTCACTTCCCAGCCAATAATCCTACTCTGCTGACAGATCTGAAAAACAGTGTCCTGCTGTGATCACTGCTATAGACATTTCATCATTTTCCTCTCATGTTTTATTAAAGATGAGATGAGATTGCTTGTACAACACATAAAAAACAATTCCTCCTGACAAATACTATCACATCCCTTTATGATGCTGGAGACTTTTTATGACATCCCTTTGGTTGAGTGATAGCGTCTGCCAAATACAGCTTTACACAGCTTCCTGCTGTGTTTGTTTTGCTCTCTTGATTTTGGTTATGCCATCCTCACTGATGAAACTGTCTTTTTGACTGTAGGGCTGCATAATTTCCATAAACTGCTCTCTCAGGAAGTTTGAAACATTTGCTGTTGTTTTGGAGAAGTTACTTTTTGGTCGTAAAATAAAACTACTAAGCTCCAGTTGATGAGAAATGAATGCTACTTTTAGTAAGCCTCATTAAAAAAAGCTATCTTGTAAATTAGTTTCAACATTAATTGTTAGGGATTTATTTCATTGGAGTTGCAATTTCATGACTCAAATTTTCAATCATCTGGGTACCACAAAGTTTTCTTGGCTTGACACTCCTGGGAGGCATGAGCCTGTTAAGATAGATTTAATAGAAACATAGAAATGTGCACCATCAGTTTCTTTACCTTTTTCAATGTTCGGGTGTAAAAGTTGTGTTGGGTGCCAGAAATTTCTCTCTAAGTCCCCCCCATGAGAATTTGACAACTGTCTTAAATCGCTGGCATTTTCTATTTGTTTCCTGTTGGAATAACTCAGGATATGGAAGATGGCGAACGGAGTCACTTGATTAAACCACGACACGCTGTCACTTTTTTGAGGTATAACATAGTGTTATGTTATGTGTCACTTCTTTGTGGAAACCAGAGCAGGCCTGTCAGAAGGCTTTAGGCTTTCAACTCATCTTGAAACAAACGACATTCTTGCTCAAAAATACTACAAGATTGTACTGAGAGGAACCAGGAAAAGTAGCAGATCCTCACTTGTTAGTTTAACTGCTTCAGCTTCTTTTATAGAATTTACATTTACATTCATTTTACTCTTCTTTTCTGTTAGAAGTGGAACATTTTCTATAGGGCACATATGAGTAATGCTTCACAAATGCTTTTTCATTTTCCGGCTGAAAGCGTGGCACAGGCAGTCAGAGTGTATTTTGTTTTGTTTTGATCACATAATATTTGGATGTTGTCTCTGCGACAGCACCTAACAGTTCCTGAACAGACTAATGAGGCCAATTGTCTGCAGGGCCATATCGGAAATGGAAACATGTTTTGGTTTTGTTGCTTTTGTTTTTGCTGTTGAAATCAACTCTTATACTTAGTCTATATGTGGTTTTGATTATTTTTGCGGCCTGCCTCAAGTGGACGCTCGATGATCTGCAGCTTTTAGCACTTTCCCATAGGCTTCGATTTAAAAAAAATGCTTAATTGGTCTAAATCTGTGAGAGGGAGCTTCCTGAGCCCTTGGCGTCATATAACATTTGGCGTGGATGCTCAAAATCTTCTCAGGTAGTTACATCAAAATAATGCCAGAGGCACTTTGCGGCACTTTATTACAAATATTACTGGTCTGAACGAGCTGAGTGAAACCTGGACATTTTGGGGAATTGTATAAAATCCCCAAGAACATAATTTTATGACCAAAAAGCAAGACATGTTTGGGCAAAAGAGGAAGTATGGTCACCCTAGCTGTGTTTTACGTTTTCTCCATTCATCTGTGATATACTCCATCTTCTTTTCATGTTTCCTCTCTATTCTTCCATCATACTGATTACATGATCAACAGTGACACTTATCAGCTGAAATTTCACAATTGTGCTTAAAATGGAAAAGCAAATGGAAACAGGTGATCTGGTAACTATATAGACAACACTGCCCTTATGCTTTTCAGAGGAGTACTGCAGAATAGTGCAGGCACATCAGAACATAAGTGTTCATGACTGTGATGGGCACTGTGGCGTAGGGTAAACGCTTAAGTATAAACCATGCTTGAGGCTTCCTCCGTCTGCCGATCTCTCTTTTTATAATGCTGTCCTGGCCAAAATCAAGTCTCTGTAAATAATACTTCAAAGACTAAACCTGCTCCTGAGTGATGGAGGACTATTTTTTCTGTAATTTGAAGCTGTACAAAGGAATTTTGAGACGACGTTTTAGATTTTGAAATTAACTGATTGATGCTTAGTTTCTTAAACACACTTGTGCTGCAATTCTCATTTTTAAGGCGCAAATTATTTTCTTTATTAATGATTTTTATAATGCATTAGATAACATCAAACTGTGAGTGAGATGAAAGAAGACTGAAGGAGGTAATAAAGCTTTAGCTGAAGTATGCATGTGGCAAAAAGTCATCCAAAAAAGACATTTCTTTCTCTTCACTTCCATTCTCTTCTATTCCATTTTGTTTGCTTTTTGGAGCAGACATAAATTACCCTGCATGGCTGGTTGTGTGTGCGTGTGTGAGTGAGTGAGTGAGTGAGCGAGAGAGTGAGTCTGTGTTTGTGTGTGTTTGTATGTGACGTGGTTTTGGTTTGAACTTTGTCGGCTGCACGCACACCCTGGCTCAGTGCTACAGGGAAATGTGGGCGTTGTGTCTGCCAGGCCTCTTACACTTGGCTTGTCTACATGCATTACTCACAGATACACACACACACACACACACACACACACACACACAAAATATGCACACAAATATGTGTATTCACCCTCAAATACATGTTTGCTACAATGCCACATGTGAACATGCAGAGTCATAGATGCACACATTCAAAGTCAGACACACAGGCAAACAACACATACACACACATAGAGGAAACACACAAAGAGAGAAAAGAAACAGTCCATTGAGGATTCCCTCTTGCTAAATAGTTAATATGCAAACTTGCCAGGCCTGCCAGGCAGCTGGCAGCATGATAACATTAGCCTCTGTAATTTACATGCACAATCCCTTACCTACCAGGCGCACGCACGCACACCCACACACATACACACACACACACACACACACACACACACACACACACACACACACACACACACACACACACATACATGGCCCCCATACACAAACAAACCTATCTGAACCTTTGGTGTCTCTCTTATTTCATGGGTGTGCTTCCTGCCCTAGCAGAGCTCATGGGACTCTAATCTAATTCAGAGATGTTCAGAGATGTTCAGTCATGTTTATTGAGGTGACGTTAATGCAACAGCTCTGCAGCCCCCTACCGCGACTCACCCCCACTCCCACACTATCTCTCCATGTTTTACATCCAGTAGATGGCCTCATTGTGCCTCTGCGTGCATGCCTGATGTGTGCAAGTTCATCTCAGGACACCCAGGCACCTTCTACATAGCTTTTCTTTACTTTTTGAGACTTAATCGGACTGATTTTAATAGATTTTCGTTCTTTGCCTATATTTGGTAGCGTGGGTCAACAGTTTCACGTGATTTAAGAAACTGGAATTTCTTCAGGAATAAACCTACCACCAGCTTCATGCGTAATCAAAAATCAGCTTGCATTTGTTCCCAAACTCTGAACAAAACAAATGCTTTGACGCATGGAGTGAATTTATGTGCCTTTCCCCTCTCGTTGCCTCCCTCGGTGGATTGAGCAGTGGTGGCACACACCGTGGCGCACAGCAGCTGAGCGGAGAGAGAGGAGCGCGCATGAAAAACGGACTTTGAAAGTCCAGAGTCATTCCCATCAGTCTCCGGCAGCGCAGGCGGACCGCAGACACATAACGGGGTAACTCATTGTTGAGAGTGTAAAGGATGACCCTAAAAAGAAAAGCGAAAAGGACTGATAAAAACACCTGAGAACCGTGGCGGTAGGGAGAGAGCGTGACTGACTCCCCATGGAAGAGAGCGAAGAGAGGGTGAGCTCCTTCTCCTTCGCTTGGTGCCAAGATACAAGTTGGATGCATGCTGGAGAAATGTGGATTATAGGTGATGATCTATGGTAATAATTCCTCCGTAAACGGATTTCTTATAGACTTATTTCTGGGAGGACTGGAGACGTTGTTGTGGGTCTGTATGTGTCAGCACGCACAGGGTGCAGCGCACGCCGTCTTAGATTTGGGGAAATAAGAAAATAAAACTGCGCCTCTGTGTCAAACATGTCAACCTTTGGATGCACTGCCAAGGATGATTTCGGCGGATGGCAAAAATAGATCCTGAATGTATTTGAAAGCTGAGCTGCCGTTTTGCTGCGTCTACACATTTTGGCACGCAAACTAAACCAAAAGAAAAAGAAGACATCGTATGTGGATTATATCGAAACTTCAAATAAAAGAAAGCAGTGGCGTGCTTTTGAAGAAATACAATATTACAATGCATTGAATGCATTTTTTTGAAAAAGAACTCGAGGGACTTTGAATGCTGTTTTTAAAGTGATTTTTTTATTATCTGTCTCGACACTCAGGTCGCCGGAGACTGCCAGGAGCTGCCTTCAAAGAAACCGAAATAAAAATAAACAAATGAAACGAAACACCTACAGCCTGGGTGCATCAGCATGGACACATGCACCAATATAATCACGCAGACACGCCTCGAGGATCATTAAACAAATCCGATAAACGCAGCGCAAAAAAACATCAATAGAGATTATTGATGAGGTGGTATATAAGGCTAATGATTGGCCGAGCCTCTGTTTACTCAACAGCTTGGCAACAATATGGTCTGAAACTTTCAGTGAGAGCTCGACAGCAGAGGCATACAGAAGGAGGAGAAAAGGGAACTATTCTTCTGTTGTGATAGTTTCCTGATTTGAAGTATTTCGATTTCAAGTTGCAAGCAACAGCTGGGATATTCTTCTTGCCTGCCAAACTAGAATGTCTGCTGCTTGTGCTGCTGCTGCAGGAATTTCTCAACCAGGTATTTTTGGGCAGCAAGTTTCTGAAGAGACCTTTTTGCAGTATTTATAGCAGCTCTTGTGCAAGGATGGTGGTTGTGACAAGGAGCCTATGGATGACCCAATCTGTGGGAGAGCTGGTGCCGAGACAGTTGACCTCCCCATCGGTAACGCCGTTCTCCTAAAACTCCTCCCCAGAGAGGTTCTGGTGCTGCAGGCTGGGGATGTGATGGGGTGACTGTTGACACCCCCCTCGCCCACCCCCTCTCTCACTTTATTTGCAGCGTGTAACAGAAACAATGGATCAGAATTTCTCAACGGTTAGAGATGGCAAGCAGATGCTGGCACAGAAAGACTCGTCCAAACGTGTGTTGACAGGATGCTTCCTCTCTCTCCTCATCTTCACCACGCTGCTAGGCAACACACTCGTGTGTGTCGCCGTCACCAAGTTCCGACATCTGAGGTCCAAGGTCACCAACTTCTTCGTCATCTCGCTGGCCATCTCCGACCTTCTGGTGGCTGTCTTGGTGATGCCATGGAAGGCAGCGATGGAGATCATGGGGTTTTGGCCGTTTGGTGCATTCTGCAACGTGTGGGTGGCCTTCGACATCATGTGCTCCACCGCCTCCATCCTAAATCTGTGTGTGATTAGTGTAGACCGTTACTGGGCCATCTCTAGCCCATTCCGTTACGAGCGCAAGATGACCCCAAAAGTGGCGTGTCTGATGATCAGTGTGGCGTGGACCTTGTCTATTCTGATCTCCTTCATCCCAGTTCAGCTCGACTGGCACAAAGCTCAAACCACCATCTACGGAGATCTAAACGGAACGCTTCCAGAAGATCTGCCTCCTGATAATTGCGACTTCAGCCTTAACAGGACCTACGCCATCTCCTCCTCCTTAATTAGTTTCTACATCCCTGTGGCCATTATGCTCGTCACTTACACCCGCATCTACCGCATTGCCCAGAAACAGATCAGGAGAATATCTGCTCTGGAGCGAGCAGCAGAGAGTGCCAAAAACCGTCACAGCAGCATGGGGAACAGTTCCAACATGGAGAGTGAAAGCTCGTTCAAAATGTCGTTCAAACGAGAAACCAAAGTCTTAAAGACGCTCTCAGTCATCATGGGAGTGTTTGTATGCTGCTGGTTGCCCTTTTTTGTCCTCAATTGCATAATTCCTTTCTGCGAAGTGCCAGAAGGTTCTACGGAGTTCCCCTGCATCAGCTCCACCATATTTGATGTGTTCGTGTGGTTTGGCTGGGCAAACTCCTCGCTCAACCCCATCATTTATGCCTTCAATGCTGACTTCCGCAAGGCCTTCTCCATCCTCCTGGGCTGCCACCGGCTCTGCCCAGGGAGCAACGCTATTGAGATCGTCAGTATTAACAACAACATGGGCGCCCAGACCTCGAACCCTAACTATCAGTATCAACCCAAGAGTCACATCCCGAAGGAGGGCAACCATTCAGCCAGCTATGTGATCCCACACAGCATCCTAACCCAGGAGGAAGAGTCGCAGAAAAAAGAGGTATGTGGAGGAGCGGTTGAGGTGGGGTTGGTAAACAATGCACTGGACAAACTCTCCCCGGCCATCTCTGGGAATTTAGACAGCGATACAGACGTCACTCTGGAAAAGATCAATCCCATAACGCAGAATGGACAACATAAAGCCGTATCATGTTGAGGGAAGATGGATCAAAGGCACGTATGTATGCATAAAGCAAAGAAAAGCTTACATAGACAGACAACAAAGGAAACTAAAGAGACATATAAGAACATGCCTGACAGAGAACAACTATTGGGATTTACAACACCTCCAGACTGTCAACAAAAACCTTCATGGAAAAACCTACAGAATGTTTCAAAGTAAAGGCACTTTATTCTGGATATAACTATCTGCAAAATACATTCAGCATTTATTGATGAAATTGTTCCATTTGATGATAAATGTTGATAATGTGAATATAAAAGCAGAAAACTAGCTGAGTGCGCATGTATACATTTTTCCTCTCTACAAAGATGTATACATCTGCATGTGTGTATTGTACAGTACTGACACCATTCTGGACGGACTCTGACACAGTATGTGAAGGAAGATATTGTTACTTTTTGCAAAATGTCTTGTAAGTAGGTGCTTTGTATGTGTTTCATGACAGAGGGAGCAATATGGGTAAAGTGGTTTTGGTACGATTTCATTAGTTTAAAGCCGTTATTTCGATACGTTTTAGTGACAGTTTGTGGCAAAACACAGGTTTTGCTGTGTAGGTTTATTTTAGTTGCTTGGACACCAAAGTGACAACATTCTGGTTCAGACTCAACAGGCAGATAAAAGAGGTCAACATTGTCAGCCAAGTTTTGTAAAAGTGGATTCTTTTCCTGCCCCCCCCAAGTCCTGTCTTATCTTACAGATATACTCAGAGGTCCAATCAATTTTTGTCTGAAAGGGAAAGATAAGGATAAAAAAAAACATTCTGATGGTCCGCTTCAGCAAGTAGTCAGCCTTAAACCATCCCCAGACATCTCCACCTGGGATTAGTTAGGCCAGCTCACCTGAAGTTTCTTCTCCCTGTTTTCATTATCTTTGCACCCTCTCTCTAACACTCTCAAGCAAACCCTCTCTAGAGCCCTACCATCTCCCCCTCCCCACTTTTTCCTGTTTTCCTTCCTCCAGTCAGCAGAGTCCCTCTCTTTGTTTGCTGCCCTATTTCTCTTCTCTTGTCCACCTCTCTTCCCTTGGGCTTCTTCAGTCAGCAAGCTCCTGTACACCTGCACTATACCTCGCTTTTACATTTCTCCTTCAGTCTCGCCATCTCCCTTTTGGCAGCCCTCCATTTTAAGTCCTTACTCCGACCACTTAAAGCGGCACTAATGATTCTATTTTTGGCCCATGCTGTCTATCTATAATTTAAAAAAGGAGTATGAATCTGTAAACTCAAACTCCCAATGTTAGACAGAGGAGGCACAACAGCAGAGTTTAGTCAGCCGCAATACAAATGACACTCAGTGACCTTTTCCAAACTTGCAGATATATGATTTTGTAAATTGCTCATGCTGGGAGCCATGCTGTGCTGTAGTGGTGATGTGAAGCATGTCGTGTGGCAGTGCTGGGCTTGTAAAGAGGGAGGAGCCTTTGACAAATAAGAACGGAGAAATCAAACAAATTTATTTTTCCAAGACATCTGTTATGCATTTTAGAGGAACAGCAAATCATCCAACAAGGCTAAAATAAAATAAAAAAACATGTAAAACAATTTAACTCACAAAAATAAGCACACGGTGGTTAGTCTGGTGTCAGGTGTAACATTTTTGATTTGCTGGATGATATTGTTTGGAGCTTTGTGATAGGCTTTTTTGAAATTTAGTGTTTGAGCTGAACACAATTCATTGTGCTCGTTGCATTAATACTTTCATCTCTTGACAAAGGATAACAGTAGATGCAACATCTTACATCACTGTTGACTTTATAGCAAGAAAGAACTGTTGGCACTACATTTCAACCATTGTAAGTGTAACTGAAAAATGCTAAAAATTCCTAATGTAAAGGAAAAGAAATGAAAAAATATAGCTTGAGAAGTTAAAGCACAGCCTAAATTTCATCCCTCCAACTCTGTAAGGTCAGCTACACAGCTGAATTGAGCATTGCTATGCTAATATGAGTAGCTTTTTGAAGAACAACTATGTCTTAAGACAAAATACAAATTTCATCCAGATGGAATTGAATGACAGTGTAAGTTCAGAGTTAAGCTTTGTTTCTTCCTTTTTTTTTTTTTTTGATAAAGTCAGTCTTTCAAAAGTTACAAAACTGTACTTCAAAACCACTGAGAGAATTTTAACTGATCTCCTCTTGTTCATCGTTAAACTCGGAGTGAGGCACTTGTAAGTTTCCCTCCATTTTTGTGCTGCCTGCAGACAAAGCAGTGCCTCTCACCTCTCTATTGATATTGCCCTTGTAAAACTGTCGATAGAATTTTCTTTTTTTTTCTTTTTTTTTAACAAAAAATAAATTAAAAAAAGATTCCCTGCCCTTTCAATAAACAAATATATCAAGAATCCATGCTGTGGAAAATGTAAATAAGCTGTCTCTGCAGCATTAATGATCACATTCTCTTGCACCTACCCCCTGCGGAGGTGTCTGGCCTAAATATTATGATCATAAGACTAAATTACCATCTAGTAAATATTCATCTCTTTAGTTAATAGCCTTGTTCATTCAGTAGGTCCCAAAGTGGCATCAGGGTGAAGTTGAGACTAATTCATATCCAGTAGAAAAAAAAAACAAAAAAAAACACAGGAGCTTTAAATTGTGTTTTCTGTGGAAAATTCATCCTGCTGTTTGTTCCAAACACATTCCTTACTACAAGTATTTTCTTGGAAACCCTTAAATGTTGTGTTATCATTGTAAAATTGTTGCTGATGGTTTGATTTGCCTTCATGGGTAATGTTCTGTGATGGCATCTGTGCTGATTTCTATTAGTTGCATAACCAACTAAAAATCTTGAAGGAGCTTTAAGTCGACATGATTACTTTATTTAATTCAGATGTAAAGAGAAGTACTTTTAGAAGAAAGGCTTGCTCTTTGGCTTCTTATTCTATTGCGGCATGAAAAAAAGAAAAAAATGTTAAATAATGTCAAACAGCTTTTCAGTTAGCTGTTCTGCTATAAGCAAGCTGAACTTTGTTTTAAACAGAGTTTAACGACATGCAGAGTGTATGGGCGGCATACATTATCATCACAGGCAGACATAATTAGCTCTCTCCAGCTTAAGCCTGTGAAGCCAAATATATGTCATGTTGGGTGTTGCTGAGGAGGAATGTTTGGCAGCATGCTATCTGACACCGTATGCAATGCTTCTGCTTTGTGCCGTGTGTGTCCATGAAGGCGTGAAGCTGTTGCGCATCAGAGAAAGGAAGAACTAATCCAATAGAAAGCAATTGGTCTTGAATGAAGCATTTGATTTTCCTGCTCTGGAAAATCCAATTCTATCTAGATGGCAACAAAGGGGTGGAAAGCTTTTAGCTCAATACACGACTGGGCTTGTGACACAACAACAACCTATTGTCCTTTTGCCTCCCTGTCCTCAGCTCCCTGCTGCTTGTTGCACCAATACTTCAAAGATATTTGTCACACTAATTTGGGATTTGCTGTACTTTTTAGTGAAGTTATTGACTTATCCCAGTAATCAATTGATGCCTGAACACAGTTTAGAAATTCTTATTAGTCAGTAGTTCTCTTTGCTGTCACTGAATTACTAATAAGTCAGCTTGAATATACGATTCAAACATGACATGTATACAACCTATATGACCTGTCAGAACTGAACGTGGACAGGAAAAGCCTCAGGAAAGATTTGTCCGCCCCCCTACCTCCCCCACCCTCTCCTTCCCTCTCCTCACCTCTCTTCCCTGCTTTTTCTTCATCTCTTTCTTTTTTCTCTTGGCTGCCTCTGTCGACTTGATGTGCGCTCCCGATGTTAGCACAGATTGAATTCATTATTAAACAGACAGGGCCTACTGTTTCCCTGCTGCAGTTTGAGTCAAAATGCTCTTGAATCAAAGGCCCACCTGGAAGTTTTTGTTATTATGAGTATGTTCATTTTATTGCTGTTGCCAAAATGAAATTTTTGGCTGAATGTGGCTGTTCTGTAGCTTATTCTGTGATTTTACCAGTGTTTTATAAGCTGAACTTTAGGGAGGGGAGGGTTCACAATCTAGAGAATAATCTGCCATTTCTCATGACATGATTGGCACCTACGGGTTCAACAGAGGTTTTTTTCATACATGCTATATAAACAGAAACATACCTCCAGCTGGGAGTTCAAATCTCTGCTGTATTGCGGCTCCGTGTAACCCCCTTTGAGCCCTCACCTTGTCAGCTGGGTGAGTCATACTTATCCAGATGCCACTGCTTGATTTTCAAGAGGAGGGGAGGGGGATGTTGGGCAACAGTCCCACAAGCAAAATGTTTAGTTTGATCTGGAGCGTTTCCTCCAGGCTGCCCGACAGGTTGCTTTGGGGAGCTGTAGTGACAGAACACGGACTCTCAATCAGTGTAGTTACATGACGTATGACAACTTAAGCTAATCTGACAGTGCAGCGGCATCACTTCTCTTCCTCCAACGAAGACTGACCGAGGGACTCAAGGGAAGCTCATCCTGACTGTCCAAGATAATAACAGAGTCCCTACCTCGACGCTGACAACTTCATGTAAAAAATAAAAGTGCAGTATTTTGGGTTTTTGGGAGTGCAGGGATAGAGTATTGTACAATGATGTTCAAAATGTAGTCGTGATGAACACAAGTGCTTTTGATCTTTAAAAAAAAAATCCTCCATGTGTGTAGCAGTTTATATGCTGTATGTTATTTTCCTCCTTCAGTGTGGGATTATAATTTGAAGTAACAGTCGCTGGCTATTTATATATTTATTTATTTACATGTTTCTGGTGTTTATTAATGAAAGTGATGTCAAAGATTATAACCCCCTCGGAATAATTACAGTATTTAGTTTACGGTTTGTATTTAAAAAAAGATGTGCCCTTCTTGTAAAATAAACATGTATGTATTTTTTTTTCAGTCTGGCTCACTGAGTTCATTTGAGAGGCATTTGTGTGTGTGTGGATGTGAATGTGAGTGTGTGTGGAAGCAAGTGGGGCTGTACCTTTTGACAGTGAGTGGCTATTGGTGGATCATGTCACTGCACAGGATCGATGAGGATTGATTTCGGACTGTGACGCATATTTTTTCCAGTTCCCTGAGCTCGGTGTCCTCGGCTGTGTTCCTGCCTTCCCTCTGCATTTACATAACCTGACAGCCACTTGACAGTTGACACGTCCTCTTCCTCTGCTCTCCCACCCGCCTTGTTTGTTAGCTTAAATGCGAGCACTAACCCAGACGGACATACAGCAAAACCACTCATAAGCTATGAATAACATTTGGGCATCTTTGTTCTTAAAAAGCTGTGTGTCATTGCAAAAGTAGTTCCTCAGTGGAATTTCGTGTGAAGTGTCTTACTAGGGGTAGAAGTCTATCACATTTTAGATGCAGACCATTTCCTTGCTTTATTCCTGACTTTTCCGTCATCATAGCTTGATCCGCAAAGTATTTCATTTACCGAAATGTCTCTAGCCTGATTTCCTCCCTTTTTTCTCTAGCCTCTACAGAGACCTGGATGATGATCGATAACTTCTTTTCAGAGCTCTGAAAGGGAGCACATTTCAAATGCTTTCAACCTGGGAACAGAAAATAAGCAAGACTAACGTTTTTTTATTTTTTCTATAAAAAGAAAGTCAAGACTTCAAAGCCAAACTGTCTGATCCCTGAGTTTCAAAGCATCACCTTAGAAAGAAGTATTATGGCTGACTGGAACAAGGTAAGATTGACTGTTTAAGAGATTAGCCAAATGCCTAATCTCTGTATACACTAGGAGAGGGTCAGTTTATCTAAACTGGGCATAAACCTTAAAAAGAAAGCACCTAAGACAAAAAGTTCTGAAGTTGATTGCTCTTCTACTTCTGCTACTGCCTTAAAGTAACATTTATGTGATTGCAATGTCAGACAAGAATATTTTTTCACTTCAAAAAAGGAATTGGAGCTGGATGGGAAAGCTATGACACATTGTTAAATAAAGTAGAATAAAAAATCAGCAGCTGGAAATGCAGCCATACCATTTACTCAGGTGGAATATTGGCATGCCTTGGGTATTGTATTGATTCATAAACCAATGCTTTTTCACACTCAACTTTGGAGGACTTCTTGAGGACTGAAACTTTTGTAAAAATGTGAATAAATATCAAGGCAAATAAAACAAGTCTTCAAAATTAGATCATCACTAGATAATCATCTATATTATCTTTAGACAATCTGCACTTTATCACTTTATCTAGATTCCGTTTTCAGACACACAAACTTCAAGACAAATTTTATCTTTCTATCTTAACACATTAAACTCTGTTACACCAGTTGTCATAATTGTTGGCTAATTGTTTCTTTAATAGAGCATAACTACCCCTTAGATATAAAAGCAGTTAAAGAAATCAATGAAACAAATGAAATTTAATCTTCACAGTTTGTGGAGTAAATTAAATGTATTGTGAAACCAAGAGTAGCCCTGTCAGCCATTTGTTTCCAGCTAATCTTGTTTCTGTGACACTTCAGAGCATATCCACAAGCTAACATTGAAATAGAGTCATGCTATTAACAAATGTTTGATAACACATATTGATAAAATCTAGATTGATCAAAAATACGGGGATGTCATTTAATTACCAGCCTTTGTGACACACTGGCTCATCCTATATTAGCTCTGTGTATTGATATTGAACCAATCCTGAACGAGCCTGAGAGAGAGAGAAAGAGAGGAGGGGGGGTCACAGTGGAAATACAGTCAAGGTTAATGACAGACTGCAGGCAGCAAAATGCAACATGGAGTTGTTCCCGTGTGTGTTTGTGTGTGCATGCATGCTGATATGAGCTTATGTAACTGTGTCAGCATTCATTCAGCTGCTTTGCTTATTCCAAACTTAACAGAAGTGGCAGGCAGCATCCCTTTCAAAAGCCAGAGTCCTCTGCATTTGCTGATTACATTCAAAGAGATGAAACAAACAGCTTAGGTATCAGCTGAGATCACATGTATATATTTTTAACTGATGGAACAAGGTCTGATGGAAATTTGGATCAGCAGGCACCAGGGAAGGAATGGATGAACTAGTCTGATAATCAATCTTCTGATCCCCAAAGTGCGAGATGATTTGCCTGAAATCATTAATGTCTACACAGCTATCATCAGTGTGACTCAAACTTACACGCTCAGGTATTTCTGGCCCATGTATAGAGGCACACAGAGTTTTGGCTCCAGACTAACAGCTGAATGTTGTCAGATCTGTCTTCTAGCCTTTATTAGGTAATTCTGATTCAGATCCATAATGCTCACACACAGCAGCATGATGTGGGAATGAAAGAAAAGAAGCTGTTGATTTATCTTGGACTCCCTTGAAGAGGGTTTACCTCTCAAAAGAAGCATCCTGAGTTAAACAAATGCATTTAATATACACTGAAAAGAGACAAAATCAAGGAATGGTTTTTGTATGATGCGAATGTAAAACTAAAGACTTTTTCAAGCTTTTGATAGAAACTAAATGTTTGTGTTGACCTTGGCACCCCCTGTTGGCTAAAATGTTCATAGTCCTACTGATTTTATAAAATGGATGTCACTCATTGCAGATATTTGGATTTTTTTCAGTGAAAAAAGCCAGCATGCTGAGAATACTTCAGCTTCATACCAAACCTCCACCAGATCCTTGTCTGGTGATTTAGCTCCATCTCTCCTTGTATATCAACATGAACCAGTTGCCTTGTCTAGCTTGGAGCCAGACTAGGACAACTGGATACACATGACATACCTTTTTCTGTGCTTCCTGTCCTGATCACAATGGTGTAAATATCAATGGTGCAACCAGTGCAGCTGTAACGGGGCCCAGGTGCTCTCAGGGGTCTATGAAAGAAGACAAAAGTGGTAGTTTGAGCCCAGGTCAGGACAGGCTGTTAGATAAGTATTGATAGGGAGCTTCAGCCGCTGTCCATGGTGCTGAAAAGCAAAATGCAGGATGTGTGAGTGTGTGGCCAGTCACCTGTAACGTTCTTCTCTCAGGTGACTGTGCATTTGTGTGTGTCCAAGTGTGAGAATGTGCATACGCTCATGTTAAGGGTGGGGATGGGGCACAAAAACAATATTTGGGGCTATCATGGACCTCTGAAAAACCATTAACCTGATGACTCTAGGCCTGGTTCTGCTTATTTTAGTGTCTTAGTTAAGTAGGGTGACCATACGTCCTCTTTTGCCCCGAAACTCCCCCCCTTTTGGGGGGTAAAATTATGTACAGGGGGATTTTATAAAATTCCCAGAAATGTCCAGGCTTTTTTCCAGCTTGTTCTACAGACAACTGACATTTTAATAAGAGTGCTGGCATTATTCTGATGCACCAACCTGTCAAGATGTTGAGTATTCATGAAAACATGGTGTGGCTGCTTGGTTGTGCTCTCAGACAGAAAATGCTTAAGTGGAAATGCACTTTCATCAACCATCTGCATATATACAGTCATACTCCTCTATTCATCCTGGTCGTGACTAGTGTTGAGATTTTTTTTCGTCCCATATTAGGTCAAACTTCAAGATGAAAACTTTGAGATATTTCAAAATTCTGAGATGAATAGTAAAAACATTTAGATAAAAATTCAAAATTATGAAATAAAAGGTCAATTTTGAGATAAAAGTCAAAGCCATGAATTAGAAGGTCAATATTTTTAGATAATAAAGTCAAAATGTGGAGATATTTGAGTCAATAATCTTTGATAAGAAAGTCAAAAATGTGATAAAGTCAAAATTGTGAGTACAAAAATTTTAAATTTAGACTTTTTAATGGGGGGGGGGGGTTCTCAGCTTTTAGAATATGGTCACCCTGTAGTTTACACAAGCTGATCTTTCAGTGTTTTAATCACTCTGGCAAAAATGAGAAGTATAGCATACAAGAAGTGATATGCACCGACCTTTTGGATCTGAAATGGAGTTGGAAGAGAGCAGAGAAGTGCCGGTGCAGGTTGACACCTTGACCAGAATCCAAACCAGTCAGATCCAGTCGAGGCAGAGATGGATCAGACATGGATCTGGTAGAATTTGGCAATGACACCCATCCCCTCTTAATCTTCCTTTGAAGGTTATAGATGCATTGGTATGAATTTCAATCTGTTACAAAACCAGTAAAAACTCCACATGGGGCCTTTAACTCAATTCTTATGCACTTGGGAGCTGATGTTGTTTTGCAAACTAGAGCAACCTGCCAGCTTCTTCTTTTCTCTGCCAAGGAGTGAAAATTTGTTGTACTTGTCTTTGAAAACAATGACAAACTCTTGAATTAATTTAGGCTTTGTGTGCATGTGTGTGTGTGTGTGTGTGTGTGTGTGTGTGTGTGTGTGTGTGTGAGGCAGCAAAAACAAAGCTAAATCCCAGCCCTTTAGCATTCATCGTTGGCAGATTTGTGTCACCGAGTTCTTGCAGTTTAAACGCTTTACATCCCATGATCCCACAGGAAGGAAAAGCTTTTCAAACTTCTTGTTGTAATTGCACTTCTTGATCTTTGTAACTGCCTTGTCAACCATCTGTTTCCATATGGGACCTGGGTTTTTACATGATTAACATCATTGCATCTCTTAATTTGATTTGATTTTGTTTAATAAGGAACACGACCTGGAGCTTCGTCTCTGCCTCTGTCCCTGCCAGCAAACTCTCTCAGGCCTATTTTTCAGCTCTGCCTAACATTACTCAAGTGCTGCTGAACACTGAGGTGCTGGAGCTTTGGATCACTTTTATAGCATCTGCTTGACTCTTCCGTTCCCCTGAGGAACAAATAAAAGGAAGAAAGGAAGAGAGAAATATTGGCCTGCTATGCGCCATTACGACTGTGTAAAAGTTTAAATGTTGAAATATGAAGTTCTGTGACTCCAGGAGTGACTGTGACCTTACACAGGAAAAACACCTGAACAAATCACCGTGTCACCTTGGTGAGTATAATAATATTGAGTCATGTGTGACCATTTGGATGAACGAATAAGGGACTCTCTCTGACAGGACACAGTAAGTCACTGTTTACTCGTCTGATGAGATGAGCTGTTGAGTTTTGATGCGCCCTGGAGTGAGACTTTCCTGTTGTTTCTGCGAAAGTTTTAAATAATTGTCATACCTTGCAAGCCCACCAATGTCTTTCTTACTTTATCTCGTCATGTTTTACTCCACGGTAAACATCAAGTGCTTAAATTCCTTTTATCCACCTTTCTAAAAATCACTTGTCTTGCTCACATTTGAACAGACATTTTGATTATACCGTAAAGTTTATCTGTGACGGCTGCTTTAAATTTGCACATTTCAATTTCACCTGGCACTGACTTTTTCTGGTTTCCTTTTATCTTTAGTGGAAAGATGGGACGGTGACATCTTTATAACTGAACTGACAATGCTTTAAAATTTCAACAAATGATTTTATCTGATGTTTAAGGCTTCAATAGACAAGGTTTTCAGAGAACAGCAACAACATTGTGGTTTCTAGTACTTTTGCAGCCAACCTCAAGTGGACACTTGAAAACTACAGTTTTTAGCTCTTGTGTATTACCTCATAGTTTTAGCTTGCCGCTTGATTGTAGCTTGTCACATTGGTTAGTTAGCTGATAAGCATTCATCTTGCACAGAGGTTTTTATGCAAAGTTTGGGGGAGGTTGCTTTTTTTTCTTGTTTTCTTTTTACAACATCTCTTTTCTCTCTTCTCTTTGAGTGACTCACACTCCCCTTTGTGTGAATTGTTTCATCTTTTCTGCCAACTGATTGAGTTCAGCCTTTTTTTTAACTACTGCAGCTGCACTTGAGTTGTAAAATAGCCCTGTAAAAAACTATTTCAATAAACAAATAACAGAGAATGGTCAACCTTTTTTCTTTGTCATTTTTACACGACAGGCATGAGGTGTTTTGGTTGCTTATTTATAAATCTTTTGTCTTAAAGTAGCATGAACACTTCCTGGGGATTGATTGCATGCTGCCTTGACCCTTAATAATACACAGAAAAGCTTCAGTGAACATTGATGGATATGTAGTCTCCAAATATTCAGTTTTCTTTCAAATCTATGAATAATTTGGTTTGAAATACAGGTATGGCTTGTACATCTAATAATGACAAATTAAAGTTATTCTCAGACCTGGACTCAGTGTTTCAGCACATTTTCATTATTTCTTAAAACTTGCCCCATTTATCAGGAGCTGTGTCTCTTCGGTGAACACTGCCACCAGACTCTCCTCTTCCTTATTTAGGCTCAGGAACCTGTTAGCGGCAGACTCAGACAGTCCGTCAGAATTTCTTGATCGCAGGTTCAAAGTCTCTTTCTGTTGAACTAAAGATGAGACCTGCTTTTTATGAGAATTTAAAGATGAGACACCTATACAGGTCAAACTCTTCTTGCGAAAGTACACAGAGACACTCCTTAGCAGGTTTTGAAAGCACACACGGTTTGAAAAATGATGACATAAGCATCCTCAGATATTGTTTCAATCTGTTATGGGTACAGAGTGTATGTTTGTGCTATTGTGCACAGCTGCTATCATTTATCTGCTCTGCCTGGTGCTGTGTTTGCTGTGTTCTGTACTGCACCGAGCACCTGTCTCCACTTTGCTTCCTCTCATTTGTAAGGTAATAATTTATACCCAAACCCTCCGGGGCCTGGCCACTGTGTCCTACTTTAGACTGCAGCAAGATGTTAAGAAGAATTAAATAATCACTCAGTAATCCCTCCAGCTAATAAATTGCTCTCCTGACTAGCCTTACCTCTTACCACTGTAAACTTAATGAAAAATATCCCACTGAGTAGTTCCACTCACATTGGTCATGAATCATTTGTTGAGTACATTTCTACGAAAGCCTTTTGTTTTCACTCCGCTAGTAGATTGGACATGGATATTGTCTTCATTTCAGCTTGACATTTCTTAATTGTCTCATTAAATTTTCATTTACTTCAAGAAAGCAGATGAAAAGAAATGCCAATTTTCACATAAATGGCTTCTGAGAAAGTTGACTGATGCATTTCCACCACAGACACTAAGTCAACTCAATGAGATGTGTCACACTCGCTGGTTGGCACCAACATTGTAAGTTGATTAATCAAGTAATCAATATCTTTATTAACATAAGTCCAATATGGCAGTTCAATATGTGTCAAAGCTGTAACATAGAGAATTGCCAGTATCGTCATAACCAGGATAAGACACTCAAGAAGCTGTCTGAGGCGTTCTGATTTAACAAAGAGCAGATGAAAAAGCTGAGCAGTTAGTTACTTCAATCTTTAAAAGCTTTTTAATTTCCTCTTAATTATTAATTAAACACAGCTCTTACCTACAAATTTAATGTGTGGTGCTGTGTGAGCACGTGTGATTTTTAGTACATTTCTCCCCTCCGGTCATGTCTCCTCCAGTTCGGGGCTAGAACCTCCTCTTGGCTCATTAAACCCTGAAAGTGTTTACAGCTTTTAATGAAGCTTTTACAGGAGGATGAAAGCTGCATAATGTCAGTGTAGTTCTTAAGGTCACAGAGTGTACTCTTATCCTTTCTATCCACCTGGACGTATTTTCTTTAACGTAGCTCTATAAAAGTTTCCATCACTAAATCCAAAGAAAAGATTATTTATGAAACTATTTAACTATTTAACTATTAGCAGGATTGATTACATCTTGGAGTAGGTTGTCAGATGTATTGCATTAAATCAGTGTTAGAGAGTTTCAATCAATCTATATTCTATAGGTTATTACACTGCCTGGCCAAAAAAAGTCACCACCAAAAAAACGGTCACACACTCTTATGTTTTGTTGACCTGCCTTTGGCTTTGTTTACAGTTCACATTCACTGGGGCATTATTTCAGTAAGATTCTGCAATGTCAAAAGATTTATTTCCATCCAGTGTTGCATTAATTTTTCATCAAGACCTTGTATTGATTGATGGGAGAGTCTGACCACTGTGCAAAGCCTTCTCCAGCACATCCCAAAGATTCTCAATGGGATCAGGTCTGGACTCTGTGGTGGCCAGTCCATGAGTGAAAAAGATGTCTCATGCTCCCTGAACCACTCTTTCGCCATTTGAGCCTGATGAATTTTGGCATTGTCGCCTTGGAATATGCCTGTACCATTAGGGAAGAAAAATCCATTGATTGAATAACCTGGTCATTCAGTATATTCAGGTCATCAGCTGACCTCATTCTTTGGGCACATGATGTTGCTGAAACCAGACCTGAGCAACTATAGCAACCCCAGATCATAACACTGCCCCCACAGGCTTGTACAGTAGGCACTAGGCATGATAAGTGAATCACTTCACCTGACCCTCTTCTTACCCCAATGCGCCCATCACTCTGGAAGAAGGTAAATCTGGTCTCATCAGACACATGACCTTCTTCCATTCCTCTAGAGTCCAACCTAAATGCTCCCTTGCAAACAGGAGCCTTTTTTTCCAGTTAGTCTTACTGAATAGTGGTTTTCTTAAGGCTATACAGCTGTTCAATCCCAATCCCTTAAGTTCCCTTCACATTGTTCATGGGAAAATGCTCTTACTTTCACTGTTAAATATACCTTCCACTCTTTAATAATGTGTGGGGCAGTTCTTGACCCAGTTGGAGCACTTCTGCAATAGATGTTTTCTCTGCTTGATGCGTGCTAGTGATTTGACCCTTCTTAAACAAACAGCTCTCCCACGACCACAGGATGAGTCTTACTCCATGGTTGTTAAAGAAATGAGAAGTTTCTCATTGCATCAGCTGAGGTTAAATAACTTGTTGCCAGCTGAAAGATTATCGACCGTGCAGTAATTTTCCAATAGGAGGCTTATACCCATTTGCTTAGTTAAATCCAGGTGGTGACTTCTATTTTTGCCAGGCAGTGTATTTTGAAACCTTCTCTTACACTACTTCTCTCCCTTTTTATAAGTTTTGATATGGGATGGACTTCATTGGTTTCTCTAAATTGAAAAAAAATAGAGTGAGAAATTTATCCTCATTTGGTTTCTGCTTGTATCATACTTTAAAGAAACAGCTGAAGCGTGACGGTCAGTGCCTGAGACAATCACTATTTTATTCTGTCCCCCTGGTTTTAGAGAAGTCAAATCTGGAGCACCTGGGCTCTTTGCTTGCAGGGCACAAAAGCCTGACTCCACGGTTGAGCCTTCTCGCTCTCTCTCTTTCTCATTCCCACACGTCCCTGCTCGTTTGTGCCATATTATGAATGCATTGTTCTAATAAATCTTGGTCAACTCAATTATGGTTACTCTTTCTCATAGTTGTCATGGAGCCAAGTTATGACAAAAGCATTTCTTTTACTTAATGCACTTCCATATTCTGCACTCAGTATTACCTTCAGTGTTTTTTTGTCTGCAGGTGCTGGCTGGTCAGCTGTGAAACAAGTAAAGCATCTTTCTCTTTAAATAAATAGCGAGTGATAAAATATCCTCCATGTGCTGTGCTATTTTAAAATATCAACAGAAACTAACATTTTTGCCAGTGATGACAGGTGGAAAGCAAATATGCCAGACTCCTTTTCAACATAAGGGATTTGAATGCATAAGCAGCAGGTAGGTAGTAAGAAGTATGTATAACTTGTGTCAAAACATTGAAACTTAAAACCGTAGCTTGAAAAAAATGTGTTTATGAATATTGGCCTTGGGGCTGAATAGATTTGAAAGAAGTGGATAATAGCTACAGGATTAAATACTCTTAAGAACCTTTCAGAGCCCATATTTATTTGCCTTCATGGCAGAGTTTGTCATTGGAAGTTCCCCATGAAGAGCAAATTACACAGGCTTACTTTATCAAAACCATGAAAGCATATCACTCAGCAGTTGGAGTGGATAAACATTTGAAGTGCTCAATGCTGCTCTATAGCTTGTTCATAGAAATAAAGATGTATTGATGAGTTCTTTTTGTCATTTAGATATTTTTAGAAATTCAGCTCTATTGTAAATGAATAGTCAATATTACTGAATGAATTCTGTATCATATAGGTTTGAAAGGTTGCAGCCAGGGATTGTCTGGTCTGCTATGTAGAATGTGAAAGTTTTCTGTCAGGCTGTTATCAAAAGAGTAAAAGATTAAAGGTTTGTGTTTGCAGTGGTTTGGCCCTGGTTTGATGTTGCATGTAGGTTCAAACACTTCAAAGGGATAGTAGTAGTGAGCAACAGATCAAGCGTCTAAGATAAATCAGTATATTTCAAAATGAGAAACAGGGTAAGACAATATCTCTATCAATAGTGGCATACATTTCTTCTACAAAAACTGAAGTCTGTGCAAGTGTATGTCCCATTTTTAGTTAAAGTTTTTGTATAAGACTTTATATAAATTATATTCACATGACAAGTCCAGAAAGGTGTCTTATTTCAAGATATAAGAGGACAAAACTGCAACTGCAGTAGAGAACAAAAATCCTCCAATGTGTTTAAAAGAATTAGCTTGTTAAGTTGACACATTGTCTCTATTTGAAAAACTTGACAAGCATTTTCTTTGCCTCATTTGCAGATTTTTTTTTATATACATCTCATATGAATGAACATTTGAACTTTCTAGTTTGGTTGCTTAGAGCAAAAAATAGCGCTGTCTTCATCTTGGAAACATGACCCCTTGAATGTTCTCCATGTGACCTGTTGACTTTGTGCAGACATGATAGTGATTCTTGTGCCTTTTGCACACATGCATGGCTCCATGAATACGCACTTACCGAACACTGTTTCACAAGGTAATGGAAATTATTGGTGTAAATAACTGAAAATTCTTGAAGAGCCTTTGCTCTTCATAACTCACACTTGACTTTCACTCAAGCTCTGTCAAATCAGTTCGAGAGTGCACTGAGAGGTTCTTTTATCAAGTCAACATTGAGTAAATTTCATGTTTACATCACAAGAGAAGGGCTATGACAGTGTTGATATTAAATAAAGTTGTGTAGCTTGAAGTTAAATAACCATGATCATAACACCTCCTGTTTGCCTGCTCCTGCAGTGTCATTTATTGTATGTTTTATTAATCACTGTACCATTCCTTCTTTCCAAGAATCACTTTAATTTACATGAAAGCTTATACTTAATTCATGTGGCATATATGAACACAACTTGCACTTATTCTAGACCCAGTCTCCAGAGGGAAAATCTTTGCACCTTAAGCTGACTGTAAAAGAAGTCTGACCTCAGTTTTTAGCAGGAGCCGTGGCCACACAAACACAACTTAACTGAGGACTCTGTTTTTTTCTTCCAAGCACAGACGAGACAATACTTATCTTTTCATTGCTGTCAAGGCACACCTCCTTTGCTTGGTGATTTATTATCTGTGGGACATTTGCTCTCTGAAGGGGGAATGGCCTACCTTTTGCAAGCTCCCAGAGTTATATTGCTAATGTAGCTTCAAAGGCCTTTGCCGTCACTGTGTCAGACACTTGCCTTACATTTGCACAGCACATACTTGGAATAGCACTTGCATTCATAATTATTTAATCTAATGCAAATGAGGTTCAAAGTTTGCAAACTTCCAGTTTGTTTGCGGTAAACAAACTGGATGAAGACAAGCTTGACACAACTGACATTCACATGTGGTATCTCAATGTTGGGGGAAAAAAACAACATCACTTTTAATGACAACTGAATTCTCAAAATGATCCAGAGCACTGGCTCTCCACACTGGCTTTTATGCTCAGTGGTCTCCAGTTCGCCAATATTCTTGGGTTTGCATTTTACCAACCACCTTTGTTGAAATCCCATCATAGGGCTTAACTCAGCTGACTCACCCCAGAATATTCTATGACTTCTTCTGAAGAAAAGCAAAGCAGCCCCAGAACATCACATATGCTTCATTCTTCCTCCTCAAGTCATACTGCTGATTCAGAGGCAAAAAAGTTGCTGATTTGTTACACCTCTCCACAGACCAGTATCCCAAAACTTTGGTGGTGTCTTGTTTGACTGATTTTGTGCAAAATGGATCCAGGTTTTCTCATGCAAATTATACTTCCAATTGAATAACCAGGAACATTCAGTGCCTTTGATATCATTTTTTATCCATTACCTTGTTTGAACAAGGCCATTATCTCTCTTCCTATGTCTTTCGACATTTCTTTTGGTTAAGCCATATATCCAATGTCATCCTTGGCAAACCCTTTGACGTGTTTCATCTCAAGCACGTGATGTAACCAGCTCTTATTAGTTGTAATAAACAAGCTTGTGGCAACATCTGGTTAGGAAATTGTGAATAGTTTTAGAACAGGGATAGTCATTAAAGGTGAGATTTTCTGTTAAAATTGAGTAGACAATTTGTAAATATTAGTTGTGTCAACTTTATAAGCTTTTCTTGTTTAATTTGTTTTTTGCAAACAGCTGAAAGTTTTTTTATTCTGCTATTAAACCTAATCTTCAATGGGGGTTGGGGCATTAAACAGATGTATGCACACACATATTTCAGTACTTAGTGGGAAATACAGATGTTGAAGATGGGCTGATTTACATGGTGATCTCTTTTATTTGTAGTATGAATCAACACACTGGACTACTAGGATCTTAAAATTAGCTCGTTGGATGTATTGAGCTGTCTGCCTGAACCAGTTTCTCCTTGATGACCATTTTATTTTTTAATTCAGGTCTAGCAACACTGCTCGAAAATTAATAACAGGGCCTCCCTGTGGGCATCAGGCGGATTAGGATGTGCAAGTGCAGCTGTGCCTCTCCCGCTCTGCAGGAATTCACTCTGTCTCCTAATTTATTGTGTAAACCGATGATGCTCTGCACCCCAGGTGGTTTTGTAGCTTAGGCTTCTTTTCAACTGTTCCTCCCTCTCAGTATCAGCAAGTGCAGACTGCAAATCATTCAGGGGAGAAACACAACCCTATCACCTGCAGGGAGTGTTGATCTTTGAGAAAGGGGAAAAGACATATGATGAAATATTGCAAACATCAATGCGTATTGAGGAGATATGGACTGGTACACAAATGCTTAAAAAGGCCATAACAAATGTTTTGTTTTCTAGCCTTCTTTTGTCCTCAAAAAGAAATTCGATGGGCAAGTAAATTAGATGCTACACTTAGGAAGCTCCCCATGTTGTGGCTTTCCCTCTAGGATAAATTTAACCCACTCATCATGGCTCCATCTGTTTGGTCGACCTTTTGAATCCCAAGACAAGATGGAGCTGTCTGAGCCTCTGTTGATGTGCATCGTGAGAGTCAATACATCATCCTTATCATGGGATTTCCTTCAGTCGGCTGTACGGATAACGGCAGTGCAGTTGGACAGCTTATTGGAAAACAAAACACAGAGAACGGATATCATTCTAAAGAGAGAAGAGAATCCCTGTGTGGTCTGTGGCTCTATGTGCAGGAGATGTCTGAGTCAGATCGTGATTGGCAATATCATTATCTGGAGAGAGAAGGGTAGAGATGTTAGGCAGATAGGATATGTATGTCCATGCAAAGAAATTAATCATGCATGCAGGCTTTAAGTGCATAAATCAAGGCAGAACTTAGAGGTTGTTACTTATGTGGATGACTAAAATGTGCTGGCCAAGGATCCCATCAGGACACATTCCCTAGTCTTTACTCCATATCTATCTTAATAAAGACACAAATAATGCTTGATGAGTGCAGATTGGCTATTCTCCACAAGACTCGACTCTTAAAAAGGGCATGAAAGCCCACAAGGACTTCTAAGAATGACTAATGCCACATCTGCGTATCTGTCATCTGTCCCTCTCCTTTCTGTTTGTTTCAGCTATGCTGCCGCTGCTGCTGCTACTGCTGTGTGTGTGTGTGTGTGTGTGTGTGTGTGTATGAGCCTGAACCACTAATTTGACAAACGCAGTAGAGGAGTGTTCCCGCAATTATCAGGGGAGAGGTGAATCACTCGGCAGCTGACCACTGCTGAGAGGAGAGGAAGAGGAGGGAGGGTAGTGAAAGAGGAAGAAAGGGAAGCAATTAATGCTGCAATGAATGAAAAGAACAAAACAGAGGGAGGCATGATTGGAAAAATGAAGTTATGAAGGACAAGAAAAAAAAGTGAAAATAAAGGCATTTATCCTCTTTTGAGAGACGGAAATAGTTTGCACGCTGTGTTGAAATCCTGGCAAGAAGCTGACCCTTTGACTTTAGGTGGGTTTTTCTCCAAGGGGCCCCAGTTTGGTCTCCCACCTCCTCCATATGTATGTTTAGTACCTAGCATTTCTGATTCACGCAATGATTTCTCCTTTAACTTTACTCAGACCCATTGTAACCAAAATTCAATGTCACTTAAAGTCATGGAAGTGAAGAAATTGAGTGGAGATCCCAGTTTTGATTGTGCCAGTCTGCATTGCAGCCTAAAGCCCAAATATGCCTTTTGACAGGGCATCAGTGAATGAAAGAGATAACATATCTCTGGGTCTTTGTTGTGAAGAAAAATCTGAAATGGAATGCAACATATCTGAGTTGCAGTCCTAATTTGTTCCAAGCGTCACCCACTGTCATAAATCTGAGTGACAAAACTGGTCCAAGCAGCCAAAAGAGTTTCCTTTTAAGATATTGGACAAAGCGAAGGAACTGGAAATGGAGTTACTACTTCTTTGCATCAAATAAAACTCACTAATGCGGTTAAAGCATTTTATTACTGGCCGTTTTTGTTGGTAGTTTTCTGGCCAAGTCAAACTTGGAGGCAACGCAGGGGTAGACCCACGGCTCGCTGGAGGGTTTTTTTTACACCTCATCAAGTCACTGATTGCTCTAAAGTCCCACAGGAGGAACTGGGAAACATTGCTGGAGAAATGGATGTGTGGGTGGACTTGCTTAACATGCTGCCATTTTGATCTGTGTAAAACCCCAGAAAACAAATTAAAGAATAGGTTTCTTTTGGAGATTCTGGCATTAATTCCACCTGGTATTGACCTGAGTCTCCAGCAAAATACATTGTGAGCCTCTTTTAGTCTTGAGAGAAATCAGCTGAATAAAAACTTTGGTACCTACTCTACACAGGGACATGCTTTGACGTATGTACTGCATGCACATAACTCACGTTCACGTGTAAAATCAGAGGCAGCATTCATTTCATGCTAGCTCAAACTGCCAGGTAACAAATCCAGTCATTACGTCCTTGTCAGAATGGGACATTAGGTGATGGTATCTCATTCCACTTACACCTCTTCTTTCATTTTCCCTCTTTCTGTTCTTATCATCAGGGACAGATTTAAAGTTCAAGTGTAAGAAGGGCCTCAGAACAGAAAAACAGAAAGACAGTGAAAGTCAGATGGATAGGTGGGTTGGCAGGATGACAGCAAGGTGAAACAACAGACGTACATATAGATGGAGGTACAGAGAGCGGAAGAGAGATTTACAGAACCTCAAAGGAATTTTAAAAAAGCTGATCCCTGAGTTTCTGCACAGCAGAAGGATATCAAGGTTGTGTTTTGTGATGGCTGAGTGCCAAAGCATTAATCTGACATTTGCATACACTGGGGTGGTCAGTCAATTAATCACTGCGTTTTTGTCTTCAACATACAGCATCTTCACCTTCAATAGAAGAAAATAAACTGCCTTCATGAAATTGAACACAAAGCAGATTTGCTCCATGGTAATCCCATCATGGACTCATTTAAAAGGCTCTGTCTAAGACATTTATGGAGGGAAGCTGTAACTTAATGCAGTTTTACAACTACATGTGATTAAAAGACTTCCTCAAGTGCTCCTTAGATCACAGCAGATGTGAAGACCCATTACAGAGGGTGCTTTCCTGATATACTGAGGTGTCGAGCTGGGGGTGAGGGCAATCATTTTCCTCACTGCCCTGGCCACAAGTCCTTGATAATGCTTGCTGCTGATCTGGCACTCCAGACCCAGTTTTCGCAGTGTTGTGTTTCACAACTGATAGATAAAACTATCAAGGACGGTCATTTTTACCCTCCAACTTTAAGCAGTCAGAGTATGATGGGGAGTTTAATGGGCCAGTCCACACAAAGGACTCTTCTCTCCCACATATTTTGATGCCTCATTGGGAACAGTTGCCTCCACCTTTGTGAAGAAGTGAGTCCAAAACTCACAGCCTCATGAAACTAAGATTAGAAAAGTAGACAGAGATAATAAATCAAGTCCATTTTCCTTGCCTTTGTTATACTTTACAAAGCCTTTTGTATTACTTTTTGTGATTACAGATGACTACAATTTAATGCATGTCTTCCATCTCTGTTCACAAAGATACTGAGTCTTTTGAATTTGTCAAAAGCAGAAAAAAAAAGAGAAACCAGTGGCTACAATCTGAATGCTGAGAATTATGCACAAGTTTTTAATTGCGTCAAGTTCATAAAATTGTTTTGGGACTAGCAATAGAAGAAATTGTTGCCAAGTCTTCTTCCACATCCTATGCGTATTGTTGGTAGCTGGATAATCAACACATGGCAACAACAACAACAACAACAACAACAAGAGGCTGTGCAAGATTAAGAATATACAGTAAGTCACACTGGTGCAGAAAATCCAGGGTGATTGGCGATCTTAATATCTATTGCATGCATCAAATTCCACAACATTAATAATTTGCGCCGCATTGGCAGATGAGATTTGGCATTTCCCCAAACACATGTCCCTCACAAATGTGGTAGCATTCAAAAGCGACAAAAACAAACTTTACAACAGTATAATATTTATAAATCAAAGGAAATAAAGCACTAAGTAAGCTAAGCTGTTTACAAAAAATGGCTTGTCAAGAACAGTTTAGGTGACCGTGACTGCACTGGTGTCATGATGGTGCAAGTTGATGACTAATCTGAGGCTATGATGCAGGGCCAAGCTCTTGGTAAAATATTGTAACACAATAAAGTAACCCCTCTCAGAGTTTTGTACTGAGATTTATAGAAAGCCTAATCTTTGTCAGATAAGAGCCACATGATTACAAGAGTTCACTGAGACCAGTGCAATCCATTTCATTTGATCCCCACAAAGATTACACTCAACCAAAACCAATCAAATGTTGGTGGACAACATTTATTGAACAAGAAATAGAACCAGATTCTTCATGCATTCCCAGAAGCCTCCACTATACTTGGTACAATATAAATTTTCACTTTCTATGACCAGAATATTTTGCCATGTCCTCTAAAGGGCAAGATAACTTTGGTTTTCATATGAAATAGCCCAAGCTGAAAAAGAGACCTCAAGGGAGATGAAACAGAGAAGGTATATATAAAGAAAAAAAAAGGCACTTTTGAACCAAGGTAAACATGTCAGTATTATTGATGTGACAAGTGAAATAAGATGAAATGGGTCCACTTAATGGCAAACATAGCAGCTGTTGAAACCTGAGTTCTATTGACATTATGCCAAGAATTCTGGAGGGCAGTTTCGGGATGTTTTCTCAAAAACTATCCATCACCTCTGTCCAAATGTCAAGCAAACCCATCATATAGACTATGTTGCTGCTAGAAATGATTTTTGCTGCACCTTCATATGTCATACCATGTGCTGTTTGGCACCCATAGAGCCCAATTACAAACGACTTCTTCTTCCATCTCTGGACTCATTGATTCATAGCTTTCAAAGAGGATCAAAGGTGCCAGTCATCCATCATCTTATGCAAATAAAAGTTAATTACCTCCCCTTTAGGAACATTCTCTCTACATTTATAATTTTCTCACTTATTACCATATAAATGCTCCTGGCTTTTTTGTAATCCATGACATTTTCTCTCTCAGTAAAGACGAATTGGTTCTGTCACTATGTTGCTCTTCATGATTTAAGCACTCTCATCGTCCTGGCTTTACCACCGGTGAAAACTGTGCCAAAAGACAGGGGTTCACGAAGAATGTTAAACCCTATCAGAGTTTGTCCTTGTGCTTAAGTCTTATTGGAAAAGCCCTTATTTATCCTGTCATTATCCTCACTTACAGAGATTGTATTAATGAGCTTTAAGTCAGATAGACTTCCTGACTGGGAATATCTGAAAATCCCCAATTGTCAGAGGAAACGTTTCATATCTCTGAGAGCTTCCTGTGACAAGACCTTTATATTCTCCCACTGATTCCACAATTCTACTGTGGACCTTTTAGTACAGTCATCAGTTGTTAATGCACCATTATGTGTAGCTTGAGTATCATACAGGCGAGCTCTTAAGCTGAGGTCACGAGGTAAATGTGGGGAAGATCACAGTATGATGAGTTTTACGTCATAAAAATTGCTTTTTTCAGGCATTGAATGTTTTAGTCCAGGCTTTAACAGGAACAAAGGAAGGTGTGCAGATCAAGTTATTCAGGATGAACTACACAAATAAAGGATAATAAATTCATTAGATTTTTTTTTTTTTACAAAAATCAATTCAATCAGTTTGCATCTTGAATTGATTGACAGCATATTTCCATGAATTGCAATTATCTCTCATTCAGTTGTAAATTCCATTAGTTTGAATTTTAGATCAGCTTTTTATTACATTTACAATAAGCTTTCTCAAAGATTAGCCTCTAGTTTTTTCTATACAACCGTATGGCAGGGCCACTTGAAGATTTTTTTTCTATAAAATGGCAAATTTTGAAATTTGAAAGTACCAAATTTGCCAGTTTATAAAGTGTTAGCTCTTTTGTTTGTTTAGCTCTTAATGATAGAAAATACCTGCCCATATAAACATGACTGTCTAAGAATAATGTATCCATTTCATGCCTCTGGGACCTGTAATCCACTTTCAATCATGTCAATGATCTTCTGTGCAAACTGAGTCAATTCTGGACAACAGATAACAGATCACATGTGTGGCTGAGCCTACTGAGCCATCAAACAAACACTGGGGGAGGGGGGGGGTGTAGCTGCAGTATCCTGCCATTGAAAGTTCCTCATTCCCTGCCTGCATGATAGAGCAACCAAGTATAGGGATAATTGAGAGCCTTGTTTAAGTGGAGGTGATTAAGCGCTGATTGATGAGCCTGTAACAGTTCTGGGTTGGGAGGGGGGGCAGGATAATGAACAGTTAGGTTTAACTCCCACAGTGGATAGATAACTGCGATAGATACCCAGCAGTAAAGATGTAGCCGTATCATATCTTTGCAGCTGCTTTGTCATAAGACATCAAGTTTTTCTATTCACACAGCAAGTGGTGAGCCTCAAGAGAGTCTTTGACTGCCCTGGAGCAGGAAGCTGAATTTAACACTTGTCGTTGATAGGAACTAAACAGAAAATATGTAGTAGATCAGCAATAAAGGAGAGACTTCTGTACCTCAAGTAAATAAAATGACTTTAGGGTATATTTTATCTTTACAAATGTTTCACCCTCTCAGCTCTAATGTCAGCTCTACTTATGAATGTAGTGCCCAGGGGTGAGTGTTGACTTTACATCTTTCCTGGCTTATAAACAAAAAAATACTGTTGTAACATTTTGTCTGCATATTTTTTTAGAATTTTTTCAATCTAAAAGTATTGGCATCATTACAGTCTGGCACGAGCACAATGTACAGGCAATGTGAAAGACACTTGTGAAGGTGACTTACTCCCGTCCATGATCTTCTGGTGTATTAGGATTAAGTCAAAATAATGACATTTATTGACATGATGACATCAATGAAACACTGCAAAACTAACTACTTTTCTTGACACAGAACCACTCTCTTGAAATCTATAATTATCTCTGGCAATGTTAATTGTCTCTACAGTTTATGTCAGTCAGTGTCAGCCAAGATCTCACACAATTACAATAACAACATTGTTATTGTGATCTCCCACCAGGCATACTGTTAGTGTGTTATTAACTCCATTTTTTGTTCATTTGATTAACTCAAAATTAAGGGTAATTGAACTTTTTGTGATTACTGCCTTCCTCCTATTCTTTGCCTGTATGCTTGTTGTTTTTCTCCAGTTTAAGCAAAGAGATAGCCTGCTGTTGTAACAATCTTCTCCCTCAATGCGATTAAAGCCAGAGCTTGAGGCCAGTGCTGACCAGCAGTTAGGAACTAACTGACATAGCAGAATAGTTATTGATTTTTCAGGTAGATCATTTAGGTTGCTGTTATTGGACACAGGGATCCTTTCACCACCCTAATTGTAGAGGCCACATACAGAGATATCGTAGCCTTTACCCAACACAACATTAACGGGTGTGAGAAAAATCCCCTTGAAAGGGGACTCAAGCAAGGGTTTTTTTATTATACAGTGGACCATTTACAGAATTTTTTTAATAAATACATGTATTTAAGATGGAAATAATCTCAAAATAGAGATCAGTGATTGGTTTTCCAGCAAACAGCATTGATTCCCTGCTGGGAATACAAAGATCATCAATTATCTCTAAAACAGGACGACCACTTACGACAATCTGTCTTCGTTTTCTTCGAGTGGCCAGCAGAATTAATGACAGTGTTTCAAACAGATGTGTTTGTTTTTGTGTTTTTGTGTTTTTTTTGTTTTTTTTTTTCTGGTTCAGAAGAGAAGCTCAGAAGAAATCACTGTGTTACAAAAACGGTAGCTCAGAGGTAGAGTAGGGGTGGGGGTGGGGTGTTCAAGGTATATTTCCTCTATTATTGTTAAAATTTAAATGAAAATAAGGGTCAAATTTTACATAAACTGTGGCTACAGATAAGATTTGATATGCTTCAAACACTTCTTTGTTGCAACAAGTCACCTAAGTCGTACCAACAATAGTATAAGTCGGCAGGTTATTTTGGAAACACATTCAGTCGGATTATGGATTTTCCTTGTCAGTCTCCAGCATCACTATTTTGGGGGTCACTGGCTAAAAAGTGTTGGTACCCCTGTGTTACAAAGCAACAAAGTTCTATCCAGGTATTGCATCAAACAACCTGATATATATGTAAATATATAAATATATATATATTTGTGTGTGTGTATATGTATATATGTATATATCAGGTTGTTTATATTTGTTATATATATATATATATATATATATATATATATATATATATATATATATATATATATATATATTATCAATAAGGTACCATTTAGACTTACATCTTGGAGAATACCATACTGCAAAGAATATTTAAGTTCATGTCAATTCTAAATGTTAGAGATTGAGGACATGCTGTAAACAAAAAGCTTTCAACAGAATGATTTATCAAATATAGTCACTGGAGGAGGTCACAGAAAGTAATCTGGGCAGCTTTACTGAGTGGAAACCACTGCAGCCGCTTTGATTACACATGTCTGAGTGCCTCACCTGCAAGTTCAAGAAAAAGCTCAATCTAGGAACAGCCTTTGACTTTTCTTGGTAGAGTTCTGTAACAATTGGATCAAATCCTCAAACTATTTCAAAAAGCAAAAACCCATGGTATTTGAGACATGATGAAGTCCAAGACATTATTCCAGCCCTGACTGGAATATCACATGAGAGCATTTCACTCAAAAGTGATGGTTTTACATTCATGTTTACTTCAAAAACATGCATACTGAAGATTTTTATGGTGGCAAAAGGAGACCTGGTTAATATATTCCTGTGAGCTGTGTGTGAAAAAATACATTGAAGCTGCTGAAGACTGATGTTAATAACTTGTCAAACATGTTTAAGGAAGTGATGAATTACTGTGCTAGTGGTGTTACTCATTCAGGTCACTCATTAAACAAAGATAGCCTTTCCAACCTGAGCTCGTTTTGGCTTCACTCCAAACCACAAAGGAGCAAGGATCATTGACTTCTAAATTAACATTAGCCAATAAATTAATTGAAAACGAAAATACCTTCTCCGACTAAGGAAGACCTTTAAAAAGCTTGTAGCGTGAACGCAGAAAAAAGAACACACTTTTAGAGCCACAGCTGTAGCTAAAAAAAGGAAAAACAAAAGGATGGCAGCCAAATTATTATAAAAAGACCAAAATACTGTTCATGTTTAATAGACTAAGTGAGGAGCTGATGTGAGACTAAAAATAAACATTTGAAACGCTCACTGACCCTGCCAAGTTACATCTTTACAAGGTTTTATCAATCTGACCTGGGACCTCTCTGTTTCAACAACATTTGGGATCGTTTTTTATCATTTTTTGAATTTCATTTGCCAGCATTTAACAAGATTAAAATATCTGGGCCCAGACTTGCTTTTTTTGGAGTGTGGTTAAATTTAGAGAATAACAAAGCTGTGGTGAGACAACGCAGCAGTGAGTACAGGAGATTATGAGAATCACTGCACCTGCTCTTCATTGTGGCTAACTTGTGTGTAGATTAATTTTGTGTATGATGTAATTGGTCAGCAGGAGGAAGGCATGAATGAAATGAGCTGAAGGGAGGACTTTGCTCTACACAGATATATCTGCATTCATGCATTGTTGTTTTTTTTTTTTGTTTTGTTTTTTTGTAATTTTGTACAAGGAAAGTAGTCCATATCAATTGTCTTATCAAACTATAACCTGCACTAAACTGTACATGTTAACAGCAATCACAGCATTGTGGCAGACTTTGTATTTCAAAGGTAGGTAAGGTGTAGTTCATTGAGACATTATGATTGTTCTTCCTTCATATCCAAGCTTACAAGGACAACCTTATACTGTATTCATTACATGCACTTATGATAAAAGAGTTTGTTCCAGGTCACAAGAGAAGAGAGGTTCAGTTAATATCTGGTTGATTAAGTTTGAAAAGCACACTGGTACTGCTGGTGGACTGCTGCAGATAATGATTCTGCTGCTCATATCAGTAAACTAGATTACTGTAGAAAAACTCCCTTCAGAAATCCAGTCCATTCATTCCAATTTGGAACAAAATATGATCATTGGAAAATGTTCTTTTCTGGAGAGTAAATGACTATTACTCATCTTTTTAGTGCAAACAGGGTTAAATTTGTGACACTGCTCGAGACCCCTGTCGTATAGTTCACAGTCACATGCAAATAAGCCAAAGTAGGTTAAGCCTGGAATGCACTTAACCCATATCGCCAATGAAAGATGCATGCCCTGAAAAACATTTGCATAACTCTCAATGGAAGGCCTGTAAAATTCAATTTATTATGCATGTAAGTTATTTCTACCAGCGCCTCTACCTCTTACTCTTTGAAGATCTGGTGTGTGGGATTGTGTGTTATTTTACAGTCTCTCACTGTCAGAAGACAACATATTACTGCTATTGTTCATAAATGATTCACAACGGCAGACCTCACCATTACAAGGAGAGTATGAGGGAACTCAGAGGGTGGTGGAAGGTGTTTTTGTGAGTATATGTGTGGAAAGCAGTTTACAAGAGAGACAGAATGAGGGATGGCAAGGAAGATTGAGAGGGTGTAGTTAAGAGCCTGAGGCATCTCACAGAAAGCACAGATGCTAGTTGACGTTTGAAATAACTTCTGATCTGCTCATCTTTCTCGTAAAACAGAACTCATTTTGCATACAGATGTGCATGTCTGTGCAAAGAGAGGAAGAAAAAGTAACAGAACCTGACCTTATGAATTAAAGTCCCTCTGAGAATTGTGTTGTTAATAGAGGGAGGGTCATATTTCCGTGCCAGTTTTCATAGGATCATGTGTTACAGAGGGACACATTCATTTTTGTAGCACAAATTGGTGACTAAGAATTTGTCTGTAATCTGTGAACAACACTGAACTCTTAAGTCGCACAAGATCTTCACAAGACCAGCTGTCATTGCATAAGGGTCTCTTAACTGGTTCATGACATTTTATACAAGTGGACCTCAAACACCAAGGCCTGCCCATTAAAGTTTACCAGAAGGCCGGCCAATTAGAGGGAATAAGTTTGTGGAGCTTTATAGAGACAGCAGTTTGAAAGAAGAGTTTCAGACAGAGGCTGGTTTTCTAAAACAGGAGTGGGAAAAAAAAGAGAGAAAAGGATTTTTCTAAAACCTGTCAATCATGTAAAGCTACAGGGCACAATATAAAGAATTCAGAACATCACAATACCCCTCTTTATCCGTCTTGAAATCAGCAGAGTGTATTTTGTTTCAGGTCCTGGGCAGTGGTTTAAGTATTTACATTGAGTTACTGCAGTGTATGTTCTGAATGACATTCTACCACCAATAGCAGTAATTGTCCTTACCAGGAAAACTGTTAAAAGAGCTAATAAATCATGCTTACAGACCATATAATGTTGATCCGGGATCTCAGCTCAGTGTTTCAGGTGTTATCTCTATATGAAGATTCAGATTTCCACTTTGCTGCCTGTGTTTCTCAGCTCTCCTGTAAATCCTTTGCCTCTCTTCAGTTGCTCTATCACTGAAGGCTAAGTGGGCCGCAAAACAATTGTATACAGGTAATATGAGGAAGATGGTGTCTGATATTGTGACTTGTAAATTTCCCAAGAAGTGTTGTGCATTTTTCTGGACTGTTGGAAGAAAATGTAGATTCTCTCTTTGTATGATTTGTACTCAAGTTTTGTGAAGATTTTGCACCCGTATCTACAACAAACAAAGTTTTGCTCAAGTTGGAAGCCTCATTGAACAAGCTGCACAGTCATCCTCAGCAGCACTGTGGAGCTGTGGTGAGACTACAATAATGAGCCTGTGTGGTTGTTGTTGTTTGAGTCAATATTGGGAAAGTCTGAGCCAAGTCTTTGTCCATATTTCTCTCTCTAAAATATGCCCATTTGAAACAACATATGGATGCATCCACAAAGTGTAATGAAAGAAAATTATTCTCGAAACGGAAATCCACAATGTATGCATTTACGTCTGGCTGAAGATTCCTACACGATAGCAGCAATTTCAGCATCACACATACACCCAGACACACACACACACACACACTCATGATTCACTATATGGCCTGTCAGGGGTCATATGAAACTGTGGATTCTGGCTGAACTTTGCTATAATTGGCCTGATTGTTTCCATTTGCTTTCATTTGGTCAGGCTGAGCTCTCTTCGGGCCGGACTGATGTTCTGGGAACTATGAGATCTCGGCAAGGCCCCTGTGGGAAATTAAAGTCTTGGATGATCTCAGATTGACTGTCTCATTGCAGACTTATTCTCTCAGGCCCCCAGACTGTGCTGGCTTTCTTGTTCTCTGGGGCTTTCTTAGGACTGAGATACACCAGAGAAACTAGGATCTAGCATTTCAGGAGAAAGGTCAGAGAGGAGTTGATATTTTGGTCCTCTCTAATTTATAAATCACTTTTCAATGAAGGCTCCTTTACAACCTTAAGAGCAAGCATCACCTCACAGGAAGGTAAAGCCAAAGCATTGAGATGCTGTACATTAATGCCATGCCATGTTTTCACAATGGTCTAAATAATACAGCTCATTAACAAATCAACATCGATTTGGTCAGAAATGACTCCAGACTTCCCTTTGATAGTCTCAAAGAACGTCATTTTTTATAGTTGCTCTCCAGCATCACTTATCTACTGTGACCGAGCTTCAGAAAATCCACAAGGAACAATGGCAGATATCAAATATGCCAGGATGAGAGGTGTATAAAGGGAAACCACACTTGGCCACAGAATATGCCTCATTGCAAATCCGCGCCCTGGTTCAATTTGATATGGGGTTTTGAATACATCCTGAAGGCACAAGAACATTCCACATTAGCTGATGGGAAAACACACCAGCACTTTTCCCTCTTCTTTTTGTTCAGGACATCAGAAATTTGCATATTAAAGGTGTGCCCAGTTGGAAATATGACCTTATCCTCATTTTCTCACTGCTTGTATTTGAAGTGCAGACCTCCTGTCTTTAAGTTATTGTTAATTAAGGTTTTCATCACTTTTGTCTCTCCTCTTCCTCTATGCTGCCGTCTAATATTGCTGACCATGTTAATCCCTATCAGTAAGAATTAAACAGGTGGCATTTCAAATATGTGTAGGCATTCTGATGACAGCTGAGGTGACCACTGCTGTAACTCTTTTTTTATGTGTATATGTGTGTGTGTGTGTGTGTGTGTGTGTGTGTGTGTGTGTGGGTGTGTGTGTGTGTGTGTGTGTGTGTAAATACACTGCAGGGCACATACATCGTGAACTCAAACAGCTTATCAATTGGCTGCATGTAGAAGAGCATGTCTGAGGTGTTTCTGCATAAATTATGTTGTAGACTCCAACCTGTCTGCAGGAAACAATGGCCTAACATGCATGCTGTTCCCTGTAGCAGTGCTATATTAGGTTGCTGAGCCACAGACCTTGTGATATATAACTCACACAACCACACTTCAAAACACTGAAAAATACTTAAACATTAAGTGTTTCGGGCATTAAGAGAGTCAGACTTCTTTTTTCATCCTGAGCTTTCCTGTTTTCGACACACCTATTCTGACCCCTCAATGCCTCATCCATCACAGCGCATGAACCTCTGCATGAAAGCTTTCACTGATGAATGGGTGAGGTTTTTGAACCCAAATAAAAATGCAAAAAGCAGTATGTGTTTGGGAGTATCTGCTTCAAATATTTGACAAGAAACGCCTTTTGTGGTTCTGTAACAGCTCTGAAAAAAGGAAGGCTATCTCTGGGGCGTCATATTAACTTTACGGTTTGGAAATGAAGAAGATGAAAAGTGAAAATTGAACAGTGCTCAAATGCCGTGTAGTATATTCTTTCCTCTAATAGTGATACTTTTCTGTTGGGAAACCACTTGCACTTGGCTGGCAATTCACTTAATACACCATGGCTGTAATATGTATCCCCCCATAAAAGCAATAGCTTCTCATAAAACCAATGGCCAATAATGTGAAATCTTACATAACTCCTCATAGTTTCTTCCTAAACTACTTCAGAGATATTCTCAGCTCTGTCTCTTCACTCTCTGTTGTAAAACAATTCTAAAGATCTAATTTTCTGCAGCTGCCCTTGATATTTTCACACCGATCTCAAGCTGTTGCCTTGTCACCTAAGCCTGATTAATATGCAGGGAGCTGGATGGTGATTTGGCGAGCTCTGCAGCATGTTACTGGCCTGTATCGTAGACAGCAGATGGAGGAAACATGAGAGGTCCAGGTCCCAGTTGAATGAATCCCTCAGGCTTATTACTATTCCTTTCTAGTCTATTTTAAGCAAAAAGTACATGCGATCAATTTGTCATGTGTCACCCGC